>CM064869.1:23345888-23659503 GCA_032719365.1 Prinsepia uniflora
TCGAAGCATCCAAGCCTTCGTCATCGAAGCATCTGAGTTTTCGCCTTGCGAAGCATCTAAGCCTTCGCCATGCGAAGCATCCAAGCCTTCGTCATCGAAGCATTCAAGCCTTCGCCCTGCGAAGCATCTAAGCCTTCGCCATGCGAAGCACCTAAGCCTTCGTTATCGAAGCATCCAAGCCTTCGCCCTGCGAAGCATTCAAGCCTTCGCCATCGAAGCATCAAAGCCTTCTGAGTCCTGCAAATTTCTGTGCAGCAGGGAGAGCTCATCTCGAGTGGTATCTCGCTCATTTTCTATCAGCATCCTCTCTGCACGGCTCATCTCCAACTCGCCCATTTTGGCTTCCGATGTGAAATTGAGACCTCAAGTTATCTTAGTTATCGCAATCTCACATCAACAACATAACTTTCCATTTCTACCTGCCCTTCGCATCAAGATGGCACATTCGTAGGGCCAGAACGGAAAGGTTAGGAAAGAAGTTGCTCGGTATGCTTATGGGTTAGGAAAGAAGTTGCTCGGCATGGTTTTTTCTCCCAAGAACCAGTAAGTCCTTGTTTATTGTCCTTCTTCTGAACAACGGTCTCCTTCAAGCACAGTGGAACGCACAACCACTCCTTGATCGGGATGTCTGAAAGCCTCGCACCATTCATGGAGAAAGCAGCCGGCTCATGTCCCGGAACTCTGGAAGAACATCTGTCGCCAAGCTCCACGAGAACGTCGTTTGGAAAGGAATTTTGATTGCAAGCCTTCCACTCCATGAGGTCTTCAGGCTTCTCAAAATCCATATATTTCCCTCGGAATGGACTTAGGCCACGAAAACCGCCACGCTCCCACAGGACAAATTTGCTAGGTCTCTCGGCATCTTGACGCATGGCGAGCATGTATGTGGTACTAGCAAGAGTCACAGTAGGTGTGATCCTGCCTACCGATGCTCACTAGTCACGTCCGCAAGTGCACTCAGTCACCACCAAGTCCCCGTCGACTGTTCGGCCAAACTCCGTCCACGACGTGACATCGTGAGAGTATAAGGAACGATTTTACAAGATCAATTTGATAAATCCTTACCTCCAGCTAGTAGAACTCAAGCTCGATTTTTCGAGGATTTTGAAGCTTCTGTTCTTGCTCGATACGGCCTCAATCCTCCCCATTTTTGATTTGGATCGGTTCGAATTAGTCCCAGGAGACTTAATCCAGCCTCAATTTTGATCCTCAAGACTCACGAATTCGAATTCGAATTTTTACCACAAATTTCCAAAATTTCGAAAATCTGCAAAACCAGCGACCCTCTGTCCTTTGTGTTTGTTTTGCTCCAATTCAGACTCTCTAATCTCTCTTTCTCACAATCGAATTGCTCTGCTATTTAACAAAATCAAGGTTTGGACAAAATGATTGAGTTTTCCCTAATTAAGGGTTTAGGGTCCCTAAAATCCTTGATTTCCTCCAAGTTGTCTAGACAAAGCAGCAAGAATCATTGGTAGGTAGCATGAGTCAGCGTCCACCGTTTGCTTGTCTCAAAAAGACCGTTTTGCCCTTCGCTTCCAAAATTACGAAAATGCCCCTCGCCTTCGTAGACACATAACCTTCGCATCCGATCTCCGATTTCGGCATGCCACCTGTCTATGGATTCGTATCAACTCGACCTACGTAACGGTCTCTGGCCCTCGTCCTTTGGACCCCTCGGTTCAAAAGACAACATTTTGCCCATGCTTGGGGGTAAAATGGTCATTTTGCACATTATGTCTGATTCACACCACTAAACCCAGAATAGTCATTCTAAAACTAAAAATGGACTTTTTACCTTTATAACCAGGGGCAAAATCGTCAAATAAACACTGAATCGATTCTTGAACCCAACGGTAACTGGTAACCCGGTAATATAAGACTCCAAACAATGTACATCCCTCCGGATTCCCTGAATACCGAATCGATGTGGGGGCATTTGTGGAACCCAAAATCACCGGAAAAATGTGGAGCTGCCACGTGGCCCATAATTCTCAAAATGACCAAATTACCCTTGGCAATAATACTTGTAAGCACAAGCACCGGACATGGCCCAAACCAGAATGACATGTGGAAGCCTCTCCACCCTCGATTTGTATAACACGTGTTAGCATGCAAATTGATGAGCATTTGTCCCACATCGAAACTATGGAAATTGAACATCTCACTCACCCCTATATAAGAGGTAAATTGATGAGCATTTGTCCCACATCGAAACTATGGAAATTGAACATCTCACTCACCCCTATATAAGAGGTAAATTGATGAGCATTTGTCCCACATCGAAACTATGGAAATCGAACATTTCATTCACCCCTATAAATAGCAAGGCACATTTCATTTCCAAGTTAAGTTGATTCTTCGCTTCGAAGTATATCCTTTTCCTCTCTCAAAGCTAACTTAGGCATCGGAGTGTTCTTGGTCGAACAACCCCCCGGGTAAATCGATCGAGACAACGATAGCTAATTGTTTGCTGTTTGCAGGAATTGTGAGAACTTTTCGCGGCGGGTTCGATTTCTGCTTCAACACGATACGATGCGATATTCTGATACGTCAAAATCAAAAGATCAAAAGATACGATATGAGAAGAATACAAAAAATAAATAATACATTAAAATTCAAATATAAACAAACACAACCTCTTAAAAATATTGCAATAATCCACAATGAGAGATTCTTCCTTTTATTAATAGATATTGCAATAATCTAAACCCAGAGTTTTTAGAAGACTCAAACTCAATCTATTTACAAATTGAAATCCAATCTATTTAGAAGATCTAAATCTAAACAAATACAACCGCATAAAAATAATAAATCTTAAAAATAAATAATAATAATAATAATAATAATAATAATAATAATAATTGATGCAAACAGGACAAAGGATTTATATTTTGACTTAAAAGAAGATCCACATGTTTGAAGACGCTTGCATAAACACATAATATAATAAATGATAGTACTAATAGCTGCAGTACACTAAGATTTATATTTGTGTTCAAAGGAGGTCCACCCCTAATGATACTATAATCAAAAGATAATAAACACATAATATAATAAATGATCGTACTAATGGTTGCACCACACTAGATTTATATTTGTGTTGAAAGGAGGTCCACACATTTGAAGACACTTGCATCAAAAAATAATAAACAACCTCTTGAAGACACTTTAGAAAGATCGAAGTGATTCCAGTTGCTCCTCCAAATGATGGAAGAGGCCAATCCTACCCAAAAATATCGAAGCGACACGAGATCGAAGAGACCAGGAACAAGAGATCGACTCTCTCCCTCATCCCTATTCCCTTCCTTTCTCCCTCTTCCTCATCTCTCTCTTGTAGTGAGGCGATCGAGAGAAAAGGAGTCGTCGACGGGCAGAACAAAACTGGCCTGTGGATGATAAATGGTCGCGCCTTATTTGTTGAGCACTTTGTAAAAGCCAACGGTACCCTTGCTCGACGAACTAACACACTTCGCCAAGTGAACCTACTACCAAATTCAACACCTCAATTTGGTAGCTGTCCATCACATCTGTTATAATGTTGCTCGACAAAATATTCTAGTTCGTTGGGAAGCCTCAAATTTTTTTAAATAATTTTTCATTTTTATATAATTAAATAAATATATACATATAATTAAAATAATAAAGAGAAGCAAATGAAATTAAGAAAAATATGTCTAAAAATTAATATTTTATATAATTAAAACTAAATTAATGTTTTGACAACGTCATATATCTAAGTGTTAAGTGGCTAGTCGGGGTGTTGGTTGGAGCGGTCGGGGTCCCGACAGGCTACTGCGCTGGTGCTGAGGCTGTGACAGAGAATATTTATCGCGTCGAGGGTGGCCTGGATGGTTGCGGCTTGGGCCTTGAGGTTCTTGAAGTTTGTCATGAGCTCCATGAACCCCTCGGCATTGGCTACTTGGGAAGAACTTGAAGAGCCATTAGTGACATCCAGAACTATCGACGCCACCTCTCGAATGATCTTCCCTAGACGCCTACTAAGTTGTCGCTCCAGGATCTCAATCGACCTCCTGGGATCCAGTAATTGTCGCATTAATGGCACCTCAGGGTGTAACGACCCGTCCCGAATTTTGGGATTAGATTAGTGAGTAATCGAGATTAGTGGGGCAAATCGGGGATTAGTCGGAGAATTTCAGACGAACGGTACGAAATGACAATTTAGCCCCTAGGAATGGGCAAAAAGTTGACTTTTGACATGGATGTTCAAATGGACTTTGACCGGTGGCCGTGACATAGATCGGGACGTTACGAGTCCGTAGACAGGCAGTACGTCGAAATCGGACATTCGACGGGCAAGTTACTAGTCTAGGAAGTTTTATGGCGCTTTTCACGCCCAAGACATCGTGAAACATGGTAGGATTTGAGTAGGGAAGATTCTGGAAGGACCCACCAGATGAGTGACAAGTGCCACCCATCTGATTGGCCCAAATCCCCAGAGTTGGGGGATATTATCTTCATCCCCTTCATCGATCATTTTCTATATTTTTCCCTAGAACCCGCAATGTAACGACCCGTCCCGGAAACCGGGATTAGATTAGTGATTAATGATGGATTAGTAAATTTAATCGGTGATTAGTTGGATGCTTTCGGACGGACGGCGCGACATGACGATTTTGCCCCTAGAATTGGGCGAACAGTTGACTTTTAGTTCGAGAGGTCAATCAGACTTTGACTAAGGACTGTGACGTAGTTCGGGACGTTGCGAGTTCATAGACAAGTGGCACGTCCGATTCCGACATTCGAGGAGAAAGTTATGATGTTCGGAAGTCTAAGGGTAATTTGGTAATTTTCTTAAAAAGGAGCAATTCGTTGACCTTTCACACGACATGGAATTCTCATGTATTTCGAGGACCGTTAGGTAGGTCTCGATGCCCTGAGTACCATGACAGGCGGCATGCGTCAATTGGAGGTTGGACGCCAGAGTTACGGGCCTAGGAACTTGAGGGGCAAAATGATAATTTTTCCTTCGAGGGCATTCTGGTCATTTGTTTGCATTGGGATATGTGCCCAGTGAATTTGGGACATTTGGCTGCCTTGGGATAGCTTTTTAATGGGATTGAGACACTTGTCCCAGCTCTAGAGGTGTGTAGAACCTTTTACACAAATTTAAGTTGGATAAAATGGTTGCACGGGCTGGAGAGAAAAACTGAGAGAAACAGAAGGCTGGTGAGTATGTGATCGTGAAACCAGTTCCCTCCAACCCTGAACTGTGCCTGTGAATAAAACAAAGAGATGAGTTGGTGGTTGAAGGGTGATGCCACCGTCGTGGTGGCCGTGAACGGTGGCCCTAACCCGTGTGGAAATAAAATCAGAGGACATGGAACCCGTGAGTGATTTCACCTTCTTGGAAAACAAGATCCTTAGCTCCTGATTCTATATGGAAGTGAGAAGCCGAGATGAACTGTGAATAGTAGTGGTCACGGCAGAGGATGACGGCGACGACAGGTAAGTGATCTTGTGAAGTTAGAGTTGGTTTTGCTAATGGCAGAACATGGCATGTGGGTTGTTGACTGTTTTGATCTCTTGAAACATTCTCTGGAGCTTGAAACAAGACTAAGAATACTAGAATCGAGGCTGGAGGTGGCCGGGATGCGAAGAACACGGTGGAGAAAAAAAAAAGAATGGCATCCATCGATTTGGGAGGTAGAATTCAACCTTAAACTTCATGTTTTGATTAGATATATTAACTTGGATAAAAAAGACGAACTTAAAGGATGAATTAGGACTAGAATTGGATCAAAAATGGACTGGAAATATAGGGAATCGCCCACGCCGGTTCGGGTCTGGACCGGGTCGGCCTGGACCGGTTCACGCGAGGTTGAAGACAACATGTGCTGCCACGTGAGGCCCACGCGCAGCCCCTTTGGACGGCGCGTGTGGGCACGTGGCAAGGAGTTTGAGGGAGGTTCCAACACGACTTTTAAAGTATTCTATGTAACGAACGTTTTGGCACTAGTTTGAGTCGATCGGACATCGTCTCGATATGTTTGAGTCAAAAATGGACTGGAAATATAGGGAATCGCCCACGCCGGTTCGGGTCTGGACCGGGTCGGCCTGGACCGGTTCACGCGAGGTTGAAGACAACATGTGCTGCCACGTGAGGCCCACGCGCAGCCCCTTTGGACGGCGCGTTGTGGGCACGTGGCAAGGAGTTTGAGGGAGGTTCCAACACGACTTTTATAGTATTCTATGTAACGAACGTTTTGGCACTAGTTTGAGTCGATCGGACATCGTCTCGATATGTTTCAGGATGTCCAAACGTTTTAGGACTCGTTTAAAAATAATTAAAAAGTTCGCAAAAATTACGGAGCTTTAGTATGACCATTGTGAAGTAGTTAGTGACCTTATTATTGGATTTAGACAGATTCGGGAAAGTCGGTGATAGTATATTGGCCGGGATAGAGTAATTGCGCGCGTATAGAGGCAGCGGCGTAAACGGTCTGTGATTGGACTTTGCTTTCGAACTTATGATGCATGCATATATGTTTTATATGTTTTCTATACATGATTTCTATGTTTGTGAATTGATATTGATGATTTACAGTTTTTCACGGATTCCGAGATAAGTACGTATTTGCGCATTTTACGAGCTTACGATTTATGTTGAAATTTGACCATGGCTTTGATGATTCGATTTTGAGATTTGAAATATGATTTGATTTCAATGATTTCTAATGGATTTTAGAAAAGGGATTTCGGGCTTGGAGCCCTGTTCATATGATTTCGATAAACGAGAGGCCGGTTTTGGAATCGGATTTTGGAAAGATGATTCTTAATTCGGTTTGGAACTTGAAAGAGAAACTCTGGATTTGGGTTCGGGATGATGGTTCCGGATACCGGATTACGAAATCATTATTGCGAATTCGGATATGGATTTTCTATGGTCTTCACTTGATTGAAAATGGTTTTGGGTTTAAAGACCCGAAAAAGAAAAGAAAATGGCTGGATCTGGTTTTGAGTTTAAAGACTCGGTTGTTTGACGGGGGAGGGCCCTGGATTGGTATGTTTTGAGTTTAAATACTCGGTATATGTTTTGAGTTTAAAGACTCAGTTATTGTGATATCCCAGAGGATTGTTGATTGTGTTTTGAGTTTAAAGACTCGTTGAAATCCCTAGAAGGCTTGATTATGCGCATGGTTTTGAGTTTAAAGACTCGGGTGCACTTGAGATCCAGCAACTTGCATGATTGATTTTTTCACTCGTTTTCAGATGTTTTGGGCAATGGCTCGGATGATTTGGATTTGGTGGATTTGGTGGATTTGGTGGATTTGATGAGTTTTGGGTTGAGTTCCCGTACTTGATGATGATTTATGATTTTGGGCTGAGGCCCTGGATTTGAATTGTGGATTTGAGGAAAGGAAATGATTCTAATTTTCAATAATGGTTTTCGTATCTCAGATATGAATGGTTTTATGGAATGGTTTGATATGCATGCATTGGTTTTAATGGAGGGTATAAAAGTACTTTTCTATAAACTGTTTTCTGAATGTACTATTTATTTTTATCCATTCACAAGTCTTTTTATGTTTTCGATACCCCTCCAGGTTCTCACGGTACGGGTTGTTGGTCGAGAAAGACGGAGACATCACACACGCAATCCACAGTAGAGTCTGCGCGCTCTGGAAGTCCGGATGTATTGAACGGTTCGTTTGAAAATCCCTTGTCCCGACTTAGCCAGAGCGCGGGAGTATGACTTAGCCATTAATCCCGGGGGATTGAGGGTGGGTCGTGTCAAATTGGTATCAGAGCAGGTTTTGTGCTCTCGGTGCGAGGTTTGGTTCCCAAAGTCGCTGGTTCGTCGACTTGGGTGTTGTGATGCTACTGTGGATGTGATGTCTCGACGCGGAACAGCCCGTCATCAACTTGGATATGTGAGTGATAGCTAGTGGCTTAGTGGCGAGAGTATGAGCGACTGGGTGATGCATTGCCCGATACGCGAATAGGTGTGTTACTTGCCAGCTTTGGGCAGAAAGGACAGCGTGTTTGACGCTGGATATGCTCGACAGTCGGTTGGTCTTTAGAGTCAGATAGAGTAGCACCGATAGTTGGTCGGCTGTGTGCTAGGGTGCTTCACCCGGATGGTGAGATATGATTGATGGTCGACTGGTTGGTATGTGGAGCCCAATGACAGCCTGTTGAGCTGGTGGTACACATGGGGCAAAGAGGCCGGTTGACAGTGGCTTGTTAGGTCGAATGACCTTCTGGTTAGTTTGGTTGAGATCGAATTTGGATGGCTACGAGTGGCGGGATGCCTTGAGTGACGGGGTATAGGAAACTGCTTTGAGGATTAGAGGGATGGACTTAGTCGGGTGTGACGACCTGAGTGATAAGGTTGTGAACTAGTGCCTGTCGCGGGTTTGGATAACCCGTAGGACGAGGATGATATGAGGAACCCCGTGGGATGACCGGTTTGGACTGTGAGTTCTTGAGTGAGAAACCCCAGGGTAAGTGCTTAGTCTGGAAACCGTGAGTTGGGTTTTGTGGTTAGATAGTTGTTGAGATTGGGCTGATTTACGGTGGGATTGGAAATGGTGTTGCTGGGCGCAGCCGAGGTTTTGAATGGTTGGGTGGACGACTCTGGACGAGTCCAGTGAGATTGCGGCGTTGGTTGAGCATTTGGTTGCTCTGAGTTGTGGATGAAGAGGGATGTTAGTTCTTCGACCCGAGCGTAGATTGAGGGGTTTTGGCTCGGTAGGAGCGGAGGTTCGGGACTGCGTGTGCTATGAGCACTAGATCGGAATGATGTGTCACAAGCTAGGATGCTTGTAATTGGTCGGATGGACACATTGAGTTGAGGTTGTGGCCAGCTGCTAGATGCGGTGTCTGATAAGAACCATTAACCGAGTGGGGATATGTGATGACCATTGGTAGGTCATGTTTCGGTACGAACAGTCAGGATACCATTAGTTTGATCAGAGTAGCGCAGCGGAAGCACGGTGGACCTATGCTTCGTGTTGGATCGGGCTCCGTTTGTATAGTCAGGTTTGACTGTTCGTGAGGTTGGTTTTAGTGACTCCCCTGATGCGTTGGCATAGGTCGGTAGATGCCGAGGCTGGCACTTGGTGATTGATGATGACTTCGAGGGTGGTAATTGGGGAGTCCGAGGTCAATGATTGTTGATTGAGGATTTCGAGAGTTGGTGACTCGTATTATAGCAGGTGCTCGGAATTAAACCTCGGAAAGGTTGGGAGGTGAACATCAGAAGGAGTGATGATTGACATCCTTTGGATGTGCATAAACAGTGAGAACCGACAAGTGAGTTGGTCGGTGATTTGGTTTGGTTACAGACACGTGGTTGTGATCCGTAGGAGGTGTGTACTTTTCTAAGTCCCGTAGAGGAGTTGACGTTTGGATGGTTAGTCCAGTGGTGGTATCATTGTTGAGGACGTAGTACTATGGTTGGAAAAGATGGACATACTTCCAACATGGTTGGAATCTCGAAATCAGGAGATGTTGTGGTTTAGACGATGAGATGTTGTGTTGATTCTGAGTTGGCATTACATGATGAGTGAAGTATACTCTGGAGTCGTTTCGGGTGACTCATTAAAGGAACTTCAGGAAATTGTGAACTCCCCTTGATTATGGACACGTGTGGATGTGTGAAGTAGAGAGAGGACTTGGTGACGCCATGTTTGGTATGTGTGGCGAGTGTCATGGGGTTGTGTTAAGTTGGATTACGGTAGGCTGACTTGTGATGTCATTGTTGAGGACCATGGTGTATTCCGTTGAAGGATGAAGGAAGGAAGCGGAGAAAGAGTGACTATAACTTATCGAGATGAGGTTATTGAACCAAACCCACAAGCTAGACCTGTGGTATTCTGGATTGATTTAATTCGATGTGATGGTCTGATGGTAAGAGTTGTATGAAAGAGAGTGGCTCGAGACTGGATTGCTTCTGGCTCAGGATTGAAGTTTGGTGGATTAGGAGGATAAGATGACAAGACAGAGGTTGGATATTTGGACATGAAAATGAGGAGATTGCTCTGTCTTGTAGGAGTGTAAGTGGCTAAATACCTTGACCATCTTGGAGTTGTGCAGAATGTGTGTGGTCTGTCTCGCATACATATGGTATAGGACTTAGAACTAGTACTGGGTCTGCTTTGTGTTCGTAGTTGAGATGCGATTAGAGTTCACATGGGTTAGGAAACCTAGGAGACCGGAAGACTTGTAGTTCAGCCTAGTAGTAGGATCGAATTGGCGGACTGCAAAAATGAAGCATGATTGGCTCGTCGTCAGGAAGTAAGCGGTATGGTTACGAGGATGTTGTGTGCCCTGGAGATACACTGTGAGGGTGACGGGTACATGATGATGTTGTTGGTTGGACTTTGAGTGTAATAGAATGTGACTGATGCCGATGTGGGTGATTAGTGGAAATATTGTAGGATGTTGTTGGAAGTACCTGAGGATGGACTCTACGAGCTGTGTTTGAGGTATTCTAATATATCTTTGTTTTAGTCAAGTTCGTAGGGTTATTTTTGCGTGTGTTTGGTGGTATGCACCGTGATTCTGGTTGATTGTGATTGGTGCATGTATTTGAGATGTGTCCCGATGCGTTTAGACGTGCATCGTGATGTTTTAGTGGAAATGTTGGTGATCGGCTTGGTGCCGAGATATGTTGTTGGTTGTCTTGGTGAATCCGAACAGTTTCGATGTGATTGAACGATTGAGCATGTGGACTGGATCGGAGTGATCTGACTGGTTGGTAGGAGTCCGTACTGTGGTGAGCTGGACGCTCAGAGCCATGAGTGGCTAGTGGGACCCTGACATTGAGATGGTTGATCACGGTTAAACCGGTTGTGATAGGGTCCAGTTATAGCGAGATAGTACGGAATGTGGATGGTGTTCCCACGGGTTGACTGTGTTGGTGGTTAGTGGAGCCACTGGTGAGATGATTGGCCCAATTGAGGGTATAGACGAGTATGTTGTGACTTCGGTGAGGTCAACGCGGATCGCTGACAGAGGTAGTATAGAACGTTGTACGAATCTTGATGCGTAGGAGTACCAAGTCCGGTAGATTCCATTTTGTAAATAGGTGTACTTGAGATTCGTTTTTGTTGACGGCGGACTCGCAGGATGTGCTGGGACATTAGTACAAGGTACGCTCGACTTGGAAAGGAGTCGAAAGTGTTGAAGTTAGTAGCAGTGGTGTTGTGGTGCACCTACTGTTAGTGGAGCCGTGAGTGTCGGCTGGTGCGACGTTGGAAATATCGCCGGTACGAGTTGGAAGGTGTTGACCTCGGTGAGAATGAGATGATCGTCAGATGGACCGAAAAATTGGTTGAGTTGGTTCGCTTGATCGAGTTGTGGTGAAAGTTTGGGAACTGTAAGGATAAGTTGAATTAGCAGGTGACGGACACCGGGTAGGAGACCCAAGTGTGAGATCAGTTAGAATTCGCCCAGTTACTTACGGAAGTACGAGATACGAAATTTCGGGGACGAAATTCTTTAAAGGGGGAAGACTGTAACTACCCAACCTGGAAATCAGGATTAGATTAGTGGTTAAGGACAGATTAGTAAAGTTAATCGGATATTAGTTGGATGCTTTCGGACGGACGGTGCGACATGATGATTTTACCCCTGAAATTGGGTGAACGGTTGACTTTTTGTTTGAACGGTCGATCGGACTTTGACTGAGGACTGTGACGTAGTTCGGGACGTCACAAGTTCATAGACATGTGGCACGTCCAATTCCGACATCCGAGGAGAAAGTTATGATGTTCGGAAGTCTGAGGGTAATTTGGTAATTTGCTTAAAAAGGGGCAATTCGTTGACTTTTCACACGACATGGAATTATCACGTATTTCGATGACCGTTAGGTAGGTCTCGATGCCCTAAGTACCATGACAGGCGGCATGCGTCAAATGGAGGCTGGACAACAGAGTTACGGGCCTAGGAACTTGAGGGATAAAATGGTAATTTTTTCCTTCAGGGGTATTCTGGTCATTTGTTTGCATTGGGATCTGTGCCCAGTGGATTTGGGAGATTTGGCTTCCTTGGGAGAGCTGTTTAATGGGATTGAAACACTTGTCCCAGCTCTAGAGGTGTGTGGATCCTTTTACACAAATTTAAGTTGGATAAAATGGTTGAACGGACTAGAGAGAAAAAATAGAGAGAAACAGAAGGCCGGTGAGTATGTGATCGTGAAACTAGTTCCCTCCAACCCTGATCCGTTCCTCTGAATAAAACAAAGAGATGAGCTGGTGGTTGAAGGGTGATGCCACTGTCGTGGTGGCAGAGAACAGTGGCCCTAACCTGTGAGGAAACAAAAACAGAGGACATGGAACCCGTGAGTGATTTCACCTTCTTGGCAAATAAGATCCTTAGCTCCTGATTCTATATAGAAGTGAGAAGCCGAGCTGAACTATGAATAGTAGTGGTCACGGCAGAGGATGACGGCGACGGCAGGTAAGTGATCATGTGAAGTTAAAGTTGGTTTTGATAATGGCAGAACATGGCATGTGGGTTGTTGACGGTTTTGATCTCTTGAAACATGCACTGGAGCTTGAAACAAGACTAGGAAGACTAGAATCGAGGCTGGAGGTGGCCGGGATGCGAAGAACACGGAGGAGGGGAAAAAAATGGAGTCCATCGATTTGGGAGGTAGAATTCAACCTTAAACTTCATGTTTTGATTAGATATATTAACTGGGATCGAAAAGACGAACTTAAAGGATGAATTAGGACTAGAATTTGATCAAAAATGGACTGGAAATATAGGAGAATCGCCCACGTCGGTTTGGGTCTGGACCAGGTCGGCCTGGACTAGTTCGAACCTGGTTCATGCGAGGTTGAAGATAACCTGTGCTGGCACGTGAAGCCCACGCGCAGCCCCTTTGGGTGGCGCGTGTGGGCACGTGGCAAGGAGTTTGAGGGAGGTTCCAACACTATTTTTAAAGTATTCGATGTAACAAACATTTTGGCACTGATTTCGAGTCGATCGGACATCGTCTCGATATGTTTCGGGATGTCCGAACGTTTTAGGACTCGTTTAAAAATAGTTAAAAATTCGGAAAAAATACGAGGCTTTAGTATGACCATTTTGAAGTATTTAGTGACCTTATTATGGGATTTGGATAGGTTCGAGAAAGCCAGTGATAGTAGATTGGTCGGGAAAGTGTAATTGCGCGCGTATCGAGGCAACGGCGTAAACGGTCTGTGAGTGAACTTTTCTTTCAAACTTATGATGCATGCATATATGTTTTATATGTTTTCTATACATGATTTCTCTGTTTGTGAATTGATATTGATGATTTACGATTTTGCACGCATTCCGAGATAAGTACGTATTTGCGCGTTTTACGAGCTTACGATTTATGTTGAGATTTGACCATGACTTTGATGATTTGATTTTGAGATTTGAAATATGATTTGATTTCAATGATTTCTAATGGATTTTGAAAAAGTGATTTCGGGCTTGGAACCCTGTTCATGTGATTTCGATAAATAAGATGTCGGTTTTGGAATTTGATTTTGGAAAGATGATTCTTGATTCGGTTTTGGAACTTGAAAGAGAAACTCTGGATGTGGGTTCGGGATGATGGTTCCGAATGCCAGCTTACGGAATCATTATTGCGAATTCGGATATGGATTTTCTATGGTTTTCACTTGATTGAAAAATGGTTTTGGGTTTAAAGACCCGGAAAAAGAAATGAAAACGGCTGGATCTGGTTTTGAGTTTAAAGACTCAGTTGATTGAAGGGGGAGGGCCCTGGATTGATATGTTTTGAGTTTAAAGACTCGGTATATGTTTTTAGTTTAAAGACTCGGTTATTGTGATATCCCTCGAGGCCTGTTGATTGTATTTTGAGTTTAAAGACTCGTTGAAATCCCAGAAAGGCCTGATTATGGGCATGGTTTTGAGTTTAAAGACTCGGGCGCACTTGAGATCCAACAACTTACATGATTGATGTTTTTCACTGTTTTTCAGATGTTTTGGGCAATGGCTCGGATGATATGGATTTGGTGGATTTGATGAGTTTTGGGTTGAGTTCCCGTACTTGATAAGGATTTATGATTTTGGGTTGAGGGCCTGGATTTTAATTCTGGATTTGAGGAAAGGAAATGATTATGATTTTCAATAATAGTTTTCGTATCTCAGATATGAATGGTTTTATGGAATGGTTTGATATGCATGCATTGGTTTTAATGGAGGGTATACAAGTTCTTTTCTATAAACTGTGTTCTGAATGTATTATTTATTTTTGTCCACTCACAGTCTGTTTATGTTTTTGGTACCCTTCAGGTTGTCGCGGTACGGGTTGTTGGTCGAGAGAGACGGAGACATCACACATGCAATCCATAATAGAGTCAGTGCGTTCTGGGAAGTCCGGAAGTTTTGAACGGTTCGTTTGAAAATCCCTTGTCCGACTTACGCGTCACATGGAGGTTGGATGTTGGTTTAGCCTTTGTGTCACGCGTAAGTTAGACGGGAGCATGACTTAGCCCTTAATCCCGAGGGATTGAGGGTGGGTCATGTCACGTGAACCCTCTGGAAACCGTATGCCCACTTCTATATAAGCCCCTTCAACCTTCATTAATTGTGGTTAGTGTGTTAATGAGAGTGAGAGAAGAGATTGAGTCGATGATGATGAGGCTATCGAGGAGGGCTATCGTGGACGGTGCTGGAAGTTTGAAGGCAAAACCTGAACTCTGTTTTTGGGTTCAAAAATGGTGCAATTATTTTCAGTAGTTATTGGCCATTTCTATTTATCGGATCAGGTCCCTGAAGGTGAGACGAACTTAATGGGTTAGAAGTTGAGCGATGCAGTGGCCTGCGGCGTTTGGACACCGGAACGGTAGGTTTTCGGTTCAAACTTGAATATTGGTTTTTGGTGCTTGTCGATCGATTCTAATTATTGGAACGTGTTTCTAGAGGTCATATGAGCTGAGTAGGATTGGAGTCGTGGTTGATGGTGGCTGGAATTGCGAGGAAACAGAGGAGAAAAACTGGGTTGGTGTTCATTTGATTCAAAGGTAAGATTCTATTTTGATTTCATGTTTTTTAGGTTAAAGATCGATAGGAAATGATGAGACGAGGCTATAGGAATTAACGGGATGGAAAACGGGGTAGAATTGACTGAGAACCGATCTCGTCGATTCGGTCAAACTGGATAACAAGTGAACCGGTCTGAACCGGGTTCGACTGGAGGATAGGGATGACACTGTGCTGGTGCGTGGGCTTCACGCGCAGTAGTTTGCAGGGACTCGTGGGGGCCCGCGGGGCAGAGTTGGGAGATGTAGTCAACATGTAATTTTATCTTCTCGATGTAACGAACATTTTGGCATAAGTTTCGAGTCGATCGGACACCTTTTCGGGGTAGTTTTGGATGTCCGAAGGTTTAGGGTTCATTTTTAATACATTTAAAAATTCTGAAAAATTGGGGGGATTTAATGAGAGGTTAATTGAAGTAATTAGTGACCTTCGGGTATGAATTGGACAGGTTGGAAGTCCTGAAGATGGCGGTTTAACCTCGGGGAGGCTTTTGGCACCCGTAGCGAGGCGGCAGCTACGACGGTCTGTGAGTGGACTTTGTTTTTAAAATTATGATGCATGTATAACTGTTTTATGTGTTTTCCATATGTGATTTCTATGCTTGTGATTGCGATATCATGATTTACGTATATGCACGTATTTCGAGGTTTATGATTTTATACTGTATTGATGTGTGCTGGTATTTCCAATATGGTTTGATGAAATGGATTTGGATTTGAAAAGATGAACTGGGGCATGAGACCCATCTGATTTGGAAGCTATCGGACATGAGGTCCATTTGATTTAATGAGAAATATGGCTAAGACCCATTTGAGTTATATGATCGGACCGGGGGCCCAGTTGGTTTACAAAGTCAGGTATGAGGCCCAATTGTGGTTTATAAATGTGATTTCGGGTCGGGGACCCATTTACAGATTTATGGATTTGAATAAATGGATTTATGATGATTTTCTGGAAATTCGGCAGGGCCTTTTGAGATGTTTTGGAAATGATTTTAAAAAGATGTTTCCCATAAACCATCCTGAGATGATGATATGTGGATGGTCTCCTCCAGATGTCTGGCAGAGTGGGGAAGTCACGGCGCATTGCCTGCAAGGGGTCATTGCACGGAGCGACCGGATCGTATAGTGACTCAGGAGTAGGATTGCTATGATTAGAGATATGGGCCGTCAGACATCTGGGATGTTAGAGATTGACCCAGAGAGACCCCGGGCAGCACGCCTTGGTTTTTACGGTGTTGGGCTGAGTTCCCACACTTGGTTTTTACGGACAGTCCTTTGGTTTTCCTGACGGTTTTTATCATGTTTGGATTAATTAGTTTTTGTATGCATGCATGGCTTTTAAGTGAAGGGCATAAATGTCTTCTTATGAAATGTGTTTTATTAAATTATTTATTTTCGTCCACTCACAGCTTTTAATGGTTTTTAATGTCTTTCAGGTTGATAGTGGATGTGGGCTGTAACAGAGACCGTTACCTCACATTCCTCAACTGATCCTGGCGCACTCTGAGAGCCATTTGGGCTCATGATTTCGAGTTATCCCTTGTCTGGCCTTCGTGTTACCTCGTGTGGCACGTGGGTTAGACGGGAGCATGGCACATCCCACGTTAATCTCAGGGGGATTGGGATGGGTCGTGTCACAGGGTTCACGTTTTTCCTACAAATATCCACCATTATGTGGGACATGGTACAGAAAAATCGCGACCACCAAGCTGTGGATTTTTTCAATATTGTACGAGGTATCTGTATACAAATAGGTATGAGACTAATTTTGACCTTGCTGAAACCCGAACTCCCTCATTTGGTCTATATGAGACTAATCAATCACATGCAAAGTTCGGTTTGTATTATTTGCAGCAATTTGGAACACAGTTGTATGATTTTATCATTATTTTCATTTATATTATAACATCTATCTTATAATGAAATAAGCATATTGTAACCCATAAAAGTATAACATATGTTACATTTCTTTTGAAGTTCATTCTAATTGGTTATGTAAGCTGCTTATTAGATTGGGATAACTATACTGTAAGGCAAGTTTAGAAAAGTGAGAAAAATAGAATAAAATTTAGGCTTATTAGGCTAAAAGCATCATGAACACGCCAATTAATTTCAAAATGTATCAAGAACGACAATTTTCCTTAGGAACATGTACAACATCATAAACATTGCATCATTTAACTAATGTCTTGTTTAACGTTTAAGTTAATTATATAGCAGAGTATTTTGATCATTTTGGTCATAGCTGCATCTTCTTTCTCCATATCCACCCCATGGCCATGGCTTCTTCTTTTCATCTCAAACACCAACTTTGGTTGATGGGTTAACCAATCTATGGAAGTGGATCCTACTGCTGAGCACGAAGATATGAATGAAGCAGATGAAATGGATAACTTGTTTCTAGAGCTAGCAAATACCATTTCGAGAATTGATGAGGCCATGAGCTTTGCAGGAGATGAAATTTTTGGGGGGGAAGAATTTATGCTGGCAAAGATTCCCTTCTTCGCTCCTTTGTCCTTCTTTTTCCTTTTTCCTTTTCTCTTATCTTCCTCCCCAACAAACCTTAGACTCTGAAATTTTCTCGAAAAACAAACAAACGAAGCCCAACAACTGTTAGAGAATCACATTAATCCTACCGCTATGTTTCAGTTGATCTCGCCTTAACCCAATAAATCTCTACCTGTATACACTATTAAAGTCGTCTTTTTTTTTCTGGTCCTAATGGGCTGCACGAGCTCCTAGCTTGACGATCTTACGGTCGTTGCTTTATACCGAAAACGGTGCAGTTTTCTCGACAAGGCAATTTACCAGCACTACGCTCTCGTCGAGGTCCACTTCACTTATATACACTCCCTCATAGACATCGTTCACTCTCTGTATAAATGCATAGATCAAGAGGTGGGCAATTTGTCTGGATCACCTTCATCTCAACCTTGCTACTACTCGAAAAGGGAACATCAAATCGTCGCCGCCTCACCATTCTCACTCAAATTCAAGCTCACATGTCCACTTTCACTCGAATTCCGATGACGACAACCCTCTCCATCACTCAGAACACTCGTCGCGTCTACATACTCTTGGAGGTCATATTGATTACATGGGCAACGACGAAGAGGGCTACCAAGCTGGTGTAAATTCGTACCCATATTGGTATATGCACATGAATTATATAAAGAAAAAAGCAACGCCATCTATGGTGTGTCAACAGAAACCCATGATCCCGAAAATTGTGTATGACATGGGTGAATCTTCTTCTTCATATAATTCTGATAAGGATTTGAATTGGGATAACCAGAATACTAATTAGAAGATTAAGGATTTTGTGGGGCGTTTGGTTTGACGGAAAGATTTCACTTCTGCAAAGCTCATGGCCTCATCAATTCCCGGAATGGCATTTGCTAGCTCTGAAAATAATTTATCCATTACATCTGATTCATTCATATATTCATGTTCAACAGTAGGATCCACTTCCATAGCATACAAGTTGGTGAAACCATCAACCAAAGTTGGAGTCTAAGAGGACATGAGGAAGCCATGGCCATGAGGTGGATATGGATGAAGAAGATGCAGGTATGACCAAAATACAATGTTATATAACTATTCTAAATGATGTTAAAAAAATATCAGTTAGATTGTGCAACGTAAAAAATGTTGCAACAGCTCTTAATGCAAAATGAGGAAAATTGTCATCCCTAGTGCATTTTGAGATTGATTAGCTTGAGTGAGTCGATGGCTATTTCTGCCAATGTTCCTCTGGTAGAAGTAGCCCCACTGTCTTCCTTACCCCGTGACCCCTCCCCCCTTGGAAAAACAGACGCTTTCCCACTGTCTGAAATTCCTGTGTTCGATTGCTCCATTACACCTTCCAACCCTCTTCCTTACTCGGCCTTATCCCATCCTCTTTCTCCCCCCCCCCCCCCCCCCCCCCCCCCCCCCCGCCCCTCCTCCTTTTCGTGACTCTCCTCTGTTTGATAATCTTCGTTATGGCTCTCGCCTTGTGGGTGGGAGAGTCATGAACGCCATTTTCCTGCAAGCCGAGTCTGCTTTGGTAGGCAGTCCGTTTACAGCACAAGTCCTGTGCAATGCTCCTATCGTGTGATCCTGCTCTTTCGTCTGATTCCAGCCTGTCACCTGCGACGTTTGATGGGGGATCGGTGGAGCCAGCGGTGGTGGTGGCCCTTTGCCCCCAGCTGGGATTGGTTCTGGCTTTGTACAACAGGAAGTTCCCTTTGGAGGCGGTATTGGTGGGCTCGAGGTCGTAGAGCCGTGTGGTCAGGGTTCTCCTGGCTTGCTGCCCCTTGTCTCCCATTTGGTGGGCCATGATACTGTGCTATCTGGTTTTAAGAATGCCCTTGTTGGGCATTTAGGGATAGCTCATGTTTAGGGTACTAAGGCTTCATACTCTACTGTGATGGGTGGCTCTAGTGTGCCCCATTCGGGTTCTCCCACACTTAAATTCTTTCAGCCTAAAACCATTGCGGGTCGTAAGGTGGTAAGTCCCCTTCCTGAGGCTACCGGGCTTACTGCTTTAGAATGGAAACTACGTTTGGTGGGTTATTTTTTTGATAAACCTCTCCCTTATTCTGCAATGAACACTCTTGCTCGGAAAATTTGGGCTAATCACGGTTTGGTGGATGTCATTTCTAATGGAAATGGTTTCTTCTTTTTCAAATTTTCGGATGATTTGTCTTGCTCTCATATTCTTGAGGGAGGGTCGTGGCACATGGCGGGTTGATCCTTATTCCTTTCTAGGTGGAAGCCCGAGATGATTTTTTTCCAAGAATGCTCATACTAAAGTCTCAATGTGGGTTAAGTTTTATAATTTGCCTTTGGAATACTAGTGTCCTAATGGGTTTATTCACATTGCTAGTGCAGTTGGGAAGCCTCTGTTTGCTGATTCAATGACGGAGTCTCGAAGGCACATATCCTTTATGCGAATCTGTGTTGAAATTGATGCGTTTAAGCCTCTTATTGATTCTCTGGATTTACTGTTGCTTTCTAAGGTGGGTGGAGAAATTCAGCAGGTGGTTAAAATCAAGGTGGACTACAAAAACAGGCCACGGGTGTGCCATAGGTGTTGATTATTTGGCCACTCTCAACGTTCTTGCCCTCGCGAAGTGATCTCATCATCCTTTGATTAGGGTGCACTTGATGGTGGGGTGAAACCCATGACTCGGGGTTATGTTTAGCCCGACCCATCCGAATTATTGAGCCCTGTTTGTGTGGGACAAAAGGAGCCTTTTGCTATGCTCAAGTCGGATGTTGGAGCCCTTGTCGAGCTCGCTGTTGCTGGGGGGGAGTTTCTCGTGCCCAGACGAGGCAAGGCCCATTCTACATAGCCTCGGTCTTCGGCTGTCAAGGTTAGTTCATCCTTAGCCCACACCACTCCTAATGCTTCCGTGTTAGATGGAGTTAGTAAGTCCAAGGACACTTTATGTCCAGGTGATTTAAGAATAACTATTAATTTTAAGGAAGATATTTCCATCTCCCCTAATCGCTTTCTCTCTCTAGCTTCTGACTACGAGTCCTCTGACTTTGGGCATGAGGTTGTGAGGCCTTCGTCTTTTCACAAGTAGTGTGTGACTTGGGGTAAGGGCTCTTTGTTGCTTTCTCCTGCTCATGGACTTTTGAAGAAGAAGAAAAAGACTAAGAAGAAATCACAGAAACGGTTTCCTCTGTACGACGGTGAGAAGGGTGTGATCGAGGCGGGCGATGGAGGGAAAATTGTTGTTGATGGGCAGTTTTGTCCTAAGGGTTCTAATTCGCTACTGCCCCATGATTAGCACAGCCTGTTGGAATGTGAGAGGTCTTAACGACCGATCTCACCCGTTGGAAGTGAACGATTTCATCCGGGCCAATCATTTATGCTTGGTGGGTTTGATTAAAACGAAAGTTAGAAGTATAAATTGCTCTCGTGTTAAGTTTGTTATTTTTAATCAATAGGATTTTGCTTGCAACTATGGAAGCCACTCTTTTGGTCGAATTTGTGTTGGGTAGAACCCTTCGGTAGTTAAGGTGAGCATTCTGGGAGAATCCTCTCAGTTCGTGCATGCGAGGGCTTTAGTTATTGGGTCTAATCACCGTTTCCTTATCACTTGTTTTTATGCCTCTAATTGTGAAATTGAATAAGGGAGTTGTGGCAGGATCTGGAATTGATCTAGAATTGTTACATGGGTCTGTTGGTTCGCTGCCATGGGCAATTTTGGGGGATTTCAACGTTTGTCGGTTCACCAATGAAGGGGATGGAGGCTCCTTGGTTTGGGATAGTTCATTGAGGGATTTTGGTAGTTGTATTCACAATTGTTGCCTTGATGACTTAAGGTTTTCAGGTCGTCTCTTCACACGGTTGAATAATCAAGAGGGGGGAAGGAGGATTTCTCAGAAACTGGATAGGGTTCTAGTTAATGAGGAGTGGTTATCCTTGTTTCCTTCCTCTCATGCGACCTTTGTTGGGCTGGGCTCTTCTAATCATTGTCCTGCTCTCCTCCAATTGGAAATTTCTCACCACTTGGGGAAGCACCCATTCAAATGTTTTAATTTCTATGTTGATCATGAGGAGTTCCTACCTATTGTGCAACATGCCTTTGGAGTTCACATTTTTGGGTCTTACCAATTCCAGCTTGCTAAATGGCTCAAATTGGTGAGGGAGGCCCTTACAGGCCTTAATAGGTGGCCTGAGGTAGATATTACCTTGGCAGTCAGGGAGGCTAAGCTGGCCTTAGATTTTTGTCAAGTGAACCTTTCTGAGAACCCCTTGGACTCTTCTCTCCACTCTTTGGAGAGCGATCTGTTGAAAACATACAATGATTGCTTTTTAGCTAAGGAAAGTTTCCTGAGGGAAAAATCCAGGTTTATTTCGTTACCAAATAGGGATTGTAATTCGGCTTACTTTCATAAAGTGATTAAGAAGAGGCTTAATCGTAACCGTATAGCATCTATT
The DNA here is from genome assembly GCA_032719365.1 of Prinsepia uniflora. Taxonomy (NCBI): domain Eukaryota; kingdom Viridiplantae; phylum Streptophyta; class Magnoliopsida; order Rosales; family Rosaceae; genus Prinsepia; species Prinsepia uniflora. Next base: position 23,367,846 of record CM064869.1, read on the forward strand.
GAGCGTGAGGATGGCTCTATTGCGGTGGAACCTACTGAGCTAAAGGAGAAAGCTGCCCATTATTTTTAGGAGTTATTTGGCACGGGTTATGACGTTCAAGGCCTAGATTTTCGCGGTCTTCTCCCTACTGTACTCTCTGAGTCCCACTGTGCTAATTTGGTTGCTCCGATCTCTCCTTCTGAAATTGAGAAGGTGGTTTTTTGTTTGAAGGCTGATAAGGCTCCGCGGCCATATGGATTTATTGCACTGTTTTTCCGTAGAGCTTGGGCTATTATTAGCCCTCATGTTGTCAGGACCCGACCCTCCTCGATTAGGACCCGATTCTAGCACGATATTGTCCACTTTGAGCCTCCTCGCCCTCATGGTTTTGTTTTTGGGAGCTCACGGTACAATTTCCCAGGGGGTCACCCATCATGGAATTTCACCAACCTCAACTTGCTTAACTTTGGAGTTCCAACCGAACCCAAAGCCACTGAGTTCCCAAAAGGCCTCGTGCTAGATAGGTGTGTGCCTACACCTTTAAGGCACACTACCATTCCCCTCCCAGAACATTCCCCCCTCGCAGGAATGTGGGATCGTTCACCGTTCCCTACAGGACACGGGTCTTACAATCCCCCCCCCCCCCCCCCCCCCTCCCCCTTAGGGCCCAGCATCCTCTCTGGTACACTTCCCAGTTGGGGTCTGGCTCTGATACCATTCTGTCAGAATCCGACCCTCCTCGGTCAGGACCCGATTCTAGCACGATATTGTCCACTTTGGGCCTCTTCGCCCTCACGGTTTTGTTTTCGGGAGCTCACAGTTCAACTTCTTAGGGGCTCACCTATCATGGAATTACACCAACCTCAACTCGCTTAACTTTGGAGTTCCAACCGAACCCAAAGCCACTGAGCTCCCAAAAGACCTCGTGCTAGATAGGTGTGTGCCTACACTTTTAATGTAACGATCCGTCCCGAATTTCGGGATCAATTTAGTGAATAATCACGGATTAGCATGACTAATCAGGGATTAGTCGAGAAATTACGGACGGACAACGTGAAGTGACGGTTTTACCCTGGGAATGGGCAAAAAGTTGACTTTTAAACCGGATGGTCAAATGGACTTTGACCGACGACCGTGGCGTAGATCGGGACATTACGAGTCCGTAGACAGGTGGCACGTCAAAATCGGACGTTCGACGGGAAAGTCACTGGTCTAGGAAGTTTTACAATACTATTCATGTAAACCGAGAAAGGATGACACGTGGCAGGAATTGATTGGGGAATGATCTAGAAGGACCCACCAGATAAGTGACAAGTGTCACCCATCTGATTGGCCTAAATCCCCAAATTGGGGGATATTATCTTCATCCTCTTCGATCATCTTCTCCATTTTTCTCCCAAACCCCCATGAAACTCATAACTGTGTAACCTCAATCCAACACAAACCCTTTCAATCTTCATCTGTTGTGCTTGACACGTGAACAAAAATGGAAGGAGATGGTGAGACAACCACGACGGTGGCCACGGTGAAGTAACGACGACAAAGGTGAAAGTACCCGAAAATCCTGTTTTTGGTTCAAAAATGGTGATCTTGGTTTTGATGGGTATTGACCGTTTTAATGGTTTGTACTAGGTCCTTGATGGTGAGACAAACTCGAGGGACTTGGAATCATGGGTTACGGTGGTCTGAGTTGACCAGAATCGAAGTTCAGAAAACGGAGTTATTGTTCTTGTTCGTACAAGTATGATCTAAGCTTGATTTCTAGGTTTCGAGGTCATAGATCGATAGGGTAGAATTGGAAGAAGCAGTAGGGACTAACGGCTTCTAAAATGGTGGTCAGACGGTGGAGAACCGATCTGGTCGAGTCGCGGGTCTGTGCGACCAGGTTACAGGTGGTCGGGTTGACCAAGCTGGAGGTCAGGGATGATGTCATCATCTGACAGCTATCAGAGATGGGCCAATTGGGCTTGTCACGTGTCACATATCAGTGCCTAGTCAGCACTAACATGTGAGTGATGTGGCTTAATCATGGGCTACCACGTGTCACTGACATGTCAGTGACGTGGACCAATGGCAGGCTGACACGTGGCACTATCAGATCTGGCAGCTATCTGAGTTCTAGAGGTGATGTCATGCTGACGTCAGCGTTAACTAACCGTTGACTTTGACCTGACCGTTGACCAGCGTTGACCGTACGTTGACCATGCGCGTGGGGGCGCGTGAGCATGAATTTTGAGGTCGGACCAGTGTCATTTTTAAGGCTTCGATGATTCGGATCCAATGGTGGTGGTTTCGGATCGATCGAAGATCATCAAGTTGATCAAATCAACGTTTTTCACCTCGGGAAACTTGTCCGGGACACGTTGACTTTTCTGAGAGTTTTGAAGTTTTATCCTATAGATTTGCATAGATCGTTAGCGATCTTCGAGTATGATTTGAATAGGATTGGAAGTCTCGAAGATGGTCGATTAGCCTCGGGGAGGCTTATGGCACGATTATCGAGGCAGCAGTTAGGACAGTTTATGAGTGAAATTTTATTTTCGAAATATGATGTATGCATAGCTGTTTTATATGTTTTATATATGTGATTTCTATGATTCTGATGGTAGTGTTTATGATTTACGTATTTACGCGTAGTTCAAGATGTATGATTTTATACTATATTTATACGTGCTGATATTTCCAAGATGGTTTGATAAAATGGTTTTGGATTTGAAAATATGAAAATCGGGCATGAGACCCATTTGAATTGGAAACTATCAGACTTGGAGCCGATTTGATTTAATGAGGTAACGGGCATGAGACTGATAGAGATTTTACCAAGCACAAAAGATATACTAGGAAAAATCTCTATGTGTAATAAACTTTGCAAGCGCACAAGACGTGTAGATAGTATAGATGCATGCAAAGGTCGATCCACGAAGACTTGTTCAATGATATCCAATTCCGTTTAACTCAATTGACTTAAGTGGAATAATTAAAATGCAATAGGGGGTTTGTTAGGTTTTATGAATGAAGTAAATTAACTAATAATAACTAACAAAGTCGAGCTAGGGTTTCTATCCACCTTTACCAATTATAGTTCTGTTAGATTTCCTTGATTAGATTACTATGCATGTATCTGAATTAGGTGCCCGTGTAGGGGTCCGGCTAAGGTTCACCCCACATATATTATCTTCTCTTAGATTTCATATTTAAGTGTGATGTGCTCGCCCTTAAACAACTATTACCGATGGTGCGTGATAATGCATGAAACATGAAAAAGATTTAATGACACTACACTGTCCCTAGAAAAGTGATGTGAAGACCTAGGAAGTCATGAGTTTAGATTACGAATATGACTCCCCCTCTTAAACGTGATGCTACAAATTGCAGAGTGAACACAAACATCGAGGTGATCCTTCAAGCAATTACATCGACAATTATACACAAATAAGGTAGCTAAGCTTATAAGCATAAATTGAGATCATGAAGCGCAATAATCCAAAAAATCCAGGCATACATAACAATCATAATCAAGAGCCAGAAATCAAACACGAACTAACATGGCTAGGGCTTCAAGTACCCCTAGCCCTAATTACACTACTCAAACATTATTGAATAAAACAAGCACATAATTAAAAGGTGCACAAATATAAATAAAGCAAGAAATAATAAAAGGACAATGAATAAAAGAGATGAAGGAAAACTCCCTCAAGGTAGACGTGCTGAATTTGAAGATGCTTGAATTAAATTACAAAACTCTAAACTAAGAACTTGGATTGAAGTACGAATTTTGACAGAGTTTCGAGGACCTTCAAGAGGTAAATTCGCCCCCCCCCCCCCCCCCCCCCCCCCAACCCCCGCCCCCCCGGGGCGAAAACAATGAGAAAACATCTATTTATATCCCCTAACATCTCCCTCAAAGAAAAGGGAAAACAACCCCAAAACAAGGAGGCTCCTCCTTGTTTTGGTGAAAAACCATAGTTAGCCGTTTTTTGTGTCCTTCTTGTACAAGGAGTCCCTTTCCTTCCTTCTTTCCACTTCTTGACTTTATCTTTGACTAGGAATTCATTTAATGCTATCCTAAATCATATTACCTTGCCCTAAAATAAAGGAAACATGATAAATTGCGGCTAGGGAAGTTAATTAACCCTAGCCATGTACAAGATGGTTTCTTAATTTCCAATAAACTTCTTTTTCCTTGTTTCTTGCCTCTTTAACTTCAAGTTCCGATTAGAAATATAATTAAGTCTGCTTATCCAAGTCAATCCATATCATTCCTCATTGAGAAAGGTAGGAAGTTCGTCCAAAGTTGCTTGATGCACAAGTAAACCCCCTAAAACACCCTTAACCACATTTTGTGGGCTTCTAGGGGCTAGGCGGTGACTTTTAAGGTCTTGGTGGATCTTGGTCATGTAAATGGGAGATGATGAGGCCTTTTATGAGTCCTTGATGAGTCCTTAAAGATTTAGCCTTGGAAAGATCACATTTCATTGCAAAACATTATTTAAACCTCAACTAAGCAATCTGCACAAACTTCAAAAAAGTGATCATTTTCTCCTATTGTTTGAATGATTATAATCAAAAGATAAGTAAAAGGGATAAGAAATAACGTTGAAATGATGCTTAATTTGTGACTTATCAGAGACCCATTTGGTTTAGATGATCGGGGTAGAAGCTCAATTGGTTATGATATCGGGCATGAGTCACATTTTTTGTTTATAAATATGATTTTGGGTTCGGAGACCCTAAATGGATTTGGATTTGAGTACTTGGATTTTTGGATTTATGATGGTTTTAAGGAAATTCCGGGCATGGCCCCTTTGAGAAGTTTTAAAATAATTTTATAAAGATGTTTCCCATATACCATCCTTAGATGAGGATGTGTGGATGGTCTCCTCCGGATGTCTAGGACGCTGAGGAAGCCACAGCGCATTACCTGCGAGGGGTTATTGCACGGAGCAACTGGACCATATAGTGACTTAGGAGCAGACTTGCTATGATTAGACGTCTGGGACGTCAAACATCTGGGATGTCAGAGATTGACCCAGAGAGACCCCAGGCAGCACGTGTTGCTTAGACTGTGAGATATGACGTCTGGGACGTCAAGCGTATAGGACGCTAGACATCAGGGATGCCGAGGAAGGGTATTTGGTAAACATGAATTATTGGATTTATGAAATGGTATTTCTGTGTTTATGGATTTGGGTAGTGGCCCACATGATTTGGATTAACGGTTTTGGGTCGAGTTCCCACACGATTGATTTTACAATTTTAGCCTAAGGTCCTGATGATTTGAGGAAAGATATGGCTTTGGTTTCTAAACGGTTTTTATTATATTTGAATTAGCTGGTTTTCGTATGCATGCATGATTTTTAAGTGAAGGGCATAAATGTCTTTTATGAAATGTGTTTTATTAAATTATTTATTTTATTTTTGTCCACTCACAGAGTTTTTGGTTTTTAATACTCTTTAGATTGATCGTGGATATGGGTTGTAGTAAAGATCGAAACATCACACTCCTCCACCGATTCTGGCGCGCTCTGAAAGCGATGAGGGCTTTTGACCTGGGTTATCCCTTGTCTGGCCTTCGTGTTACACGCAGATTAGACGGGTGTTTGGCCTTCGTGTCGCACGTGGGTTAGACGAGAGTATGACACATCCCACGTAATCCCGGGGAGATTGGGATGGGTCGTGTCATTTAAGGCACATCATCATTCCCCTCCCAGACTATTCCCCTTCCCTCTAACACACAGGTCTTACAAGGGCAGTGTTGGAGTTTTTCCGATCTTCTCAATTGCTAAGGGAAACTAACTCAACTACTTTTACTTTAATTCCTAAAGTTGCTAATCTGACTCATATAAGGGATTTCCGCCTAATCTGGTGTTGCAATACGCTGTACAATATTGTTACGAAGATCATTTCCAATCGTGTTAAAGTGGTTCTTCTTGCCATCATCTTTCACAACAAGTCTACCTTTGTTAACATCTGGCGCATTGGTTATAATATATTGCTAGTTCAAGAGCTTCTTCGTGGCTATCATCTTAACTCTAGAAGCCCAAGGTGTGCGGTTAAGGTGGACCTTCTAAAAGCTTATGACTCGGTCTCTTGGAATTTCCTTCTGGATGCTCTTACTACCTTTAATTTTCCCCCTCGATTTGTTGGGTGGATAAAAGCTTGTATATCTAATGCAAGGTTCTCTGTTGCAGTGAATAGGGAGCTGGCTTGCTTTTTTCGAGGCCGAAAGGGCCTTAGACAAGGGGACCCCATGTCCCCTAACCTTTTTGTTATTATCATGGAAGTTTTTTCTCGTTTGCTGCATCATCACATTGTTGCCTCCCCGTCTTTCAAATACCATTGGCGTTGTGACAAGGTACGCCTCTCTCATCTTGCCTTCGCTGATGATTTATTTGTGTTTTCCTATGGGAATGAGGGGTCGTTGTCCACCCTAAAAAGGGCCTTGGATGAGTTTGCTGTTGTTTCTAGCCTTGTTCCCAATCTTCAAAAAAGTTGTATTTATGTTGTGGGTGTGAGTGGCAGGCGAGTTGCTAGTCTTATGGAGTTTTTTGGTGTTCAGTTGGGTGAGCTGCCTGTTAGGTATCTTGGGGCTCATGTTGTGACCTCTTGCTTGAGTTTTAGGGACTGTGGTGCTTTTATTGAGAAGGTGGAGAATCGTATTCGAAGTTGGGAGCATCGGCCTTTATCCTACGATGGGAGGTTAGTTCTTATTCAGTCTTTTCTGAGTGGCACTATTGTCTTCTGGGCTTCCCACTGGTTTTTCCCTAAGAAGGTTTGTAGGGACGTCGAACGCGTTTTTCATCACTTTCTCTGGTCTGGGAAAGTTGTTGGGTCTTATCATGCTAAAATTGCTTGGAGTTTGGTGTGCAAGCCGAAGAAAGAAGGGGCCAGGGCATTTGTAATTTAACTCTCTGGAATGTTGCTTTAATGACTAGATTTATTTGGTTCCTCTTTGCTCCTGAAGGAAATAATTTGTGGGCGAAGTGGGTCAAGGAGTATTATAGTCGGGATAATAGTTTTCGGGGTATTACTGCTCCGTCTACTTGTTCTTGGAATTGGCGCGGGTTGCTAAAAATCCGAGAGGTTGTGAAACCTTTCATGGAGGCAAAGGTTGGCAACGGTGAGGATATCTTTTTATGGTTTGACAAGTGGACCCATTTGGGGTACCTTTTGGATAATTACGGGAGTTCTATTGTGAATATTTCTAGCTTACACCTAAAGGCCCGTCTGTCTTCTATCATTGTCAACGGTAGGTGGGTTTGGTCCTTAACTGCGGACCCGAACTTCAAATATGCTAGTCGGGCTTGCATCCCCAATTCTTCGGCATCGAATGGGTTCATTTGGACAACTACTGCTAATGCTAGGTATTCTTCTGCTTCTTTGTGGAATAAGATTAGAGCGGTTCATCCTACTTGCTCGTGGTATAATATTGTTAGGTTTGCTAGAGCCATCCTCTGTACTAGCTTTGTCCTTTGGGTAGCTATTCATTCTAGGACATCCATGCTATATCGGGTTGGTAGGTTCTCGCAACAAACTGAGCTTACTTGTGCTCTTTGTGATAGGGTGGCGGAGTCCCATGACCATTTATTTTTCAATTACCATTTTAGCAGTGGGATATGGAGGAAAATTTTGCAGATTGCTGGTGCTATTTGGAGCTCCTCCTCGTGGCCTGATCCTGTTGTCTCGGTTGTGATGCGCTGGCATGGTAAGCAGATGGCTCATGTTGCTAGGAGGCTTGCCTTGGACGCCACTATCTATCATAATTGGCAAGAGAGGAACAATCGTGTTTTTGGGAATTTAAAGAGGTACTCGGAGGTGGTTTATAACTCCATTGTGTCTATGATTAGAAGTAAACTTTGTACCATTAACTTTAAGCATTGTACTTCCAATTCTCTCACTGCTAGGAATTCGAACATTATAATTGTGTGGGTCTATTTCATTTCCTCATAGGAAGGTCCTTGGGCTCCTTTGCCCGTGTTTGGTGCTGCTGGAGCGGTGTTTGGTGGGCTTGTCCCCTTAATATATTGATTTAACCCAAAAAAAAAAAAAAACACAGCCGTAAGTAAGAAAAGCATTCTTAAATCCTGGCTTCCTTGAACATAAATATTAGAGTCTAAATTCTCAACAACATTGATTATACAATGAGCAAGATTGGTTTGCATTCCACAGCTTGGTTAGATTAGCAAAAACATGCACGCGATATACAAATTAAATGCCAAAATATGAAACAGGGAAAAGAAAAGGTTTTTGAACCAGCAAAGGAAGGTAGGTATGTTGTATTCAGGGTTTAACCTACCAAAATGGATATTACACGCTTCTGCCGGTACCCCTGCCGGCGTACAAGGAAAGGAAATGAATGACAACTATTCATTACCTCATTGTCATCGTCATCGTCCACCAGATAACTCGATAGCGTCCTGGTTATAAACTGAATCTTCTCCCCAGTCAAATCTCCTTTGGAGTCTTTCATACTCTTCCCTACGAGAAACTTCGACATTCTGCCATTCTTCCCACCGCTCAGCCAGACCCTCTCCTTCAAGCATTCGCACTACCTCAGACATTAATGGACGATCTTCAGGGGATCCTTGCGTACAAAGAAGTGCGACTTTGATCATCATTACTACCTCTTGAATACTGAAACTATCATTCAGATTACTATCCACAATAGCATCCAGCCTTTTTTCCCTTTCCAGCTTCTTTACCTTGAGGAAGAGATATATACACAAGTTACCACAGTGATTACAAACTTAACAAAAAGCATGAATTCAGAGTACAAATCTTGAGAACAAGTTGGAGGAGTGGGGAGAGAGGTGCAAATGAGAATATGCTTATCTTACATGGTCAAGCAACAAAACATCATCTTCTTCTTCCAGGCGTGAAAAATCAATTGCCCGCTGTCCTGTTACAAGTTCTAAAAGCATAATCCCATAGCCAAAAACATCTGTCCTTTCCGATGACTTCCCAGTGGACAAGTATTCAGGTGCTATGTGGCCCATTGTGCCACGAACTTGAGTTGTCACGTTAGTCTTTCTAATATCCACCAACTTTGCCAAGCCAAAGTCACCAACAACTGCTTCAAAATCTTCATCAAGTAATACATTAGCAGCCTTAACATCTCGATGAATGATCTTAGGATTACAATGTTCATGAAGATACTCTAGCCCCCGGGCTGTGCCTAATGCCACCCGCTTTCTTGTAGTCCAATCTAAAACTGGGTCCCCAGGATTAATCTCTGCAAAATAAAAAATTCAAAGCCAGATAAATATGGCAAAGGCCAATAGGAATAGTGTATGAACTCCAGTTCACACAAGAGGAGCCTATACCTCGTAACCGATAGGCAACGCTTAAATTCTGCATAAAGGGATACACCAAAAGCCGTTCTGTTGGAGTTGTGCAAAATCCAATCAGTCGTAATAGATTCTTGTGGACAGCTACACTAATCATTTCAACTTCACGCTGGAAAGCTGCATCTCCCCCAGGACTCTCATAGTCTGTGAGGCGCTTCACAGCAACTTTTGTATTATCAGATAGCACTCCTTTATAGACTTTTCCAAAACCTCCCTGTCCTAGAACATTTTTCTCATTGAAGTTGTCTGTTGCTAGCTGCAATTCCCTCCATGAAAATCTTTTCAATTGGCCAAATGCAATCCTTCGGTCAACTTCACCTTCGCCCACCAGTAGATTTTTTTTTATAATGTCAAAAAATCGGAATGCGAAAGGAGCTCGACTTTGTGCCCAATCCATTACATAAATTCAATTGCAATTATTCAAAGACATTAAATGATTCCAAGCATATTATAAACATGAAACATGTTTTGATCATATAAAAGTCCAGTGGAAACTAAATGCAATAGAGTAAGCAAGCATCCTTGGCACAACTGTCCACAGGTTTGATAAATTTCTGAGATAATAAGTTTTTTTTTTAACTGGTTACTTAGTCGACATGCTATGCTTGCAATCAGAAACTAAGCTGTTAGCTCACATGCTATGCTTGCTCTCGGCCATTTCGAACCCGAATGCCTGTCAAGATCAAACACGTGGCACCTAGGCCACTCAAACGGTAGCAATAACATTTCCATAGAACAAAATCTAAAATACGCATACTACATGGCATGTATCATTCTCTGTAATGATGCGTTATACTGGGCTCTGATGAATTGGCTACAAATTTCAATTAGGAGCACTTTAAGCGAGACACTTATCATTGACTATATAACTGAGAAAAACACAACATATACTTTTTTTTTTCTCTCTTCTTTCAACTACTTTAGTAGTGAAATGCAAAAATTCGAATCATTCTAGTACTCACTACCAGTTTATTAGAGTAAATAGAGTAACAACAGATAACCCACATGCCAGCTGCTGTGGTTTACAACCATTGGTCAGGTTAGTTAGGTTGAGAGCTTGTTAGAGGTGATTAGTTTTGTTGCATACAGTGTAAATAAAATGTAATTTGCGATAGTCTTCTTTCTGTGACACCCTAGAATTTTTCTTCGTTTCTTCTGTGAATTCCTCAATAGATTAATTTCTTCTACTTACAATTGGATTCTATGATTTCGCTCATGGTATCAGAGCTGTAATGCTCGTCCCTTTAATCCTGTACTTTGTATGTTCATGTTTTTCCTTCTGAAAAGCTGCAGATATATTGACCTAGGTTTTCCAAGCTCCACTGTTATTCCATTTTTGAATGATCCCATGCTTGAGAGTTCTGAAGCATGAGCTTGAGGACGGATATTAGAGTAAAGAGAATTCACAACTGATAAAAAACATGATATATCAACAGTTCTATGCTTATGACTTTTACAAACCATTGGTTTGTTTAGTTAGGCAGGGAGTTTCTTAAAGGTGGTTAGTTTTGTTGCGTACAGTATACATGGAATAGTAATAGTTTGCTTGTAATTTAATGAACAGTTCTGAATTCAATATACAAGCATTCTTCTCTCCGTGAAACCCTAGAATTCTTCTTCTATGTTTCTTCTCTGAAATGCTCAATAAATTAATTTTTTCTATTCAGAACTGAGGTGTCACGATTTCAATCAAAGTTATGACAATATTTCCATATTAATTATTATTTTCCTATGTTAATTCTTTGTTTCTGTCCTTCATATTATAACACTAACCATGATGTCAATTTACTGTTAATTTCAAAAGTAAAACGAAAAATGAGCATTATTTCCACCTAGAATTTTACTTAAATTTAATCAGTCCCTTTTTCGTCCCTTCGTTCAAAATAGTTTTATTTGAAAGTACAACTTTCAGCGTAGGGATGTATCTTTAAATTTAAATTTTTTTATCCCAACACTCGGGAGGGACACAATGAACCCTTATCCAGTTGAGCAACAATCAAAATTTCCTAATGAATTTTGGAACACATAGTGAACCAAATGAGCCAGCTCGTGGCCCAACATCGTTGAAACTATATGCAAACTTATATCGGGGTGAGAACAACAAAGAGCACAGCATAGTTTGGCACAGAGAGAAAGCATGTTTTATCAGCCAGTGGTATTGTTTATCCTTTGGTGAAATTTCAATCAATTTCATCAGCAATTAAAAGATAAAGCAACACCATTCAAATTGTTATCAATTTTAACCTTCATGTACCTGCAACATCGACAAAAACTTCACGCTTGTAACCTTTGTGTCTATGCCTGCAGATGAAGTACAGCAACCCTCCCAGTACAAGTAAAATGATAACCGCTCCAACAACTCCAACTATAACTCCAACTTTTGGCTTTTTGCCAGAGCCTGTCAAGATCAGGAAAACCGAATCAGTTAGTTCATTAAAATAAAGGATAAACAGAACTTCTGAAATAATTATTTCACCCACTAACCTGAATCATCACTCTCGGATTCACAACGGTGAGAGAGATTTATGCCACAGTTTAGGCGATTTCCTGTGAAACTGCAACAAGAAACAGAAATTAAAAGAATTTTGCAGAAAAACAAATGTTGAAATGTGTCTTGTGTGTTGGAGAAAGAGAGATGGAGAGGCATGCAGCCAGTTATGTTCAGAAATAGAAAAAATAACATTAACAAGTTGTTCATACTTGTACTTTGGGACGTGAAATAACTCTTCAGGTATTTGACCACTGAGAGCATTGGAGCCAAGTTGACTGCAAAGACAGTTTTCAAGTACCGCATCAAATACTGAGGACATGGGCCTTAGTACACAATTTCACAAAGACATAACTGCCAGAAGTTCAAATGCTGGAGACCTAAATTAATTCATTTAGAATAGCTTGAATGGGCAATCATAATTTCTCATAATCCCACATGTGCACAAAAAAAAACATACATATTAACCAATTTTGGAAGGAGACTTGAAAGTGACTCTGGGATAGTTCCATTCAGATTGTTTTGACTCAAAGTCCTGTTTGTATCATCAAGGAAGTAAAGTCAAAGACAAGATTAAGGATGATGCATAGAGATATTAGATATATGAGAAAACTTAAAATTACAGATTTAAAAACAACTTACAAGAACTGAAGCCTTTTCAGATTACCAAGGGAAGATGGTATTTCACCAGTTAAATTATTATTTCCTAAATTCAAGGAGACCAAATTTGTCAAATTTCCAAACTCAGTTGGAATCTTGCCGGTTATGCCATTTCCTTGTAATGCACTGCAAGAGGAATAGACCATTAGAACCATAAGCATATGGAATGCATATATATTTCTACATATAGAAGACCAAAAAAAAGAACACAGGCAAATGGGAACTACTGTCAAAGCATAATGCAGAATAAAAAATTAATTGCTACTCAACAAAACGTTCTGAATGTATCCACGACAGTTTCTCTCTTGTGAATAGGAATTCATGTCAAAAACCAGTCTGTATCCAAAAGAAAATCTCAAAAACCATTCATCCTACCCTAATATAGAAATCAGCCTTTATCAGTATATACAGTACAAGTGAAGTCCTATGTCATGTTCTGAGTCATCTATATGCTTAGATCGATCCTAAGGGATTTTATTCGGCAATGAAAATGCACACAACAGAAATTGCATACAAGCTGAAGGGATAAACGTGGAGTTTTGTAAATTTGATTGCCTTTCTGTCCGTCTTGTTAGTTCCTATGGTATTAACAGCAAACCCAACCAACAAAGTTTCATTTATGTTTCCTATGGTTTACCACCCTGCCAAAAAGGTTAAGCTGTTAGGATGTGGGCCAAAAATTGATTTCTTTTCTAACACTACTCACATGTGGATCGCTCTCCACCAGTAGAGCCCAACATATAGAACTCAACTTAATCGAGAGGTTGCAATTGTCAAGAATCCAAACTGAGGATGTTTTAGATTCTAACAATTTTCAAGATACCTCATACACAAGATTTGAAATTTATTAGTCACAATTTTAAGGAGCTCTCAAATGCTTTCATCATTTCTATCCTCCACATGCAGATCAACTCTGTGCTACAATATTCTGAGGTTTGGTTTGACTTACATAATACATCAAAGGAAAAGAGAGCAATAGTTTTTTGTATTTCCAACGAAAGAGAGCAATAGTTAGCATCCATGATTTTAAAAGTTCACACAAAGACATTAACTAAAAGACTATTGAAACCTCGACCATTGTAACACATTCATAAAGAGCTAGAATGCATGGTGCAAAAGAGTAATCTAATTCAATTCGAAGAAGTGAAGCAGAGACCGATAACGAATATGATCTTACTCTTTGGACGAAGAAAAGACAAAGGATATAGCATTAAAAGATGACAGTAGAATATATGCATATGATAACGGATCAAATAGAAACTAAATATTAAAGACACATGTAAGGCCCGTTCAATAACCATTTCGTTTTTGGTTAACAGTTTTTATTTATTTTTTGTGCTTGAGGTATGAAGAAAGTATAATAGAGCGAGAAGGGAAGGAGAAGAATAGTGGTATGATGATGAAAAAATAAGAAGGAAGAACGAACACAAAATCTTGAAAGTGAAAACCTCAAAATCCTTCCCCATTTCTTCATCTACATTTTTTGTCCATCTCTTCCACCAAATCATTTCCAAATGCTTCTCCATCCCTCAATTCCCCATATCTTAAGCATAAGAAGCAAAAAGTTTAAACCTAAAACCAAATGGTTACCAGATGGGGCCATAGTAAACCAAATTATCTTAAAGAATGATTTTTTGAATGAAGCCTAGTTGAGTTGGCTGTATGACTTTAAGTATAACAGATGCGAATTAGAAATGCTAAAGACTAAACTTTAAAAAAAAATGACTACATTAACTCAAGCAGAGAACCCCACTTGCTGTCAATGCTTCCAATTAAGCACCGGCATTATTCTTCAGGTACCCTAAATTGTACACAACTTATGTTAAAAGCAAAATTTTTAAAGTTGATTACAAAGTATAGCAGATTATATTTCTAGGAAGACAATAACTCCAGATATTGAGTATCCATTATTTGCAGTAACAGTGCCAGTATCCCCTTACTCACAGTGTTCCAAGATTTGTCAAGATTCCTAATTTAGGGGACAGGAATCCAGAAAATCCAATATTTGGCAACGTCCTGCAAAAAATAAAACACAAATTAAGCACAGACCAATAATATATACGAATGATGAATTATACACTCGGGAGTGATTTGATGGAAACGATGCATCACAATAAGCAAAGGAGTTCTTACACAGAAATAACACTATTGTTAGGGCCACAAATCACATTGGACCAAGTGCATGGATTAACTTGGTTGGGGTTCCAGTCGTTGAGCTGATCAGGTGAACAATTCAATGAAGTTCTCAATGAATAGAGTGCATCTCCTGAAATTAAAAAAAAAAAAAGAAATTCACAGAAAAAAAACTCCCAACTGCATTAACACTACAATAATTACTAAGAAACCAGAGATGACAAATGTAAGTAAAGATACTGAGCATATTCTACCATAAAAATCCCTCATGAGTCCACAAACCCTCTGGTTCATCTTTCTATAATTCCCCAGCGCAAGCAAGAGAAGAGAGAAAAAGAGAGACACAGAGAGTAAAATAAATCGTAGGAAGAAAAAAAGTACTCAACTTGTTTGTCTTGCTCTTGTTTATGAATGAGTAAACAGAAATTGAAAAACTGGGAAGATAGTTGGGCATAGCATAGACCAGATTCTGTCTGAATAAGTTAAATGTCACATAACTGAAAAATAGTACCTTGTGAATCAGGCAAGACAAAAGAGTGCAAGCAAGCCAATATCAAAACTCCAAAGATTAACTCCATCTTCAACAGCATCATTCTTGCTAATTATGAATGCAATGAGATGCTTGGTAATCGAGGAGTGCTTGAAGCAATTCCATACCTGCAAAAAAAAAAAAAAACTTTCCTTCATTATAAATATTTTCATAAACAGTAGAAACAAAATAGATAAGGCACTTAAGACAAGCTTATTATGACAATCTTTTAGGGTTTTCCAATTTTCATCCTACCAAATTAGTTTAGCCAGGGAACCAAACTGTGAGAATAAACAACTTAATGGAAATCTATCTGCATAATTTAGTTGGGAGTCATAGGCAAGTACGTAAAGGAGGAGAAATCCTCTGCGCCAATTTTGTTGGGATTTTTTAGTTGTGTTTACCTGAACATATCAAAAATGAAAGGGGGAGCAAGCAAGTTCACTGCCTAGTGAATTCCGGGCCCTCAAATGCAATGTTTCAGGTTACTTCATGAGCAACAATTTCCAAAGGACCAAACTTTAGCATTACAATAAATTCATTCTTGGGGGAATTATGGGTAATTATCATCGCTTGGAAGTTTGAAGTGCATAAAACAATGTGAGAAAGTTAATTTTCAAAAAGCTTTCGGCTTCCTTGGGATCTCCTTGTTTGGCTTACCACGTTAATCTGGCTATATTCTTCTCAATAATAATTCAGTATTGCAAAGCATTAGCAGAATTAATAATAATCCCTATCACACAAGGCAGATAAGCACACAACAAAAAACCAAGAGATACCCACAATTTCCATTTTTTTTCTCGCAGAAACTGCCCAGAACAGAAAGAAACATAAAATCAGTTCAACCCACAAAATAATTCAAATCAAAACATAACAAAGCGGAATATAGGAGAAACAAACAAGCCCTCACGCCATTCTGCAGTTTTTGGGTCCGGGAAAAGTTTCTTTTTTTATCCTTATTCCCAATCAAATATTAAAAAGTTCAAATTCTTGTCATTTCCATTCCCACGATTCCATCAATTTGTCCCACCAACCAAACAAGATGAAAAAAAAAATAACCAAACCCAAGTATTTAAACAATCAAAAGAAAAAGAAAACATCTAGGAGACGAAGAAAAAAACCTTTTGAGAGGAATCAGGAAGACATAGTGAAGGGTAGAGCTTCTGGAAGATTGGGTGAAGGAGACTAAGCTAGAAGCTTTTTAGCTGTTTCCACCCTTTCTCATATCCAAGTTGACTGTATGAGTTGAAAAAACCAGCGTTCACATGCTCTGGTGAGCACCAAATCTACAGAGTGTCAAAGACGCTTCTTCTGCCTCCTGTCTCTTCGCTTCTCCCTTATATTTTGGATTTTGTAAAATTGTTTCATGAGAAGGAAATGTGGGAGAAATGAAAAAACTCACAATTACTGTAAAACGGTTCCGCTTTCTAGTTTTGGCCACTCGCAAAGCAAGAGGCGTCACTTTCGGCATACCCACCCCACAATATCGTTTCGTTATGCTCCCATATTATATTATAATTCAAATAATAGAAATAATAAGTACTAAGTTTTGGTACTAAATTTTGTATTAAGTGCAAGAAATTTTCAATAGATTTTCTAAATATTTGATCAAATCTAATCTGAAATAACCTAAAAAATATTAATAGTTAGCTAATTTTTAATATTGTTAAACTAATGTTCTCTATATTGGATCAAGTTTGAATATTTAATTATATTTTAAAATTTGAAATAAGTTGAAGTTTGGTCAATCTGCTCTACGTGCTATAAATAACGAGTTACTTAATTAACTTTTTTACAGAATGATATTGGGAAAAGAGACTAAATTATATACATTACGTATGGATAACTTTTTTATGAAAATCAAAAGTTAAATTTCCCGCCACACAATAAATTGAGAGAAATATTATTAGAATATGATAACAAGGGGCACACTTAGATACAAATACTTACTACGAGAGCTTGATATCATGGTCTTGTGGATATAAAAACACTTGGATCAACAATTCATATCCAAATTTAATATGAAAATTAAGTATTTTTGTCATTTTTGGGTACATATAAATGAGAAAATTAAAATCTTTAATATCTAAAATAAATAATCAAAGAGTACATTAATTCCAATATTAATTAATATAAATACAATAAAAAAGGTCTTCTCAAAAAATAAAATAAATAAATAAACAACAGATATTAAGATATTTTTTTGTATCCAAAATCCACCCAAAGTTAAGTCCTTCGAATTCAACCGTAACTGGTAAATTGAGGTCTATGTAACTGAAACCGCAACTATGTGAACACTTAAATAAGAACTCGACGAAAATTGTGATTTTTAAACTCATAATCAGAGACTGAAAAGTATAGTCATTGAAAAGCCCCTGCCATCCAACTACAACCAAGGGTTAGCAGACATTAAGATTTGTGGTACACTTTAAACTTACTCATGAATCATGAATCATGAATGTTGTCTGACTCCAGTCCTCTCCAAGCTGTGAGTTACTAAGTTGATCACACTATTTCTTAAGTGACAAATGGGGCTTTGTAATTGTTGAATGGAGGAGGAGGCCAGCTGACATGATAAGTCTTCTGTCTTCGTCAACACCTGAAATTGAGGAAGCTTAGTGGTAAAAATGAATTAGCTAGCTTTTAAACTTTACATGAATAAAGCCTCTGATAGCGTCGAGTGAGATTTTCTCCGATCAATTCTGAGGAAATTTATCTTTCGGCACTCCTATATCCATTTATTGATAGATTTTATATAAACGATTTCATTTTTTGTCTTCATTAATGGGAAGAAACTCAGGTCATTTAGCGCTTCAAGGGGTCCATCGCAAGGAGAAGCAATTTATATCCAGTCATTCCAGCCCCGGAAACTTATCTCAAATTATCATCACGCAATATATGTACATGAGACGGGTAAGTTTGACGGTATCCATCTTAGTCCCGATGGGTTGCTCTCAACTCTTTTTCGCAGATGAGTCATTATTTATCTTAAGAGAAACCACTTAAAAATTTTGTGGGTTTTGCAAGATTCTAGACCATTAAGGCCATGGTTTAGGCCAATAAATTGATCTTAATAAGTCCAACTTGTTCTTTTGTCAGCCAACACCTCAAATCAGGTCGGACTTGATAGTTGTGATTTACTAGGGATCCCAGATGAGGTTAATCCGACGTCCTACTTAGATATTCCGAAAGTTTAGGGAAGATCAAATAAGGAGGTTTATCATTTTGTTAAATATC
This sequence comes from Prinsepia uniflora, assembly GCA_032719365.1. Classification (NCBI taxonomy): domain Eukaryota; kingdom Viridiplantae; phylum Streptophyta; class Magnoliopsida; order Rosales; family Rosaceae; genus Prinsepia; species Prinsepia uniflora. Next base: position 23,386,219 of record CM064869.1, read on the forward strand.
ATGTTAAAGAAAATCTAGGGTGGATAGGATCGATGTTTTCTTTTATATAATAGTAAAGAGTTCTTAGTCAAGGTTGTCGCCTGCATTGTGCCAACCTTCCTAATTGGTGTTTCACATCCCTATTACATTTTGCGACAAGTTTTGGTAAGATAGTAAATACGGTGACAAGAAAATTCATTAGAAGCATTATAGTGCGTTGTGTAAAGCCAAAGGCCTTAACCTCGATCAATAAAGTCCTCGTAGCCAAAGTGTGCTGGAGAGAATCCTCAACAACCCGGATACATGATGGTTAAGGAACGAAACGAATTTTACTTCCTAGATTATGATTTCTTATTATAGCCAAAGGGCGATTATCATCTTAGACTTGATCCAATCTATTAGAAGGAAGAGGGATCAATGAGGTTGGAGCACGGAAACATGTATTGGATGGGAGGACTAGTGCTGATATCCTAGAGAGACAGATAGATTCAATCTATCTGCAATAGTTACCTGTGAATTGAGACACATGAGTAATCCTGCATATAGTATGCGTCATCGTATTTCAGAGCTAATAAACTGGAACTTTAGATTTGGGGATTTGGACTAGGTTGAAGATTTGATCTCTCTTCTTACTCCCGAAGCCAACAATTTACCACCACATGATTTGTCACAAATGATAGAGTTATACTTGTATTTTCAAAATTTTCAATTAATGCAACCACTTTATAAAGCCCCTATCTCATATTTGTGCCCTCCGGGAATGAGAATAGGAGGAGGAGATGGAGTTCTTAAGTATGAATAGGACGGTTGATGACATGGTTGTTGGTGGCTAGGCGATGTATGAAGTTAGCGCCGGTAGCGGGTGAAGGTCTTAGTCCGGGCTACGTGTCCAATAAGGGCTACCTCACATTTTTTTTTATCATTTGAAATAAACTACAAGAAAATAAATTGCAATTTTATTTTTCTTTTAGTTGTTTATGTACTTCTATTCATGGATGAAAATATCGGTAAATGTCGCCGAAATTTCATCGAAATCTCGGTATTTAGAGCCGGAGGCACATAAGAAGGGGAGAAAGAAATTCGCCGAAATATCGAACAATTGTCTTGTTTTGAGCCCACAGATCTTTTCCTGAGATTAAAACGATGAATATGCACTATTAATTCGTGAAAATCGGTCGTAAAACGAAGGAGATTGAGTCGGATCATACCGCCGGGTCGAAAAACCCGAATTGTAGACTCGGCTGAAGGTTGGAGATGACTAGTATTGTGTATACTTATATATTAAACGTTGTAAAATAATAATATTGATGGGTAGCAGAGATGGCTTTAGGGTTGTTTTGGCTTAAATTTGGGGGGTCATGGGTTCGCCCACCCCCCTCCCTTTTTATTCATTTTTTCTAATTTTTTAACAAAGTTGGCTCCTTTTTTTTTCTTTTCATTGTTGTCCAATTTTAAATATATCTATTACTTCCAATTTTTTTAACAAAGTTTGTTCCTATTTTTTCATTTTTTTTTTCTAATTTTAAACTTATTTTATCATTTTTCTTACAATGAATTTTTGTATGTTTATTGTTATGTTTTTAAGTATTTTAACTTTCAATTATAGTAATTCACTTCAATTTATGTTTATATTTAATATTTTATATTATTAGTTATCGTCAGAATCATATTAAATCATATTATTCATCATATATTTATTATATCAAAATCAAATTTATAATTTTATTAATCTTTTATAACCATTATTGAATACTTAAAATTTTCTCAAAATCTTATTTCAAATTTCTAATTTTTAAATCGAAATTATGTTATTTTTGTTAACCGTAAACGATATCGATATTGATACTAATATTTAAGCAAAATATTCATAAATTTAATTAGAGATCCCAAGAAAACTGATCAGTGCCTTTTTTTTGATGGGACAGTCCTATCCTATCTCATTTATTAAACAAGAAAAAACGACGAAGTCAAAAAGCCACCCACTAGCTGCCACTGGGAGATATACGAAATCATTAGTGCACTGAGAATTTCACTTGCCATTCTTTTATTTATTTATTTTTCCAAAAGGAATTATGAATTCGTTGAATATATACATATTGATGGTCTAATAAATACCATGTATAATGTATTTTTTTAGCATAAATACTTTGAAATCGAAAATGGATTTTATTCAAATTATTGTTGTCATCCCAGCTTGAATTAATATGATCAAAAATAAATAAATAGTTTGAAAATTCAAATCATTCCATTATTATCGGTTTAGTTTTATATTTTCATTTGAAAACATTTTCCAAACCATCAAGGATTTTATTTATTTATATTATTTATTAGTTAATATTTTTCACCTCATAATATATATTAATGTAAGTGTTCATCACATATCTTGCCCGATCAATTAATCATATATTACATTTATTTTTATACTATTTTCGAATTTAAATTATATTTAAATATAACGCGCCATATTTGAAGTTTAAGATGTTGAAAATTTTAATATGTTGATGTGTATGAATGAAAATTTCATATGAATGAATGAAATCTTGATGTGAATAAATAAAATCTTACTAAGAATATTGTTGAATTTTCAAAAAAATTATGCTTTGGAAGAGTTCTTTTAGTGAATAAATTATATGAAAATTTTATACTAAAATCGAGTGCAGTGGGTTCCTAATTACCCATGACAATGTTTCTGAATCACTTAGGTAATCATGATGTTAGTTCGTGATTGATTTTCGAGCGTTTTTTCCAGCTTCTTTCACTCGTTTTACAGCCTTGCGGGTTCCATTGAGTTCACATATTAAGAGTTTTGATCGGATCATATCGATGTGGGTTTCCATTTGGTGGTGGCGGTGTATGTCATGCATATATGGTCACAGAATCTGGAGGCATGACAGGTCGATTCCCTTTGAAGCTTTAAATTTCTAGGCACTGGTTTGCTTTTATGGGGTCTATATATCATGCCCAGTGATGCAGGCTAGGGGGTATGCGGATAAAAGGGCGACCACATCGGCTACGGAATTCCTCAGGGCCTGCGCAGCAAACCATAGTGGACATTGATATATGTAACAACCCGTCCCGAGAGCCGGGATTAGTAGTGTGATGAAGGTGGGATTAGTGAGGCTAATCGGTGGTTAGGTGGTCCCGATAGGTCCGTAAGCTTAGAATGACGATTTTGCCCCTAGTTTGGACAAAAAGTTTATTTTTAGTTCGGATGGTCCAATGGCTTTGACCGGTGACTAGGACGTAGTTTAGGATGTCACGAATCCGTAGACAGGTGGCACGCCTGATTCCGACATCCGAGGAGGAAGTTATGATGTTCGGAAGGTTGAGGGCATAACCGTAATTTGGCTAAATTAAGGGGGAAAAGTTGACTTTTTGTACGAACGGGTTTTGGTATGTTGACCTAGGACTGTTAGATAGATCTTGTCGTCCTGAGTTCGATGACAGGCGGCACGTGTTCGTCGGACTTACGAGGTGTGAGTTACGGGTCTAAAACGGTAAGGGTAAAATCGTAATTTTGACTTAAATGAGGGGTATTTTGGTCTTTTGGTTGTCTGGGGATTTGTGCACAGAGAGGGAGAGATGGATGGCTGGGATTGGGCCATGTGTGGAAGGATGGAGAGGATTGGTGACATGTGGCAAGTGTGTAGTGGGTTCTACACACTTGTGCACGAGTCAAATTATTTGGGACTTAAATCGTGCCCGTGTGTGTGTTCTTTAACCAGAGTGAAACAGAGAGGGAGATCGGGGAAAATTGATGGTGGCTGAGAGTGTTGGTGAGGTTGTGAGGTTGTGAGTGTGTGAGAGTGATCAGAGGGTGGAAGAGTGACCTGGTGAGCGGTTGGGGGAGTGAAATCGTGCAAGAACACGGTGGTCGGGGCAGTCGGTTTCAGAGAAAACAGAGAGGATTGGACGATCGTGGTGGTGGTGCGGCCGTGTGTTGGTGCACTTGGACCCGTGGAGGTGTCCAGAGGTTGGCAGTGGACGGGAGGAGCTGATGCCTCACGGCTGAGCTCACGACGGCGACAGGATGACAGGTGATTTCTCATTCCCGTTACTTTGCTCTGTTTTGTCGTTTGGTTTCAGAAGCTAAGTCGTGGCTGTAGGGAGAGAATCGAGGGGTTCTGTGAGGTCTAGGGAGTTCAGGACTATCCTAGGAATCTTCTGGTTGTGCTGCCGTGACGGGGGGTGCGCGGTGGCAGTTGGCACGACAAAGAGTACCTGTGTGCTCTGTTTTGCCGTGATGTTCAAAAGGGAAGTCGTGGCGTGTGGGGTTGAGTCGACAGTTATGGTACATGGTGCGAGGCTCAGGGAGGTCCTAAGTGTCGTCTAGGGTGGTTATTGTGACGGGAGAAGACCTGGGTGGCCGGAGTAGAAAACAGGGGATAGTTTGGGTTCTGATTTTGAGCTCGAGTCAACGGGTTAGGGACAGTGTCGAGGTGTTTGAGTGAGGTAACCGGATTGCTTAAGATTTGACGAAGAGGATGGTGAAGAGAGGGAGGAAAATGGTGCAGGCACGGCGGTGAACCGCTGACGCCGGTTCAAGTTGCAGACTACTGTGCTGAACCGGGTCTGCTCGAGGTTGAAGGTGCACTGTAGCAGGCGCGTGAGGGCCACGCGCAGCCACTTTGGGCGGCGCGTGGGGGCGCGTGCGGCGATCTTTGGGGATGGTGTCAACATGGTTTTTGGTCTAGGAGTTGTGTCGAGTCTAATGGAAGTGGTTTCGAGTTAATCGGACGTCGAATCGAAGTAGTTTCGCGAGGGTGATAGCTTAGGGTCCCGGTTTCTTATGTTTAGGACCCGGGGATTTTTTAAGGAATTAGAGTGGATCCTCGTGGATGTGTTAGTAACGTACTTTGGTGGTTGTTGACAGGATCGGGAGTTCCCGAGGAAGCTGAGGAACGTACGAGACGTTCGGGACGCGATTGAGGGCTCAGTACTGTGAGTGGACCCTTTCCTTAAACTCGAACATGCATAACTGTTTTCTATACTTGTTTTATATACGTGATTTCATGATTGTTGGATTTATGATGTGGTTTTATATAATTGCACGGTTTTCGAGAAAGTAAGGTAATTGGCACGTTTTACGAGAAATGTCGATTTCTGAGAATAATGCCATGGATTTGGGATTTCAATATATAAATGGTTTAAATGTTCATAAAGGGATTTTAAAACCTGATTTGGTGATTAAAGGATTTTCGGTTTTGGAAACGGATTCCGAGAATCGAGAGTTGGTTTTCAGATTGGAAAGCGGATTTCCGGATTTGGGTTCGGAATGACGGTTCGGGATGCCCGAAGGGTATCAGACCAGTGATTTCGGATTCGGGTTTGGATGTGAATACGGAAATGGTTTTCAAATGGTTTTGATTGGATTTGCTGGATCTGGTTATTAGGTTTAAAGACTCGGATATTGATTGACGGGGGACGGGCCCGGATTGGGTTTAAAGACCCGGATTGAGTTTAAAGACTCGGGAGTTTAAAGAATCGGATATATTGATATTTCCCCCGTAGGCCTGTTGAGTTTAAAGACTCGGATATTATTGAGGCCTGGATTGAGTTTAAAGACTCGGATAGGTCCAGCAGGTTTGATCGGAAAAGAACGGTTTGATATTCACGGTTTATGATACGGTTCTATGATGTTTATGATATGATTTCTCTAACTGTTTTATAGTGTTTCTGTTTTTTATGATGTTTTATGATGATTGATTTATAACTATTTTAATAACCGAGTTATGCATGTGGTTTCAAAACGGAGGGCTAAAACCCTGGTTTTATTATGAAATGGTTTTCTGAAAGAATTTTATTATTTATGGTCCACTCACACCTTCTGTTTTAACTTGCCCTCCAGGTCGTGGAGCTAGAGCAGGGTTTCGGCGTCGAGGCAGCGTCTGAGGCATAGAAGTCACGTGAAGGATCCCGGAGTGTTTCAAAGTCTTTCCGCGTGCGTGTCTTTAGTTTATCGATTTTTCTTTTCTGTGTATTTTGTACTATGCTCTGTAAACTGTCGACTTCGGGATATGTAGTATAATTTCTCCTGCGTCTGACTGTATTTGTGTCAGGGTGTCAGACGGGAGCAGGATTTACCGAGGTTTTCGGGGTGAAACCGGGGTGGGTCCTGACAATATATCTCCGCTTAGCCCTCACCATTTGGCCCAAAAGTCCATGGGCTTATGGAGGCCCGATAGGCCCGGTGGACAAAAAGTCTGGTCCGATCCGCTATGAGTCGTGGATCGGCCCGACCCGAGAGTTAGCGGGCTGGGCTTGGGCTTATAGTTGTTCAAACTCGATGGGCCCGATAGGCTCGAGCCTGATAAAGCCCCGTAAACCCAGCCCGACCCGCCCATATAAACCCGGCTCATAAGCCCGAATATATAAAATTCTTATTATTTAAGAAATAATACCTAACCCATTTTTAATATTAATATTTCAGCCCAAACCCAAATCTCAACCGCAAGTCCACCTAATTTATTTTAGAAAACTCAATGGCCAATACCCAATACAAACCCTAACCGGCTAACCTTATGTCCACCTACTTAAATAAATTTCACTCAACCCTAACCTTTTCCACGTTCCGATTTTCCTCACTAACTGTATTATCTCTCTCTCATCTCTCAAAATTCAAAACTCATATCTCAGTATCTTACAAACCCACACTCACTCAACACAATCTCTCTTATCTCTCAATCTCATTCTTCCCTTTACGCTCACTTTCACTTCCCATTCTTCCCTCTAGTTGGGTACTCTTGAGCAGTTTTGTTAGGGTTTTTAAGGAAAGGTTTTAATGAGACCACGTTTTTGCATATATTTTTTTGTAACTTTAAACTTTGATAAATAGTTTATTGCAAAAGTCCACGTAAGTCCGGCCCAAGTGGGCTTAGTAGGCCCGACCCGAAAAGCCCGATAAAAACCCGACCCGATAAAACCCAAGGGCTTTTATATATGTAAGTAAACTCGCCCGACCCGGCCAGTAAATTAAAAAATTATTTAATAAGCCCAATCCGGCCCCGCCCAAACCCAAAAAATTTGGGCCGAACTTGCCCGACCCGGCCCAATGACGAGGGCTATCTCCGCTGGTTTATTTGTTTGCTTATTTTATTAGTTAATTTAATTGTAGTTTGATTTGCCCAAATAACTTCTGTATGTTCTTAAAAGGTTATTTTATATGTTACCCTTCTATGGTCGACTTACTCTTCCCTTTTTCGAGGCTTGTTGTTTGTGAAACTTAGCTATTGGCCTATTGCCTATTGGAGCCACAATATCGATGATGGCGCTTCGGATTTTTAAATTGTATTAGTTGGCCTTGATTCCCTTCAAACCAATTTGGCGATTATTGAATTTGGTGATCGGAGGTATTTTACCATAATATTATCCTCTAGCAAATTTTTTGTTAATTTGTTTTTATTCTATATTACTCATTTATTAATAAATTAGGGTAATTTATTGTCACTTCCTAATTTGTTAAGGTCATCCTATATAAAAATGAACTCGTTTGATACGTCGTATTGTACTGACTATTTCAGTCGAATAGATTAATCTGTCTATCGGATAAACTGACTATTTAGTCAGACGTTTAGTGCTTAATCGGATTAAAATGATTACTATATTATATTAGACGAATTATATTATAGTAGTTGATAAGAAATATTTATTTATAAATATTAATTATGTATATTTTTATTAATTATTATTTATTTTAATTAATTATTGATATATTATTATTTCTATTTATTAAAATTTTATTTTATATTATTATTATTATTATTATTTTCAAGATTTTTAGTTATCCGACTATTTAATAAGGATAATTTAGAGAGTATTATTTTAACGTGTCTGGACTGTATAAAGGTACAATCGTATTAATTTATACAGTGACTAATTAATACGAGTGGTACCAAATACTAATTTCGTATTATATTATCATATCTAATTTCTTATACGGCGTATCGAACGTAGCCTTAAAAAATTAATTTAATCATACCAAATTATCTTAATACCGTAAATAAAAAATTCATTGACGACTAAGCCAAGAGGCCAAAACCCTACTGCACAATTATAAGCATCATCTTCTTCAGGTTTTCAAACCTAATTATTGGTTTTCATTTTTTTTCTTTCTCAAACATGCTACTAACGCATGGGGATGGATGGGAGCTTGTCATTGAATATTTCCTTCTCCTTAATTCGCCAACCGACACGGATGTGGCCATCGATCTTTAATTGATAGGCATAGCTCCTCATACATGCATAGACATAGACGTATATGTAAACCTAATAACGACTTACTTGTATATATGCCACAACTATAAAGTTGGACTGACTTTGGTACCATAGTAGCTAGCCTTTCAAGTTTGAACGGCTTTTTGAGTTCAAAAATTTGACTTCAATTTTTATTATGAGAATTAAATTCCAGGTTTGATCGAAAATTTGAGAAAGTACATGAGACTGAATTTTACTTCTAGAGCAATTTGATTATTATTTGCGGTGGGGCATGATCAGTTTCAAATAAAGAGGGATGAAAATAAGGCTTATTAAATTAAATGCATCTTGAACTCACACATTTGGCACACTTTGTACCCTGAATTGATTATTCGTTCACTTAACACCCTGAAATGGCCGAGTAGGGCTACTCAGCTTCTTTTCCGTCCAAAGTGTTATGTTGACGTGAAAAATAAGGATAAAATGAGAAATTTTAACACGCTGGCATCTTTTTACTATGTCAGCCGTGATGTGGGATGGTTTTAGGACCCACAAGTGACAAATCAGTCATCTCTCCCCAATTTGCATTCCAGGTCGAAATTTGAGGGAAATTGTAGGGTTTAAGAACTGCCAAATAAGCTGGACCAGTTGGGACGTAATAGATTTGATTGAAAAGCCGACGAGAGATCGAAACTTTCAACAAGGTAAAATTTTCTCGCAGAAACCCCCCTTTGAACAAATTTAATTAATTGGTTGAATGCACTCTTTTTCTACTCACCTTCTTCCTAATAAGGATCTTCAGGAAGAACATATTTAAGTGACAGGACCCACCCCTAATCCCCCGGGATTAAGGGCTAAATCCTGCTCCCGTCCAACTTACGAATGACACGAAGGCTAAACTGACGTCCAACCTCCATGTGACACGTAAGTCGGACAAGAGATTCTCGATCCAACCATCCTAAAAGTATTCGGACTTCCCAGAATTCGCCGAACTACTGTGGATCGCGGGTGTGATGTCTCCGTCTCTCTCGACCAACAGCCTGCACCGCAACAACCTGGAGGGTATCGAAAACATGAAAAGACTGTGAGTGGACAAAAATAAATAATAAGTTAGAAAACAATTCATAAAACAAGTACATTTCTACCCTCCATTTAAAAACCAATGCATGCATATCAATTCATATTATGAAACCATTCAGATCAAAACCATCAACGAAAACCATCTGAAAACCCGAATCGAATCCGCTCTTCAAAACCAGGGCCTCAGCCCAAAATCACAAATCAATCGCAAAGTACGGAAACTCGGTCCCAAAACTCATCAAATCCAATTCATCAGGGCCACTGCTCAAAACATCTGAAAACCAGTGAAAACATCGAGTATGCGAGTTTGCTGGATCTCAAGTGCGCCCGAGTCTTTAAACTCAAAACCATGCGCATAATCAGGCCTTTCCGGAATACCAACGAGTCTTTAAACTCAAAACACAATTAACGGGCCTCATTGGGGGTATCATAACCGAATCTTTAAACTCAAAACATATACTGAGTCTTTAAACTCAAAACATATACCGAGTCTTTAAACTCAAAACATATACCGAGTCTTTAAACCCAAAACATATCAATTCAAGGCCCTCCCCCAGTCAATCAACCGAGTCTTTAAATTCAAAACCAGATCCAGCGGTTTTTCTTTTCTTTTTCCGGGTCTTTAAACCCAAAACCATTTTTCAAGCAACAGTGAAAACCATAGAAAATCCACATCCGAATTCGCAATAATGATTCCGTAAGCCGACATCCGGAACCACTGTCCCGAACCCAAATCCAGACTTCCTTTCCAAGTCTCAAAACCAAATCCGGAATTTTATTTCTGAAATCCAGTTTCAAAACTGAAAGCTCATAAACAGGGCTCCAAACCCGAAATCACTTTTTTGAAATCCATTCCAAATTCTTGAAATCAAATCATATTTCAAATCCCGAAATCAAATCACAATAGTAATCGAAATCTCGTAAAACACGCAAATATATAATAATCTCGAAATACGTGCAAAACCGTAAATCATCTAGATCATAATCAAAATGATAGAATCATGTATAGAAAACATATAAAACATATATGCATGCATCAAGAATTAGAAAACAAAGTTTACTCACAGACCAGTTACGCCGTTGCCTCGATACACGTGCACTTACGTCGTTCCCGGCCAAATCACTATCACCGACTTTCTCGAACCTGTCCAAATTTCATAATGAGGTCACTAATTACTTCATCAAGCTTATACTAAAGCCCCGAATTTTTCCCGAATTTTTAACCATTTTTAACCGAGGCCTAAAACTTTCGGACAACCCGAAACATATCGAGACGATGTCTGATCGACTCGAATGCTTTAAAAGTCATGTTGGAACTTTCCCCAAAAGGGCCCTCATGCGCCCTCACGGGCTGCGCGTGGGAGCCACGTGCGGCACTATTCATCATCCATGACCTGGAGTTAAACTGGGTTCGAGCCGGTTCTCTGGTTTCCAGCTGGACTGGACCAGCGAGACCGGTTCTCCATGATTCCTCAACCAAAATCAACAAGGTTTCCACCAATTTTTTCATCTCACTCTCCTCACTCATTTTATCTAACCAAAACACTAAGAAACCAACAAAAACTCACCGTCCAAAATCGAAGAAAAAACCGACCAATCTTCCTCCTCTGTTCTCGGCCACCACAAGCTTCTCCGATCACGGGTGTGAGTCCCTGAGTTCAAGAACAACCTTCTAAGACGCTAATAGACATCACAGATGCACAACAACTCACTAAACCTCTCGATTTTCATTTTGAACAAGTTTAGAAAACAGGGCAGTCGAGATGGCTTACCTGCCCTCTGTCCTCCGCCGTGGCTTCCACCGCGCTTTCTTAACGTCCTAGTCTCTCTTCTGCTCACTAAAAACCATCACAAACACGATTCATGAAGGATTGATCATTTGAAGCTCATGGTTGTTCACGGCTTCCTTCTCTGTTTTCTGTGGTTATTCACTTCTCACGAACTTTCTACACTCAGTCTTGCACCCAGACCCACTCACATAACTCACAAGCAAGCCCCTGCTCTCTTCCTTAAGCATACTAACTCACCCACGACTCACAATTGAACCAAGTGCACGATGGCCCTCACTGTCTCTGTTTCTCTTAAAGTAAACGATCAAACACATTCGATTTTGCTAGAACCAACCAGAGGTAAGCCACGTGTCCCCCTCTCCCAAAGTCTGGTGAAAATATCCAATCCATCCAGGCCAGGTGTCCTCACCTGATTGCTCACAGATCCCAAGGTTCCAAAAAGACCATTATGCCCCTAAATGTCCAAATTACTATTTTAACCTTCATTAATCTAAACCCGTAACCAAAACATCCGAAGTCCGATGATGATGTGCCGCCTATCGTTGTACTCAGGACATCGAGACCTACCTAATGGTCCTCAAAATACGTAATAATTCCGCGCCATCTGAAAAGTCAACAAATTCCCCCTTTTTAAGCTAAATTACCAAATTGCCCCTGAACTTCCGAACGTCATAACTTCCTCATCGGATGTCGGAATCGGACGTGCCACCTGTCTATGAACTCGTGACGTCTCGAACTACGTCACGATCATCGGTCACAATCCATTTGACCGCCCGATCGAAAAGTTAACATTTTTGCCCATTCTAGGGGCAAAATCGTCATTTTGCACCGTCCGTCCGAAAGTATCCAACTAATCACCGATTAACTTCACTAATCCGTCATTAACCACTAATCTAATCCAGGTTTCCGGGATGGGTTGTTACATTAAGTGTAGCAAAATTGAAACTTTAAAAACTTATAAGACCAAATTTACAGAGTAATCATCATAACTACACCTCCCCAATTCTCCTTCACCTCGCGCTCGTTTCCGCATCTACATTCACAATCATCACCCTTTTTTTTTGTATTTATCCCCAAAATTCACTAACAATAATTAGACCAACACCAAAATCCAAAACCAAGTACAAATACAAATCCATTCCCAATTCCAAATTGAAGTCCAATTTGAGCTCGAACGCCTTGACTTTATCGCTATTTTTAGAAATGTTGTTATTGGAGAAATGGAAGAAGTAAACAAGGAAAAATTCAAAATTCAAAGTGACTTCTTCTTCAAATTTTTTGAATCGCACCAACCATTCAGATAATGCATAAAGGCAAAGTGTGGTTTTACATAAGAAACGCAGCAGCAACAGCTACATGAAGTAATGAAAAACAGGAACTTCAAACTAGCTAAGAAAAATGAAGGAGCTCATTCATAATTCAATACAAGCGAAGAACGCTTCTCATTATCGAATGGGTGAGGCTTGACTTGGTTTTCCCAACTCCATCGCCCGTTCCTCCAGCTGCCCCTCACCGGCGTCAAGTAGAAACTGAGAAGTCTATTGTCAATGTGGTTTGGGGATTACTATACACTCCAATATCGTTCCAACGCGAACTAATCATCCTTTTTCTTCCTCCCACCGTCGTCATTGCCATTTGTAGCCTCAACAACAGTTGCAACACTGTTATTGCTCTTCTTTATGCTCTCAAAAGACCCAACACCAAAACTACTGAACCCATGTGAACTGTTTCTCCAACTAGCACTGCTATTGCTACCCGTGATCTTGGGAGTAAAACCTTTTGTTTCCCCATTCCGGTCGCCGTCTCTGAGCTCCTGCCAAGACTCGAAAAAAACTTCTCCACCCCGTTTGCTTGCCCGCACTGCGATTCCACCAACAACGTTTCTGTATTCTTGCTGCTCAATCTATCATCTCTCTCTCTCTCTCTCTCTATCATTTTTCTTTATCAAATTCATATTTTAAGCAAACCCCACAACTATCTCAATCATCACCACCATCGCAGGAAGAAGATCTTCTCGACCCTAATTTGAAATTTAACATTAGGGGAAAATCTAATGTTTTCAAGCTCGAATTTGGTCGATTCGGGTTCCTTCCTTTTCCAAACTGTAGATTTTGTTGAAGATGAACCACAAAGGTTCAAAGAGAAAGAGAGAGAGGACGAAGGTTTCAGGTCTGAGGAGAAGATTGGGGTTGGGGGAGATTGAGAAGGAGAGTTGCGAAATTCCGTAATTGCACCTTATTAATTTAATGTATTTTAATTCATGTATGTGTCACATAGTCATTTTGACATCAAAAGGAACGGATGTAACAAAAAAGGAGTTGAGTGGGTCAACTAGGCCATTTCAGGGTGTTAAGTGAACGAATAATCAATTCAAGGTGCAAAGTGTGGCAAAGGTGCAAGTTCAATGTGCATTTAGCCTAATAAGCCAAGAAATAATCGAAGTGATAATCAAAACTTGGATCTCACAATTAATAGTTTTAGAATCAAATTTAATTCTATTACAGTACTCACTGCTATATGCATAAGTAATCCATAAGAATCGAATCCAGGTTGCTTTTTTTTTTTTTTAAACAATGAAAATATAGAGAGGAGATAATTTTTTCTCTCTTACATTATACATAATAAGTATCAATCTCACTTTTCACGATAATCAAATTCAAGACTCTCATATAACATGTGGAAAAAAATATCACTAGACGGATTGTCTGATTCTTATATATTACTGTTTGTTGTGAAATACGTTAAGAACTATCATTCATCAATTAACCTAATGCTTAAATAGAAATAGGATTAGGGTTTAGTACATTGAACAATGACCTATCTACCCTTTCACTAATGACTAAATACATTTTGTACCCTTACATGAATAGCCACAACTTATACTATTTACAAGACTCCCCCTTGGATATTCCATGTAATCAGTGCTACTTGACTACGCGCTTATATGTTGCATCGTTAAAACCTTGCCAGTTAACAAAAACCCTGTGGGACAAAAATAATCATGGTCGAAGGAAAAAAAGTGCAACACGCGTTGATCATAATCGCATCGGGATCTCTGGAGGTATTTGAAGTCGTCCCTTCTAGAACATAGGTAGATAGAATGTCCTTGAAATAAAAATGCATTATAGTTGCTACACCAAAACCTTGCCTGGTAAACCCAGTGGGAAAAACTCGTGGTCGAAGGGAAAAGATGAGCAAATGCATATGAGTCGAATCATGATATCTTCAGGATGCATTATTAGTAGGGTGACCATACAAAAAGTGTGCCTCATTAAAACCTAGCTAGGTGACAAAACCCAATGGGAGAAAATGACCATGGTCATAGGACAAAAGAGTACACAATGATCATGTGAGTATGCTTTGGGATACTCAGTATACTTCAAGATACTTGGTATGCTTCAGGATACTCCCCCTGATATAGATTCCCCCTAAAATTAAGAACTTGGTAGATCAGCCAGTCTACCTAAGCCAATACCATGAACATGCTTCTGGAATGTTGCATTCGACGATGGCTTATTGTTGTCTCTTATAATTAAATTGATCCTCATCTTCCTGATAGAGGTAGCATTATCCTAGTGGATAATTTTCGGTTCATTATTGGTGGAATGCAGTCCAAAAGTATTCGAATATGCCTTGTAATGGCTCTTAGCCATATACATTCACAAGTTGCTTCGCGAAGAGTTAAAATCTTCGCATGATTCGAAGACGTAGCAATAAGGGTCTATTTCTTAGACCTCCAAGATATTGTTTTCTTCCCAATGATAAAGACATAACGAGTTTGAGAACATACCTTATGTGGGTCTGATAGTTAGCCTACATCAGTATACCCGATAAGGAAACGCATTATTCTGAGGACCAAGGAGGTTTTATTCATTCATCGATGCATAGGGATAGAATAAGCCCATATCTCACGTACCATTAAGGTATTGGAAAATGTCTTTTATGTCATTCTAGTGGCAGCATGTTGGCGCATAGATGAATGTAGCTTACAAGTTCATACCAAATAAAATGTATGGTCTAGTGCATTTGAATCAAGTACAATAATGCGCTTATTGCACTTAGATATGAAACTTCTGGTCTCACTATCTCTTCGTTATCATCTGCTAGACGAAACGGGTCCTTTTTAGGATCTAGACTACGGATGATCATAAGCGTGCTTGAAGATTTTGCTTTATCCTCATTAAAGCATCTCAACATCTTCTGGATGTAGTATCAACATCTTCTTGATGTAGTATCAACATCTTCTTGATGTAGTATCAACATCTTCTAGATGTGATTTAATCAATTGACTAAAACCTTATATGCACAGTATTCGATAGGGGTGGCAATGGGTAGTGTCGTGTCGGGTTCGTGTCGTGTCATGAATTCTGTTTTACCCATTTATGCCCAACCCAAATCCGACCCGTTTAATAATCGTGTCAAGAATTTCCAATCCAAACCCGACCTGTTAATGACCCGTGTAACCCGTTTAACCCATTTAATAAACAGGTCATACTCAAAACCCAATTAACCTATGACTCGTTTGACGCGCTTAACCCGTTTAACATGTTGAACCTATTTAAATTATAATATTTAATAGATATTTAGGTAAATAAATGGGTAGATATGTGGGTTAGTAATGGCACGTTTATTAAATGGGTCAATATATAAGTCAATATACGGGTTAACCTGTTAACCCGAAATTTACCCACTTATTAAACAGGTTAACAGGTCATTATACGGGTTAACAGATTGACCCAAACCCCACTCGTTTAATAAACGGGTCATAACGGGTTGACCCGAAAATGACCCGAAATTTTAATCGTGCGGGTTGACCCAGATAAATTTTGTGCGGGTTTCTAGTCGTGTATCGAGTCGTGTCAAAAATTGCCACCCTTAGTACTCGAGCTTCAGGTCGAGACATAACTTCGTTCTCATAAGATCCTTCATTTCAAAATTCAACTTCAGGTACTTAGTATTTTCATTTTTTTCTTCGGGAATACCAATCAATAGTTCTCACAAGATCCTTCATTTCAAAATTCAACTTCAGGTACTTAGTAGTTTCATTGGTTTCTTCTGGAATACCAATCAATAGCAAACCTGGAACTTGTTTCTTAATAAACACACATGGGTATTCTTCGTTATCCCACTATGATCATATACCCACTTAGACGGCTATATCACATCCGTCCGAATTATCTCAATCCATAAGTGAACTGACACGACCCATCCCAATCCCCTCAGGATTAACACGGGATGTGCCATACTCCCGTCTGACACGAAGTGTCAGACAAGGGATAAATTCAAACCATCAGCCCGATCAGCTTCCAAAGCGCGCTAGGATCCGATGGAGGAGTGTGATATCTTGGTCTCTACTACAGTCCATATCCGTGATCAACCTGAAGGGCATTAAAAACAACGAAAACTGTGAGTGGACGAAAGCAATAGTTTAATAAAACACATTTCATAAAAGATATTTATGCCCTTCACTAAAAAGCATGCATGCATAGGAAAACCGTTTATCAAACCACATATTCAAATAAACATTATTAGGGTCTCAACCCCAATTTATATAATCCAAAACATTATTAAGGTACCCAACGGGGGCGACTCCACTCAGTTAGTGCTCCGTGACTACTCCGGGGTCTACCCAGGCCAACGACCCTCCCCGGAGGAGACAATCCATAAATATATAAGGATGGTATATGAAAACCCATTTTGAAATCATTCTCAAAACCTTTCAAAGGTTCATGCCCGGTCCCCATAAACCGTCTAGAAACCAGAAATCTATCATTTCCAAATCCAAATCTGTTTAGGGTCTCCGAACCGAAAATCACATTTATAAACCATAAATGGGACTTAAGCCCGATATCATAACCAATTGGGCCTCATTTCCGATCATGTAAACTAATTGGGCCTCATTTCCGATCATGTAAACTAATTGGGCCTCATTTCCGATCATATAAACTAACTGGGCCTCCAGCCCGATTACGTAAATCAACTGGGCCTCGACCCGATTCGTAAACCAACTGGACCTCTGGCCCACTTCGTAAATAAACTGGGCCCCCGGCCCGATGCCTTATTAAATCAAATGGACCCGAGGTCTGAGAGTTCAAAAATTAAATGGGTCTCATGCCCGATTCCATATTTCCAAGCTCGAAATCAATTCACGAACCAATTGGGCCCCTAACCCGATAACGTGACTAAATAGACTTCGAGTCCGAAGGTTTCCAAAACAAATGGGTCTCGTGCCCGAGTTTACCTTTTCAAGTCCAAAACCATTTCATTAAACTATTTCTGAAACCATAAGCACGTATAAGCACCTTATAAACCGAAGACCTCGAAATACGTGCAAATACGTAAATACTAACTGCCACAACCAAATCCACTCAAGGAATCTCACAACATGTATTTAACCTCATATAAAACATTTATGCAGACATCAATTTAGAAAATAAGGTCCACTCACATACCATCCAAAGTCGCGTCTCCATACGCACGTCATAAGCCTCTCCCGGTCCAATCACCATCACCGGGGTTCCCGAATCTGTCCAAATCGAAATAGAGGGTTACTAACTACCTCATCAACCTTTCATTGAAGCCCCGTAATTTTCCAGAAATTTTTAACTATTTTTAAACCCAATCCTAAACCTTCGGACGTCCAGAACTATATTCAAACGACGTCCGATCCACACAAAACCAGTCCCAAAATGTTTGTTACATCGAATAGATGAAATTAAATGTTGGACACCTCCCCAGAATCTCCCCTACGCGCCCTCACGTGCCGCCCAAAGGGGCTGCACATGGGAGCCACGCGCCGAGCATTGTGCAGTCGTCTTCAACCCTGGGACAGACCGGTCTGAACTGGTTTTCTACGCGGTCGGTCCAACCGAACCGGTATGGCCGGTTCAGGCCGTGTTCTCACTCGATTTTGGTCCGTTTTCTTCCAATCCAATCCCATTCTCTTTGTTTCATTCCTAGAAACCTTCCTATGTGATTAGAATTAAGGAAATCGACCTAAAACTCCCCGGTTCAAAACACCCATCACGGCTTAAAGTTTCAGTCTTTCCCCCTCGATGTTCGACCACCAACCACCATCCAAACCAACCTCTAAACCTTCCTACAAACTCAATAACCATCCCCCAATCAATAGAAACCATCCCTAATGTCCCAATCGAAATATTGAATTCAAAAACACAACTATGGCTATAGGTTTACCTTTCCTCCGCCATGAACGGCGGTCATGTTGCCCCCTTGCCGTCTCCTGGCTCATCAGCACCTCTCTGTCTCCCACTCAACCTCCCAAGTCCACTCAAGCATCTCAGGGGAAGGGAGAAATGGGGTTGGGCTTTGTGGGTTCTCGGGTTAGGGGGAAATGAAACAGAAAGGGATGAACGATGCATGTATGTAAGGGGATGGGCAATGGATGAGTGACACTTGTCACTCATCCATTGGGCCTGTTCAAAAATATCAGGGTCCCATTAGTGACAAATGTTCCTTATTTCGTAAAACGTGCAATAGTTACCTTAAACTTCCGTGAACCGTAACTTTCCCATCGAACGTCAAATTTCGACGTGCCGCCTATCTATGAATTCGTATCGACCCAATCTACGTAACAGTTCTCGGTCCTCGTGCGTCAGATTTCCCGGGTCAAAAGTTAACTTTTTACCCACGATCAGGGAAAAAACGGTCATTTTACACCGTCTGGTCGATTTCTCTCAAGTAATCACGGATTAAACTCACTAATCGTCCATTAGTCACTAATTTAATCCCGGAATTCGAGACGGGTCGTTACACCTCAGACGAATAGATAGTGTATTCCTTGGTCTGGAACTATTTGTATTAGGTATTTTAAATCCTTCAGTAACTTTGTAACATATCTCTGTATTCAGATCCCCATAGAGATAACCAGTAACCACATCCATAAGTTGCATATTCAGTTTTTTCGGAAAACTACCAAACTGATAAGGTAGCAGAACGTTATGACGTTCATTACGAGAGAATACATCTCCTCGTAATAAATCTCAAAGCGTTTAGAAAACTGTGAGCCTTTAAATGAGTTTTACATTGCACGATCTCATCTTTCTCATCACGCTTCCTTATGACTACCCATTTAAATTCTGCAGGTTTAATATGGGGAGGTATGGGAACTATAGGTCCAAATACCTTCCTTTTTGTCAAGGAATCTAATTCGACATAGATTGGTTCTTTCTATTTTTTTTCCAGCCTTCTCTACGTTGGCATTCATTCATCAACGGAGTAAAGTTCGATTTCATTACTAGTTATTGTTTTGGTAGCTACCGCGCATATATATAAATCATCGATGATAATATCATTCTGATTCCCTATTTCACATAAGCATGCATGATTTACCGAGAACTCCTTATTCTTGGGAGTGGGTTCAAAGGTTGGAGCGTCCCCAAACGCCGACATAGACCCATAATCCATAAATTATCTCATAAGATGAATCAGTTGATATTTAGAAGGGTTTCGATTGTACCAAATTTATCCTCTTTCGGGGATAAGAATCCTTCAAACCTATTAGTCTACCTTGCTTTTGGGTAAGGACATATGACTGGTTAGCCGCCATGACCAGACCTCGTCCGTCTGGGACGATGCATCCAACTGGGACGTCTAACCTTGTAGTCACATTTGCAGCAGGTATGTGATCTCATCACTTTGACTAGATTAGAGAAAGCGTCTGGTGTATTATTGGCTACACTCTGTCAATCTAGAATTTTTCGCACTTCATACTTACTTTGTGTAGTTTAGGGATCAAGATGAGACATAGTAGAGATATTCCAGGTCACTTCACGTTGTTCTTCTGGAACGTTGACGTTCTTATCTCCCCCCAACAACTGGAAGATTGTCTTATCAAAGTGACCATCCATAAATATAATAGAAATGAGATCGTCTCTCAAGGGCTCTAAACAGCGTATAATGGAGAGGGATTCATAGTCGACATGTATGCCTCTCCTTTGTTGAGGTCCCATTTGTGTACGTTGTGGTGGAACAATTGGCACATAACTAAAAACCTAGAAATGCATAAGTATGAAGCATCTAGTTTGTACCCAGTCACCAGTTGTAACGCAGAACTTCGTTGGGTGGCAGTTGACCTCAACCGGACCAACATTACTCATAAAAAATTGCATAGCCCCTAAACAGAAACGAGAAGCTTGGTGCGCATTACCAAGGTTAATTAGTGTTTCTACGAGACCATTATAGCTGTGAACATGAGGAACCAAATGTTCAGTATCAATCCCAAGGGACATGCAATAATCATCGAATAATTTTGATGTAAACTCTCTGGTATTATCGAGTCTTGTAAACTGCATAAGTGAATCTGGGTGGTCTGGCTCTCAATTTAATGATCTGGGCTAAGAGTTTAGCAAACGCAATATGCGTGTGGACAAAAGTTTAGCATGTGGTCGCTTTGTCGGTATCTCAACCTGAACCATGAAAGTTTTTCAAATGGTCCACATGGTGGTTGGAAAGTCCACAAAATTTCCACTTTTATTATGTACAAGAAAGGATGAAGTCTTGACTTATCTTTGCATATAATGGTCTAGTATTAGATTTGTACTAACGAGCAAACTTGGCATAGTGTTTCATTAAACACAAAGGTGCCTACTAGTAAGAGGATGCCCTTGCATTATACTGACGATACGGCGCGCTTGACCTGGGTGTCCCAACTGGTCCTGTCATAATGAGCAATTGCTCGTACTAGTTAGTTTCTAGCTAACTCTTGGCTAGCTTCTGGCTAATTTCTCCAGTGTATGCTTCTGGCTATACTGATTAGAGGTTATGCAAAGGTATTCCACTTTATTTTCATTAGTGGTTTCAATGTGATAACCATTGGCTCAAATATCCGTAAATCTCGACAATGTTCTTCTAGAACTTAGAGAATAATTTGTGTGATAACACTGTCAGCTAGACAATAAACTTCCCCACAAAATATACATATTAATAGATTTAATTCAATGGATCACATGCATGAGAATAAGTACTTGTATTGAATTAAATCATATTGGAGCGAAAAACCACATTTTCCGAATTATGTTCATGCGTGGATTTGAAATTCTTAGAATGGATAATATGTCATTCATTTTTTACTTCGGGCAAGATATGACAATGATGATTATCATGCACTTTTAGAGTGCTTACAATGATCAAATTATCATAATTAGTGCTTTGGGTAAACTCGTCCATAAGCAACTAATAAAATTGTAAATTCTATAACTTGATGTAATAAATCGGATTGTAAACATATAAAAACTACATGTTTTATGATGTTTGTTGATTTTATGAAGGAAACTTCAGGTTTTTTTTTTATATATAGAAATTGACGAAATTACAGATTCGGTGATTAATATGAACTACTGGTCCATTTATAGAATATTGGTTCGTTTATGAAATTTCTAGTTCATTGACGAATGTCTGGTTCATTTAAACACATAGATTTGCTAAATAAATAAACATTAAATAGTTTGTCAGAAAAAATTAAATTAATGCTTCTAGAATTACATGGTGTGATATACATAAACAAATACTTCTGGTATTGTGCATGTAATAATAAATTGTGACGCATTATAAGATATAAGTACAAGTGCCCTCATTTTGAGTTTAGGATGGTTGAATCGGGCCTCAGATGTAAACCTTTGAAACTCACCAGATATTACGCCGTGCCTTCTGGGCTTATGGGCCTTCTAACTACTTCTATAACCTCTCATTAAATCCCTGTAATTTTTTCGAATTTTTAAACATTTTAAAACTCGATCCTAAACCTTCAGACATCCCGAACTATATTGAAACGATGTCCGATCGACTCGAAACTGGTCCAAAAATATTCGTTACATCTAAAGGATGATTTCATATGTTGAACACTTCCCCAAACAGTGCCCCACGCGCCGACCAAAGGCCCTGCGCGTGGCAGCCATGCGCCTACCAAAGGCCCTGCGCGTGGCAGCCACGCGCCACTGCATAGTCATCTTCAACCTCTCGCAGACCGATCCGAACCTGGTTCACTATAACGCCGGTCCAACCGAACCAATTTGACCGGTTTTCCTTATTCCGACCACCATTTGATCCCATTTTTCTTCCTAAAGCCTCATCTAACCCTATACAATCTATCCATGGCTTCAAAATCATAAAAACAGGCCTCAAGATAACATGTTCGAATCGATGAATAGTCTGGCCACCATCCACCGCCCTTCCTAGGTCTTTAAATCATCGTAGCCCCCCGTTTTTGATCCTCCTCAACTCGTAACCATCCAAAATGTACGAAACTAAAAATTCAATTTTTGAATCAAAACGGGTTCTCGGGTTTACCTGGGTTCTGGGCTTCCTCCGACGTCCACGGTGGTCCTGCCGCCTTCCACCGCCTCTCTCAGTCCCTCACTCCCCTTAGCCACTCTTTTGGCCTCACGTAGAATCAAAGGAGGAAGGGTAATGGTTTTTGGCGTTTTCGGGCTGGGTTTATCGAATGGAAAGAAAGGAAAAACAAATGCATGTATCTGTGCAATGGGAGCAATGGATGAGTGACACTTGTCACTCATCCATTGGGCCTGGGGAAAAGATCTGGCCCCACTATAAACAAAAGCCAAGTCAACTACCTCGTAAAATGTGCCACTATAAATAGTTCCTCGGAACCTCCGTGACCCGTAACTTTCCCGTTGAATGTCCGATTTCGACGTGCCATCTGTCTACGGACTCGTATCGACCCGATCTACGTAACGGTCCTCGATCCTTATGCATCGGATGACAGGACCCGCCCCGATCCTCTCTGGGACCACATGGGGACGTGCCCTGCTCCCGTCTGACACCCAAAATATTGTTCCAATTTTAACCTTAAACGTTCAAATGCATAAAAAAACCAAATTAAAGTTGTACATCAAGTTCGAAATAAACAGATGTCAGACAAGGGATGAAATCCAAATCACAAGTTGCGAGCACGACTCTAACATAAACCTGCGGGTAAAATCACCCAACAGGGATTCAGGTACGCAGAAGTAGATCTATGCCTCAGCCTCAGGTTCTTCCTCTACCTCATTAGCACGACCTGGGTCATTGCAAACACTTGAGCCCTAGGCCCTCAGCCTCAGCCTCATCCCTTTCTAGTCCTCGCCTGCTGCTGGGTCATTGCAAACACTTGAGCCCTAGGCCCTCTATTTCGTCTGCGCCCGCGCGCGCCACGCCTAGCACCACGGTCACCTCCCTGATCTCGACCTCCATTAGTGTGGGAAGCAGTGCTCTGCACCACACTAGAGCCCCCAGCGTCGTTGCTCTTGGACAACAGCGGGCAGTCACAGGCATAGTGGCCCTCCTCTTCGCAAGCAAAACAGGTTACTGGCCTCGGCCAGCCCGAATGCCCACCAGAAGCACCGCTCCAAGATGAACGCTGCCCGGAGTTGTATCCTGATCCTCTGCCCTAAGAGCCTCCGCGTCGACCTGATCAGCCACGACCCTTAGAGGATGAGGGTGCTCCCCTGTAACCCCCTCCCTTATTGTTCTTCTGGCCCGATGGCCCACGGTGTGGGCGATCCTGACGTCGCCCATCGCCCGAAGGCTGTCGTGTCTGGTGTGCCGCCAAACTAGCCTCGACACGCACCGCAGCGTCGACCATATCTCTCAAAGAAGCATGAGTAGCAGCAGTCACACTTACCCGGATCTCCCCTCGGAGTCCAAGCTCAAACCTTTGGCATTTGTCCTCCTCCGTGCTCACGAATGATGGATAGTTTTCCGAAAGACTGCTCGTAGTCCGTAACGGACATATCCCCCTGCTCCAGCCAAAGGAACTCAGCCTCCCGTGCCGTGCGAAACGAACGCGGGTAGTACTGGTCCACAAATCGGGAACGAAAAACTTCCCAAGTAGTGGTATGGACAGACCATCCAGACATTTCAAGGCCGTGCCACCACTGGTAGGCTCCTCCTTCCAGTAAGAAGGCCGCCAAAGTTACCCGTTCGCCTGGAGGGCAGTGCATCATCGTGAAGATCCTTTCCCATTTGGTGATCCAATCATGAGCATCTTCGAGGTTCGATCCCCCGTTGAAAGGAGTGGCTCCCAGACGTTGAGCCCGCTCAATGCTTGCGCATTCCATTTCCCTTTCCAGATCCTCGTCAGTTCGTGTATGAGGGATCCTCCTTGGAGGCATAACCAACTGTCAAGAGGCATAGATCAGTTAACATTATCCCTAAACTCGAAAAGTAACCAGTACTAATCGCTAGTCTAGCATGCTGACCACAACCTAGTGCTCTGATACCAAGCTGACAGGACCCGCCCCGATCCTCTCTAGGACCACATGGGGACGTGCCCTGCTCCCGTCTGACACCCAAAATAATGTTCCAATTTTAACCTTAAACGTTCAAATGCATAAAAAAACCAAATTAAAGTTTTACATCAAGTTCGAAATAAACAGATGTGAGACAAGGGATGAAATCCAAATCACAAGTTGCGAGCACGACTCTAACATAAACATGCGGGTAAAATCACCCAACAGGGATTCAGGTACGCAGAAGTAGATCTATGCCTCAGCCTCAGGTTCCTCCTCTACCTCATTAGCACGACCTGGAGGGGTTACCAAAACATCAAGGGTGAGTGGACCGAAACTCAAGTTTATAAAATCGTTTAGTAAGTAAAACATATAATTTACCCCTCCGTTTTCCAAACATGCATGCATCAGAATTTAAAACCATAAGTCATATAATGTGTATCATAAGGCATATAATAAAACCATAAATATAATTTTAGCCACTGCACTATACACTCCGATCTTGACATCCCCGATGTCTGACGTCCCTGACGTCCAATAAGGTAACGATCTCAAGGCTACGCGTGCCACTCGGGTCTCAATTCCGAGTTCAATCCCCGAACCCCGTTCGGGTACAGCATCCCCGATGCTTAGCGTCATAGACGCTGGACGTTCTAGACGTCCGTGACCACTCCGAGGTACCTCATCCGGAGGAGACAATATCATAAGAATGGATCTATACGGTGCAGTACCAAATACATTTTATTGATATCCACATGCAAAACATATATATATACATAGATAAAATCCAAACCGATGGTTAAGTTTCATCAGACGGGTTTCAAACCCAAGTACCGTGAAACGTGCCATAACCATAATTTCAATATCATCAAAACCATTTCTTGATTCCAGCATATGAACATATAAGTAAATCAGAAAACATTTAAGCATGCAAGGGTTTAATGAAATCGGGCCCACTCACAGTACGACCCCGCGGTGAACCTGCGCGTACGAACTTGTACCGGGATTATCGTACAATTCCTGTCAGTCCAAATCACACGTAAGGGTCACTATTAGTCTTACACATTTATCCAAAAGGTCCGAAAAAGAAACCGGCTTGGGGAACCCGTCCAATACGTTTCCCGAGACAACCGGCCCTAAACTGACCCTCCCAAACTATCTCAGATCAACATGGTTAATTCATAAAAAATGTTCAGAATGATGAGAGGAACAAAAGTCATGTTGATCGTGATCGGAGATAAGGTTCAACGCGCCCTCACGCGCCGCCCAAAGTGGCTGCGCGTGAAATTCAAGCGCCTGACACTGTAGCTACAGTGTCACCACCATCACCCGTTTATCTGTAATACGGGTCTGCCACCCGCGGCTTGACCCGGTTGATTACCCATCAATTCCTACTCGATTTCAATCCAATTTGATTCTAACATGTTTATTATTCTTCGAATTTAAGTTCTGTGACAATAATTTGCCTCGACAAGTCCTTTAACTGGCCATTCGACCCGTGATCAACCAAACGGGTTGATCACCCCAACTCACTGGTTTCCAAACCAAAATCAAATTAACCTCCCAGTAAGCTTCCTAAGGCAAAAACGAACTGAAACAAATGATCAATTTACCAAGGAATTACCTGGAAGTGATCGTCCAAGTCTCTGCAACTCCACTGAAACAGGAACCTCAGTTCCAGTCCAACAGTGGCTGGTTCTTCTTGAATTTGATATGGCTAAGTTCCAATCGCTCCCAGAAAGCTAAACCAGGCCTTGGTTTGGCCCAACGAGCACCAGAAATCAAAAACCCGATTTCCCTCCAAATTTTCCCGAAGTGGTTTCTCTCTGGTTCCTCACCAATTCTCAGTTCTCTCAATGGCAGAGTGATGCTCACACACGTTCTAATCAATTTTAAACAACCTAAGCCGTCCCAGAGGCTCGTGGAAGTCCAATATGTCCACTGAGATTGTTCCCCGAAAAGCTTCGATCCAGAATTTAAAATGGTGTCCACTAATGAAGAGTGACTCAGCCCACGTTGAGACAGTCCGAAATGCTTAGTTAATTCTCCCCTTTCCAGTTCATCACAGCCTAGATTGTTCCTCGAAAAGCTTCGATCCAGAATTTAAAATTGTGTCCACTAATGAAGAGTGACTCAGCCCACGTTGAGACAGTCCGAAATGCTTAGTTAATTCTCCCCTTTCCAGTTCATCACAGCCTAAAATTATTGAGATTGCACAGAAACACCGCACACGGTGGTGCAGCCGCTGTCCCCCACGGTTTTCTAC
This sequence comes from Prinsepia uniflora, assembly GCA_032719365.1. Taxonomy (NCBI): domain Eukaryota; kingdom Viridiplantae; phylum Streptophyta; class Magnoliopsida; order Rosales; family Rosaceae; genus Prinsepia; species Prinsepia uniflora. The sequence goes on from CM064869.1 coordinate 23,412,774, forward strand.
AGTAACCAGGGAAAAATGACCAAAATGCCCCTGGTTCAATAATTACCAAAACGCCCTTCACTTTCTAGACCCGTATCTCAACCATACGAAGTCCGATTTCGGCGTGCCACCTGTCTACGGACTCAGGGCATCGAGACCTACCTAACGGTCCTTGAGTCATGTGAAAATTAGTTGCCAAACGAAAAGTCAACATTTTCGCCCCTAAAGTCCAAATTACGGTAATGCTCCTGAACTTCCGATAGTCATAACTTTTTCCCTGAGCGTCCGAATTGGACGTGCCACCTGTCGATGGACTTGTGACGTCCCGAACTACGTCACAATCATTGATCAAAGTCCATTTGACCCACCAATCAAAAAGTCAACAATTTGGCCATCCATTCACAAGGGTAAAAATGTCAATTCATACATTAAATTACAATATTCAAATCCTCGAACTTCCGGGGTGTTACACCGGACCTCCCGAGTCAAAAGTTAACTTTTTATCCTCATTCAGGAATAAAATCGTAATTTCGCCCTGAACGTCTGATAAACCTCGACTAATCCCGATTAGCCCTGCTAATCCATAATTAAGTCTTAATTAAACCCAAGAATTTGGGACAGGTCGTTACACCTTGTAAGTCCAAAAACCAAGTAGCAAGGGCAATGGCCTTTGCTATGCCATGCCCATCAATACTTTCGACCTTTTTGGTAGCCATTGACATGGGAAAAAACTAGTTTATTTGCAGGCTTCTAGTAGCGGCGTTCGATGGAGATTCCTGGCTGTCTCTTTTCAACCTTACCTCACTTCTTAGGTAGTCTCCGATTCACGACCCACTATCCAATTAGGATGGGACACATAAAACCCAGTAACATCAATCACACCCTAGACAACCTATTTTCCTCGAAGACAGCGACCTTGTACAGATTACAAATCTGCACACATACTTGGCTTTAATCATTAGGCGTGAATTTTATTCTTCCTTCTCATACATTATCAGCTTCTTATGCCTTGAGATTGACAGTCCCCCTATCGATTTTGGTGACCATAGATTTTTGACTGATCTTTTATCACTCACAAAGGACGAATGATGACATCGTGGTCCCCTATCGATGAGGTTGAATTGAACGATTCCCAGTGCAATTTTGGGTTCATGACGAGGTCCAATTGAATGATGCCCAACACAGGGAGTGCGCTCCCGATTGATTGATGGGTTTGTGATTTCTATGGCTCTAGATTCTCTCCAATTTTTATTGATTGATGAATAATTGAGCTACGTAATTTAATGCAAATCAATGATATGGTGAGGCCTAATCGTGTAAGCTTGAAAAACAATTTGGTAGAGAGCAGGCAGAGGGGGTAATCGGTTGGATGATCAGGAAAAACAAATTCTCAGTTGCGCAGGGGCATGCTGATAACGTGTTGTGAAATACGTTCAGAACTATCATTCATCAGTTAACCTAATCCTTAAATAGAAATAGGATTAGGGTTTATGTACATTGAACAATGACCTATCTACTGACATGACCCACCCCCAATCCCCTGGGATTAAGGGCTAAGTCATGCTATTGTCTAACTTACGCATGACACGAAGGCTAAACCGAAGTCCAACCTCCATGTGACACGTAAGTCAAACAAGGGAGTCCCAAACGAACCGTTTACTACTTCCGAACTTCCCAGAGCGCGCAGACTCTACTGTGGATCGCGTGTGTGATGTCTCCGTCACTCTCGACCAACAGCCCGCTTCACAACAACCTGGAGGGTATCGAAAACATAAAAAGACTGTAAGTGGACAAAATAAATAGTACGTTCAGAAAACAATTTATAGAAAAGTACATTTATACCCTCCATTTAAAAACCAATGTATGCATATACAACTAATTCACAAAACCATTTCATATCCAAAACCATCGTTGAAAACCAGAATCATTTCCTTTCCTCAAATCTGCAATTCAAATCCAGGGCCTCGGCCAAAAATCATAAATCAAACATCAAAGTACGGGAACTCAGCCCCAAAACTCATCAAATCCAAATCATTCGGGCCACTTCGCAAAACATCAGAAAATCAGTGAAAAACCAGAGAAAAATATCAATCAATCGAGTTGGTGGATCTCAAGTGCGCCCAAGTCTTTAAACTCAAAACCATGTGCATAATCAGGCCTTCCCGGGATATCAACGAGTCTTTAAACTCAAAACGCAATCAACAGGCCTCGGGGGATATCATAATAATCGAGTCTTTAAACTCAAAACATATCAATCCACGGCCCTCCCCCGTCAATCAACCGAGTCTTTAAACTCAAAACCAGATCCAGCCGCTTTCTTTTTCCCGGTCTTTAAACCCAAAACCATTTTTCAATCAAGTGAAAACCATAGAAAATCCATATCCGAATTCGCAATAATGATTCCGTACGCCGGTATCCGGAACCATCATCCGGAACCCAAATCCAGAATTTCTCTTTCAAGTTTCAAAACCGAATCTAGAATCATCTTTCCAAAACCGAAGCCACTTTTCCGAAGTCACTTTCATGAACAGGGCTCCAAGCCCGAAATCACTTTCCAAAATCCGTTATAAAACATTGAAATCAAATCATATTTCAAATCCCAAAATCAAATCATCAAAATCATGATCAAATCGCAGCATAAATCTAAATCTCGTAAAACGTGCAAATAAGAAATACGTGCCAAAATCGTAAATCATCAATATCAAATCATAACATAGAAATCACGTATGGAAAACACATAAAAACATAGGTTAGAAAGCAAAGTCCATTCACAGACCATTTACGTCGCTGCCTCGATACGCGTGCACTTATGCCATTCCCGGCCAATCCACTATCACCAGCTTTCTCCAACCTGTCCAAATCCCATAATAAAGTCACTAACTACTTCACAAAGCTTCTACTAAGGCCTCATAAATTTCCCGTATTTTTAACTATTTTTAACCGAGTCCTAAAACCTTCGGACATCCCGAAACATATCGAGACGATGTCCGATCGACTCGAAACCAGTGCCAAAATGTTCGTTACATCGAATACTTTAAAAGTTGTGTTGGAAACTTCCCCAAAAGGAGCTCCACACTCCCTCACGCGCCGCCCAAAGAGGCTGCGCCTGGGCCTCATGCGCCTGCACTATTCATCATCTCCTTCTTCTCGTCGACCCGGTCCAAACTAGTTCGAACCGGTGCAGGCGGTTTTCCACCATTTTTCCATCTCTTTCATTTGTTTTAATCCCTATAGCTTCGTCCTCTTCAGGCCAAGCGATCTAACTAAAAAAAACATGAACTTAAAGCGGGTTTCTCACCTTCCAAAATCAAAGTACAATTTCGAATTTTCCTCCTCCCTGTCTTTGACACTCAGGCCACGTCCTTCCCTGCTTCTGCCCCCAACAATTCCTGGAACCCCTAGAAACACTTCCCAATCATCACACCATCTCAATAGCCATCAATTCTTAACTTACCATAATCGATTTCAAACTAAGCTATTTCGAGAAAATGACTTTACCTCCACCGTCGCCCTCTGCTGTGGCCACCACCAGTTTCACCTCATCACCCTTAGCATTTTTTAAGAACAACCCAATAGCAAAGGATCATGTTTGAAGATATTGGAAATCCATGGTACTTCGGATTTTTTCCCTGCACTCTGTTTCTCTATTCCTCCCAAAGTCCAATGACCACGTGCCGTCTGTCGTTGTACTTTGGGAATCGAAACCTACCTAATGGTCCTCAAATTGCGTGACAAGTCCATGCCGTATGAAAAGTCAACAATTTGCCTCATTTTGCCTAAATTACCAAAATTCCCTTGAACTTCTGAACATCATAACTTTTCCCTCGAATGTCGGAATCAGACGGGCCACCTGTCTATGAACTCGTGACGTCCCGAACTACGTCACAGTCATGGGTCAAAGTCCATTTGGCCGCCTGATCGAAAAGTCAACAGTTTACCCATTCTAAGGGAAAAACTGTCTTTTTGCACCGTCCGTTCGAAATTACCCAACTAATCATCGATTAATCTTCACTAATTCGTCATTAACCACTAATCTAATCCCGGATTCCTAGACGGGTCGTTCCATCTACCCTTTCACTAATGACTAAATACATTTTGTACCCTTATATGAATAGCCACAACATATACTATTCACAACATTTTTGACAATTTTAATTTTTCAATTAGGTATTTCTATGTATGAAAAAGCCTCAGGGTAACTCATAGATATTGAAAAATTTGTGATGATATTTGGTCCTACTACGTACTCCTGCAGGCTCCAATGGTGAACTACAACAAATCTTGGGTGTCCAGTTGGTGGATTTTTATGAGAAATATACCTAGGATATCGTATCGTGGCAGGAAGATGTAAAAAAGAGCTATTTTCAGGAATTAAAGAAATGATGATATGAAAATTGGGAGGATGGAAAGAAAAATTGTTGTCCAAGGTAAGGAAAGCAATCCTAATTTGTATTGTGGCACATGCTTTCCCTGTATACTCCATGAGCATCTTCAAACTCCGTATTGGAGTCTGCAGAACTTAGTTGTGGCTTTTGGTGGGGATCAACGTCTTCTGACCATGGCGTACATTTGGTTGGATGGCAGGGTTTGTGAAAATCAAAGGAGAATGGGGGCTTGGGATTGGACTTGAGCATTTTCAACAAGGCCCTCCTTGCAAAACAAGTTTGGCGGCTTATTAAGAATCCCAACTCTCTTGTCGACATGATTTTTAAAGCAAGGTACTTCAGTTACTCTGACCTAATGAATGCTAAGGAACATAGTAAATCATCTTTTGTTTGGAGATCTCTTGTTTGGGTAGTAATGCCCTGAAACTTGGACGTTGGAAACAAATTGGCGATGGTGAAAGTACTAGCATTCTGAATGACACCCGGTTTCCTTGACCTTTTACTTTTCGAATCCAATCTTTAACTAACCTTGCGGGTCTTGATTTGGTTGTGTTTTTGCTGGATGATCGCGGGCAATGAAATAAAGAGCTTATATATGCACAATTTTCTAATGAGGAAGGCGTGGCTATTTTATCCATTCCCTTGAATCTCCACCATAGGCTAGACAGATGGATTTGGCAGTACACCCAAATTGGCATGACCCATCCCAATCCCCCTAGGATTAACGCGGGTTGTGCCACGCTCCCGTGTCTGATAACTCAAACCTCTACCCGTTCGGGCTTCCAGCGCCAGCCAGGATCGGTGGAGGAGTGTGATGTCTCGGTCACTTCTACAGCCCGCATCCTCGATCAACCTGAAGGGCATTAAAACCATTAAAAGCTGTAAGTGAACGAAAAAATCAATAGTTTAATAAAACACATTCCATAAGAAGACATTTATGTCATTCACTAAAAAGCATGCATGCATTCGAAAACCAATAATTAAACCATTTACTTTAATTAAATCGTTAGGACCTTAGCCCAAACCATAAATCCAAGTATGCGGAAACTCAGCCCAAAACTGTAAATCCAATCATGTGGACCACTGCCCAAAACCACAAACCGTGAAATACCATTTCATAAATCCAATAAATTTGAAATAAAATTCCATAATCCAGTAAATCTATAAATCACAATCCAACCAAACACCGTTATATACCAATTATCGGCATCCTAGATGCCAGACGTCCCAGACGTCTAGTAATATCAATCCTGCTCCTGAGTCACTCTACGGTCTGGTCGCTTCGTAGGATGCCCCTCGCAAGCAATGCCTAACATCCCAGATGTCATGTCTAGAGCTACGCGTGCCCCTCGGTTTCAGCAGAGTCTCCCCAAAGTCTACCCATGTCAAAGACCCTCCTTGGGGGGCAATATCATATCATCAGGATAGTATATGGAAAACATTTCATAAATCACTTTAAAACCTTTCAATTGGGCCTATGCCTGGGATTTCCATAAAACCATCGTAAATCCAAAAATGGGTCTCGTGCCCGAAGTATAACTTTCATAAACTATTTCCACAAATCCAAGTTCTAAATTCAAGGGACTCAGCCCGAAATTCCATTTCATAAATCGACTGCGCCTCCAGCCCGATCATGTAAGTCAAATAGTCCTCCAGCTCGATGTCTCATTAAACCAAATGGACTCCAAGTCTAGTAGTTCGTAAATCAAATGGGTCTCAAGCCCGGTTCCATATTTTCAAATCCAAAATCATTCCATTAAGCCATCATTAAAACCCAAGAACGTATAAACACAGTAGAAAACCACAAACATTGAAATACGCGCAGATACATAAATACCGAATATCACAATCATATTCATAGAAATCATATATATAAAACATATAAACAGTTATGCATGCATCAGATTTATGAAACAAATGTCCACTCACAAGTTGTCCTAGCTACCGCTTTGATACGCGTGCTATAAGCCTTCCAAGGCTATATCACCATCACCGGAACATCCGGACCTGTCCAAATCACACTCAAAGGTCACTAATCAACTATACGAGTCCATAGGATAAAACCCCAAAACTCCCGAAAAAGTAAATGTGTCTCGGACACGATTTCCAAGGTGAAAAACCTCAATTTGACCAACCTAACGATCTCTGATCGACCCAAAACCACCACCATTGGATCCGGATCGTTGAAACCTTTAAAATGACACTAGGCCCACCTCAAAATTAGAGCCCACATGCCCCACGCGCCTGGTCAACCCAAAAGTCAACGATGTTGAAAAAGTCAACCCTGACGTTAGCATGACGTCAGCACTTACAACCCTGACAGTGCCGCGTGTCAAGTCCATATTGGTCTATGTCTAACATGTCAGTCTGACATTGTCAGATCTGACATGATGACGTCATCCTGGTGACGTCATCGCTGACGTCATTAGTCATCCCTGACCTCAGTTGGGTTTTTCAACCGGGTCGCCGTGACCTGCGACCCAACCCATTCCGTTCTCCCTAGAATCTCAACCATTTTCGATGGGATTTCATCCTACATGTTTGTCTATCCAATCCCAATTTATCTATAAGCTCAAAACCCAGAAAAATGGCTTCGATTTTACCTGTGAACGTGTGAACAGTAATGGAAACCTGCAACCGTGCTCCGACGTCGACTCCGGCCTCCTTCATCCCCGATATCGATTCCCATACATCCATACAGCCACTAGGAATACGTTCCAACAGTTAGAATCGATCAACAAGCACAAAAAAACCCATATTCAAATTTTGAACCTAAACTCACCGTTTCGGTTTCTAACCGCCTCAGACCACCAAACTGCTTGAAATTGTTCCCAATGCACTCGTCTGAGTCCTAGGAAAACTTTAGGATCATTCAACTCGATCAAAAACAGTCACAAAATGGTTTCCCAAAACGGGTTTAAGACAGGTTACAGGTTACCTTCGTCGTGGCCACCGCCGTGGCTCAGGCTGTCCTTCAGCCGCAAGCCAGTTCTTAGTCCCTCAATCTCGTGTAATCACTCATTCCTTTAGTCTTTCACATGAACACAGAGAAGGATATGGTAGTGGGGTGGAACGTGTTTGTTTTTTTAGGAAGAAAATTAAAGAATGAAGAAGATTAGTGCACGGGAAGAGAAGAGAGATGGATGAGGGAAACTAAAATAATATATTTTAATAGAAATCCACCAATCAAAACTCGCTCCCCATTTTAAGGAAAGTGACCAATGGGATGAGTGACACTTGTCACTCATCCAAGGGCCCCACATTAACTAATTAACCAATCATATTTAATTAATATTCAATTCGAATCCCAAGACGTTAATTAACCCGATTTCGATCCCGTGACCATAACTTCCCTGTTCAACATCCGATTTTGATGTGTCTCCTGTCTACCGATTCATGACGTCCTGATCTACGTCATGGTCATCGGTCCTCGTTTGTTTGACTCCCCGGGTTAAAAGTTAATATTTTGCCCAATTCTAGGGGCAAAACGGTCATTTCACATCGTCCGTCCGTATTCTCTCAAGTAATCCCCGATTAGTCATACTAAATCCATAATTAATTAATTATTTAATCCCGATATTTGGGACGGATCGTTACATAAATGGAGTATATACTATGAAAAATGGGTACAATGCCATCCAAAATTTAAAGAATGATGCTTCCGGGAGTGGGAAGAGGAACTCTGATACTTGTGGTCAAGTGAACTGGTGGAAGATGATGTGGGGAACGAAAATCCCCAAAAAAATAAAAAAAAATCTCTAGAGAGCTTCTCTCAACGCTCTCCTATGTTTGGATCTACTCAATCACAGAATGGCATCACCCATGATGTCCTAAATATGGGAGAGAGCCAGAATCCATCATCCACGATGTTTGGGATTGTGCATATGCTAAGAAATTATGGTGTGTGTCCCCTTTGTCTGATATGGTTAACAAATGGTGCGAGCCATCTTTTTCTGGATTTGTTTCTTCATGCTCCGCCCATTGAAAGAGGAATTGGAGATCTTCGTAATGACAACCTAGCATTTGGGAGAATAAAAATGGTTTGATTTATGGCAAGGAAATTCTTGAACTGATTTCTGCCTTTGAGGGAGTTTCAAAGTTGTTGAATGAGTTTAAATTGGCAAACAAACTTGCTGGAAACTTGGCAGCAGTTCAGCGAAAGCCCCGCCCAAGGTGGGAATAACCTTTTAAAGGTAAATTTATAACTAAATATGGACTGGGATTTCTTAGCTTCATCAAATAGAAGTGGTTCTTGTGGGATAGTTAAGGATAACAATAGGAAAGCTTTGGTGGCGATTGCCCTTCCCCTCGTCGTGTTTTCATGTCCTAGACAAGCTGAGATTATTGCCATCTCTAAGGCTTTGGGTGTAGCTTGGGATGTTGATTTTTGAGTTATTGATGTTGAATCTGATGCCCAAGTGGAAGTTAATGCAATTAATGGTAGAGATGACTGTTTAGCAGCTGATAGAAACTTGATAATGGAAGCTAGGGATTTACTAGCAAGATTTGGGTACTCTTCTTGATCTTTTGTTCCCCATGGTGCCATTCTTACTACTCACTCCCTAGCTAAGTTTACCCTTAATTATCGCTCTAATGTAATTTGAACAAGGAAGCTCTCCCATGGTTAGAGTTATATCCTCACCAATGATGCAACTGAAGTTCATTCTGAGTAATTTAAGTTCCTATTTCGTAACCAATGTTCCTATTTCATGATCAAAGTTCCTATTTCACGATCAAAAGTTGGGTAGTTCTATTGTCATCCCTCATTCTTATGAAAACAACCACTATTTAATACTTTTCTCTTAAACTTCCTCTTCTACCCTTAATTAACTACTAAAAACAAACTAATTACTCATCCACCCACCAACATCACCCTCTTAGATTGATCTTTGCCCCTACTTAAACCTTGCTCTTCATTTCTCTTAATATTTAGTGTAGTGTATAGTGTTGCTCATATGTGTGAATCGCCTAAGGCACATAAGAGATTGGTGATTTACAAAAGCGTGCGCCTCGCTGAGGGAAGGTTGAGGATGTACACCATGCTTTATGGGGATGCAAGTATAGCCATAATATCTGGCAGGCTTCACAGCTGACCTTGGAGGCTTTCCTTTCCTTGGGCGTATTCAATAATATTTTTGGGCATGTTGTCTCTAAACTGTTTTTTTGTGATATGGAATGGTTTGTTTTCATTTGTTAGCAGATCTGGCATGGGCGAACCCGACCGTACATAACCTAGGTGGGGGTGAAGGTTAGTTTGGTGGTGGACTAGACACTAGAGGCCCACTCTGATTTCTCATGCTTATCAACTAGGGATCCCGGGCACTAGAGCCCACGCTAAGTTCCATGCTAGCATAAAAAAGGGCTCCACAAGTGGCACTTGGACACTTAATTTGAAGAAGAAATTTACATGGGAGCATCAACATTATTTCAAAGTCACAAGCAAAGAAGACCCATTCAGCTAACTAAAGAAGAGTTTATATAGACCAAAGTAGGCACCACAAAAATGGTACAAAAAGTTTGATTCCTTAATGATTGAATATGGGTGCCAGAGGACCACTTCTGATTATTTTGTTTTTGTCAAAAGATATTTCGATGGAATTTATTATACTTTTGTTATATGTTGATGGCATGTTGACCGTAGGTTGTAATAGTGACACACTTAGCCAATTGAAGAAAAAACTCATCAAGTCTTTTGCAATGAAAAGCTTAGGACCAAAAAAGAAGATTCCCGGTATGTATATCTCCCATGATCGAAAGAATGGAAAGAAATTCAACATGAACAAGGCAAAAACAATGTGCCTTACCATCTTGCTAATCATTTTAAAATCAGCTCAAAATGGTGTCCTACAAATGACGAAGAGATGAAGAGATCAACTCAGTGCCATACGCCTCCACAGTTGGCAGCCTTATGTATGCTGGTGTGCACTAGGCCAAATATAACACACTCGGTCAGTTTTGTTAGTAGATTTTTATCCAAATCTGGTAAAGAGAAATGATGAATTTTGAGATATCTCAGAGGTGTCTCCATAATGAGTTTGTGTTTTGGAAGTGGTAATCCCGAATTGATTAGGTATATAGATGCAGACTATGCTGGAGATCTTGACTCTAAAAGTTCTACTTCAAGTTATTTAATTACTTTTCCTAGGTTCCTAGAAATCTAAAGTACATTAGTGTGTTTCTCTATTAAGTAAAGAAGCAAAGTTTACTGCTACAAAAGCTTGCAATGAGTTTTTGTGGATGAAAAAGTTCCTACAGTAGTTGGGGCAAGAGCCAAAAAAAAAATTAACTTCATTGTGATAGCTATATCGCTATTCATTTGTGCAAGCATTCAAGTTTCCACTCAAGGTCAAATCACATTTATGTGAGACATTATTGTATTCATGAAGTGTTGGAATCTAAGAAAATTCAAAGTGAGAAGATCAATACCAATGACAACAATTCATATACGATGACAAAGTTCTTACCAAAAGACAACTATGAGTTTTGCAGAAGCCGAACTAGTATAACGAAGTCTTCCACTTGAGTTGGGAATGAGGAAATTGGTGGGTTAATCCCTCCATTAAGTGTGAGGAGAGTTACTATGATCTTGTGTTCCTAAAATTGAATAAACTTTGATATCTTAATGCAAATGTGATGGTTGTGCATGATTGCAATATTGGCTAGGTTTTTCCATGTACTTGGAAAAAAACTTTAACAGTTACTAATGGAGAATAGTATCATGAGAATTGTCATGAGATTTATGTGGTTAATTGGAGCCAACTCTTATGCATGAATATGCATTAATGACTTTTCTCCATCCTTGCCTCATCCTTGCCTGTATAAAGAGATGGAATGAGCATTATCAAATAATCATTTAAGCAAAAAGTGATCCACTAAAATGAGAGTGAGGAAGAGAGTTTCTCATTGTGTGAGAAATCTATGTAAAATATTATACATACTTAGTTAAAACTTGCAACAAAGATCACTATGCGATTTTAATCTAATAGAAAATACTATATACATCAATATAAGCTTGAGTTTAGACAGAACCTGATTTAGCCATCTCAATGATTAAATTACAACGATATTGTTATTCTCCTCTCTTACAGACCAGAATACTTAAACTCAAGATAGGTTTGAATTTCAACAATTAAGCGCGTGTCTGTGAGAGCAGAGACCAATATATTTATATATGTGTATGCACCTTGACTTCCACTCATGCGCCTATCATACATTAAGTAGGAATCCTTGATGACTTAGTATTGGTACCAATAAGGTTAATAACATAACTTTCCTTAACAAGGATTCTTAAGAATAATGTTCCTAATTCACAATGGACTCTATTGGTTTACAAGTCATTATAACCGTGCAAATTGCATTGCAAGTTATTCACTTATACTCAAATTCTAATATTCTCCCACTTGAGTATAAGGAACAAGGTCAAAAAGTTCACACATGACTTAACCTAATAGTGATCACTGAGTATCTTATGAACTTAGAACAGAATTCGAACCACAGTTGTCACTGTTGCCCTACATTCACATAACCACAAGAGCTTTGATACTACACTGCATCATTGCCTCGCAGTCACCATGAACATGTGACAACAGTACTATGTCATTTTCCTGGTTTCAAAAAAAAAACAGTGAACATTATTAACAAAAACGCTCCCACATTTTGGTCATATTAGTAGTGTGAAATGAAACCCATCATTAATTCATCCAGTCATAAGGGAGAATTAGAGAGCAACATCAATCCACATTCCTAACATCAGCCATTCCACAATTTCTAACAGAGAAACATCACACAGATTTATGAGCAATGCACAGTTATTTTAACCTTATACATAATTTTAAGTACTCATAGTCACAATAGACATATTTCTCTGAAGAAAACCAAGCAATCCAATATTCAAAACATATATGAGAGTCAACAATTCGAAAAACTAAAAAAAAACATCCTTACATATTTTACTCCTACTGATGAAGTGAGTCAAATGAATTCGTAAATCCCATGTTGGAAACATGGGCCTTGAACTCATTTACAGGTGAAGCCTTTGTTAAGGGATCATCCAGCATCGACTTAGTGCTGATATGAATCATATCTATGATTCCATCTTTGACCTTTACTTGAAAAAGCATATACTTTAATTCCATTAGCCGTGTAGCAGAGGTTCTTTTGTTGTTTTTGAAAAAGAAAACAACAAAAGTGTTGTCACAATAAAGAGTAATAGGTCGATCAATTGAATCAATTACCATAAGCTGTTCCATGAAGTTTTTAAGCCACATAGCCTACTTTGTGGTTTCATGAACAACAATGAACTCTACCTGCATTGTGGATGCGGCAATCGTGGTCTACTTTGCAGTTTTCCATGAAACTGCACCTCCAGTCATCATAAAGATATAACCCCCAATAGACTTCCAATCAAGAGAACACCATGCTAAATATGAATCCAAATAGGCTACTAATTCAAGGTCATTAGTCGCTCCATATACCATCATGAAATCCTTGGTTTTCTGAAGGTATCTCAGAACCTTTTTTCCAACAGTCTAGTGAGCTTCTCCTGGATTTTCTTGAAATCTACCTAGCAGGCTGACAACAAAAACTAAATCTTGCCTAGTGCATACCTGAGCATACATTATGCTACCCACCAAGGATGCATACGGTTTTTCCTTCATCTTGGACCTCTCTAATTCATTTTGAGGACATTGGTCCTTATGCAGCTTATCTCCCTTATTAACAGGAACTTCCCCTTATGAACAGTTCTCCATGTTGAACCTCTTGAGAACCCTGTCAATGTAATTCTATTGGGAAAGTCCTAAAAATCTGCTTTTCCTATCCCTTACTTTCCCCATAACAAAATGTGCTAAGTCAAGGTCTTTCATTTCAAAATTTTCAGATAGCGTGGACTTAGTATGTTCTAGTAGCTGTAAATCAGAACTAACTAATAAAATGTCATCAACATATAAGATTAGGAAAATAAAACTTGAGCCACTAACCTTAAGATAGATGCAGTCGTCCAATTTGTTTTCAGAAAAACCATGACTAATAACTACTTGATCAAACTTGAGCTACCATTGCCTTGAGGCTTGTTTCAGACCATAGATAAATTTTTGCAGCCTGCAGATCATGTGTTCCTTCCCTTTTTAAACAAATCCAGGGGGTCATTCCATGTAAATGCATTCAGTCAGATCACCATTCAAGAATGCAGTCTTCACATCTATTTGGTGGAGCTCGAGGTCAAAATGAGATGTCAAGGCCATTAAGATCCAGAAAGAGTCTTTGGAGGAATCTGGGGAAAAAGTATCTGAGTAATCAATTCCTTCTCGTTGAGTGAATCTCTTAGAAACAAGCCTAGCCTTGTGCCATTCTATATCACCTTGAGAGTCATGTTTGGTCTTGTAGACCCACTTGCATCTGATAGGTCATATGTCCCATTGAGGTGCCACAGAATGGAATGAGGACTAGCCATAGAATGGAATGAGGACTAGCCATAGAATGGAATGAGGACTAGCCATAGCCTCTATGAAGATGAAGGGATCTTCCTCAATGCCAAGATCAAATTTTGTCCCCTGCAGGTACACCAAGTAATCTGGTGGTATGGCAGAGCGTTTAAGGCGTGAAGACCGCCGTGGTGGAGGTTGTGCATCTTGATCTGCAACAATAGTATGTGTTGGTGGCAAGGTATCTGTGGTTTTAAGGATCGTGGTGTCTGATATCTGAACTGTAGGTTCTTGTGGTGTTCCTTCATTTACGTGAGTAGAACTGTGGAATTGAGTGACAGGGGTAAGGCTCGTGCCCACATTGGTTCTGGAACCACTAAGGTTTTAGTCTGGTTCTTTGAGTTCTTCAAAATCAGAACTGTCCACTACTGATTTTTCAGATCCATATTCTTCCAGGAACTTGGCATTTGTGAGTCTTTTCAATCCTAGTATGGAGTTGAGGACAGTAAATGTGACGACCCAGAAATTCGAAAAAGGAAAAGTTGGAAATATGGAAGGAAAAGACTATTTTGCCCTTGGTTATGGGGGGCAAAAGTTGACTTTTTGACCGGGACCTTGTTTGCACTTCCTGTTAGGACCTTTGTGTAGGTCTCTAGACGCCGAGTCTGTAGACATGCATCATGCGTCAATCGGAGTTCGGATGTGAAAGTTACGGGTCTGCGAAGGATATGGGCATTTTGGTAATTATGCAAGGAGGGGCAAAATGCTCTTTTGGACTGTGGATGATTCCGCGTTGGATTAGCCGTAATTGGACACCTGTCCCTCGCTGATTTGGATGAGGATCTGTCACCTGGTGACATCTGTCACCATAATTGAAGGATTGGTGGCATGAATGCCTTGTAATCGTTTTAAATACACCAAACAGTTTTGTTGAGCGGGGAAAAACAGAGAGATGAAGGATGATTGATTAATTGACAGGGAAGAAGGGGAGACGAAATTGAGAGAATAGGGAGAAAGAAGGGAGGAAGTCGAGTGAAAACAAGGGAGGAAATGAGAGGATTTAACCCCTAAACCCGAAGACCCAAATTCGTGGAAGCTCAAATCTTCCAAAATTCGAATTGAAAGTTATAGGCCGTGAAAACTAAATTTGAGGTTAACTTGAGTCTTCTGGGATTGTCTCGATCAGGAACACCTCAAGAACGAAGAGAATTAGCATCGTTTTGGCCTAGAACGTACCTGACGAATAACTGGGAAATTGAAGGTTGATTCATGTAATTGGAGGGGTTGAAGGGTGCAATTGAACTTGGAAACAAGTTAGTAAGAGTCCTATGAAGCTGTTGGATGGATCAATTGAAGAAAAATTATTGAAAGTGACGAACTTCGAAGAACGAACAGTGTGCAGGTATCATTCGATAATCGAATAGATTGAGGTAGGTAATTGTGTAATTGAAATCACAGACCTCTAATTAAGGTTTAAACGATGATTTTAGATGAAGTAATTGAAAGAATTTATGTAAAATTAAGGGAGAATGAAACTGGTTGAGACACGGGTTGCAGGACCCGTTTTGCAGGAAATAGGCGAGGAAGACAACTGTAGCAGGAACACTGTCAGGCGTGTGGACTTCACGCGCATCCGCTTGTGGCGGCCCATGAGGGCGCGTGGGCACGATTCTCAAGGTGAGGTCAACACGACTTTTATTCTATGCAATGTAATGAACATTTTGACATAAGTTTCAAGTCGATCGGACACGGTTTCGATATTGTTTCGAGGGTCCGAAGGATTATGTTACGTTTTAAATTTGTATTTTATTCCTGAATAATTTGGGGATTTTATTATGTTATTAATGGAGTCGGGAGTGACCCTTAATGATGATTTTGGGTAGGAATTGAGATTCTTGGAAGGTAACGGAAATTACGGAAAAGCGTGCAGCTGGGAAAGCGAGCAGTTTGGACGGTGTGTGAGTGGACGTTTGTTTTCTAAATTATGATGCATGCATAGTTAAATATTTTACATGATTTATTGCATGATTTGATTTGCAATGATTTCTTGATGATTTGGTACGATTATTTCTTGGATTTATGGATTATTTAATCATTTTTTGGGTACGTTTTACGACGAAGTGCAATTGATGTTTTGGGCTAGGCCCGAGATTTTAAAATGATGTTTTGACTTGGATTGTGGGTTAATGATGATTTTATGGATATTTAATGATTTATGGATATGATTTTATGGATTTACGTGAAATGAGATTTTGGGCTTGAGACCCTGTTGTATATGGTTTTGACTTGGTTTTAAATATAATTTTGAAATAAAGATTTTGATTGGATTTATGTTCAGTGTCCTCAGATGTGTAATTCCTCGGTAGACTCTAGATGTGTAATTCCCAGAGTGCCTCCGGATGTGTAATTCCCGGAGGGACCAATGCATGAGCACTAGGAGTCATGGGGAGTAAAAACCAGTGTCAAACCACCAGGAGTCATGGGGAGTAAAAACCAAATTCGTTTCAAAACAGACAAAAACAATTAGATTTGAAAACCGTGTACCTTTCTTGGCTTTCCAACCTTTGTAGTCAGCACAATCTTTCCTAGCAGGGCCAGGTTTCGTACAAAAATAACATTTGAAATCACGTTTGCCCCTTTTGAAAGTATGAGGTGTAGTGGCCTTAGCCCTTACCATTTGGCCCAAAAGCCCATAGGCTTATGGGGGCCCGATAGGCCCGATGGACAAAAGTCCGACCTGACTAGCTACGGGCCATGGGTGTCAGGACCCACCCCGGTTTCACCCCGAAAACCGAGGTAAACCCTGCTCCCGTCTAACACCCCTCGGCTGCTACTTCGACCACTTGTCGGAATAAATCTACAAAGTCCTAAAGGCAACTCTAGATTGTGGGTTATCTCCTTCAATAACCTCATATCGATCAGTTATAGTCACTCCTTTCCCATTTCTTCCGTCACCCTTCAACGGAACTCACCGTAAACCGTAACCTCGTCATTCCAGGTCACCTAGGGTAAGGCCTAAACTCTACCCTGGGATCCAACAACAAAGTAGGTACAACACAATCAAGGATAATAAAATACCTGTCCCCGCACCTGGTGCCGACTGAACCTCCTGCTGAGTCATCGAAAACACTCGGGCCTGAGATCCTGAAGATCTACCACGTCCCCTTGAACTACTAGTGGCACTACCACCTCCTCTAGTGCCCGCTGTCCCTGACGCTGTGCTCTGTCCAGGCTCCGCCGCTCCTCGGCCTACACCACCTTCCTGTGGTAACAGTGGACACTCAAGTCGGAAGTGACCTCGCTCTCCGCAGTAGAAACAAACATCCCGACCAGGTCCACCACTCGGTCTCCCTGTAGACGCAATAGACGTAGCACTGGTTTGCGGAGTCGGCTGTGCTCGGTAACCACGGAATCCCGAACTCTGGAAACCACCAGGTCTACCGAAACGATCATCGCCTGACGACGATGCTCCACTGAAGTTACCCCTCTTCGGTGTCCTCAGACTCGAAGCTCCCGAAAAAGATGGCTCCCGGCGTCGCACCGGCAACTAGCCTCAACCCTCACCGCAGCGTCCGATAATTCTCGGAGGGTAGTAAATGATCCAGCCGTTACTATGGCTCGAATCTCACCTCGCAGGCCCAACTCAAACCTACGGCACTTCTCGGCTTCAGTAGCCACAAATGCAGGAGCAAATCGAGACAACATCTGAAACTTCTGTTTGTACTCAGCCACACTCAGATTACCCTGTTGGAGCTACAGAAACTCAACCTCCTTGGCATCTCGGAAAGATCAAGGGTAATACTGATCTAAGAACCTCTCCCGAAACGTCTCCCAGGTCACTGTGTGGGCGTCCTAGCCAGACAACTCGAGGGTGTACCACCACTCGTACGCCGCACCGTCCAGTAAGAACGTAGCCAGTAACACTCGATCCTCCGGTGGGCAATGCATCACTGCAAATATCCGCTCAAGTCTCGTGATCCACCTCTGGGCTTCCTCAGGATCTGCCCCACCACTAAAAGTAATAGCCCCGAGCCGCTGGGCTCGCTCAATCGTAGCACTCTCCGTTCCTCTAGCTACTTCGTCTTCAGGTCGTGGAGAGGGTCTACGTCTCGGAGGCATCGTCAATCGCAAGCTAAAAGAGGCATAGAAACAGTCAAACAACCTGAACACAACCTCACAGACTGACAAACCCGACAAACTCGACAAACCTATGCTCTGATACCAATTGTCATGACCCACCCCGGTTTCACCCCGAAAACCAAGGTAAACCCTGCTCCCGCCTGACACCCCGACACAAAACCAAAGTAAACTCACTCGAAGCCACCAAAGTACTCAATCAGACGCAGGAGAAACTATACAAAACATCCCGAAGTTTATGTGTTTACAGAGCATAGTACTAACTACAAAAAAAGAAAACCGGTAACTAGATACACGCACACGGAAAATTTAAAAAACTTCGGGGTCGCTCTCGTAACTTTTATGCCTCCGATGCTGCCTCGACGTCAAACCCCACTCTAACTCCGCGACCTGGAGGGCAATTAAAACTAGAAAGTGTGAGTGGACCATAAAGAATAAAAGTTTCAAAACCATTTTAATACGGAAACAGGGTTTGGCCCTCCGTTTTGAAATCACATGCATAACCTAGTTACCAAAAGCAGTTATAGATCACATAAAGATCATCATAAAAACATTTTGCATAATCATCAAATAAAACAGTTCTAAAAATCATGTCATAAGCATCATAAAACCGTATCACAAAACATAATACCAAGCCATCATTATCCGATCAAACCTGCTGGACCTATCCGAGTCTTTAAACTTCCGAGTCTTTAAACTCAATCCAGGACTCAATAATATCCGAGTCTTTAAACTCAACAGGCATACGGGGGAAATATCAATATATCCGAGTCTTTAAACTCCCGAGTCTTTAAACTCAATCCAGGTCTTTAAACCCAATCCGGGCCCGTCCCCCGTCAATCACAATATCCGGGTCTTTAAACCCAATAACCAGATCCAGCAAATCCAATCAAAACCATTTGAAAACCATCTCGAAATCCATATCCAAACCCGAATCCGAAATCACTGGTCCAAAGCCCTTCCGGCCTCCCGAACCGTCATTCCGAACCCAAATCTGGAACTTCACTTTTCAACTTTAAAACCAAATCTCGATTCTCGAAATCCGATTTTAAAACCGAAAACCTTGATTATCAAAATCACGTTCCAAAATCCCTTTATAAACATTTAAACCCAATTATCATTTAAAAGCCCAAAACCATAGCCTCATATTCCGAAATCACCCTTTTCTCGTAAAACGTGCTGAAACTAAACTTCCTCGAAAAACGTGTAATTATGTAAAACCAACAAAACATATTCGATAAACATAGAATCATGCTTAAAACGATAAAACAAGTAATTAAAAACAGTTATGCATGCTCAGTTTTAGAGAAGGGGTCCACTCACAGTACCGAGCCCTCAATCGCGTCCCGAACGTCCCGTACGTTCCTTAGCTTCCTCGGGAAATCACAAACCTGTCAACCACCGCCAAAGTACGTTACTAACACATCTACCAAGACTCTCCTAATTTTCCCCAAAAATCCCCGGGTCCTAGACATAACGAACCTAAACCCTAAACCTTCACCCTCGTAGAACTACATTGAATCGACGTTCGGTCAACCCGAAACCAATTCCAATGGACTCGTCTCAACACCTAGACCAAAAACCATGTTGACCATTTTCCCAACCGCCGCCGCAGGCGCCCCCACGAGTCGCCCAAAGTGGCTGTGCGTCGGCCTCACGCGCCTGTACAGTATCACCAGCAACCTCTGGTCGACCCGGTTCAAACCAGTCCTAGTAACTCGAACCGGCGTGGCCGGTTCTCCGCCGTCCCGCCACCAAAACTGCTCCTCTCCTCACCATCTTCATCGTCCAACCCTACGCTATCCATTCCCCTACTCTAAACAGCTCGACTCAGCCTACAACCTGTCGACTCAAGCTCGAACAAAACCCGAACACTTCCCCTGTCTCACGATCCAGCCAACCCGGTTACCCCCCGTCACGGTGGCTACCTTAGACCCTTCCTAGAACCTCACTGAGTCTTACCCAACTCATAAAAATCGTCGACTCAACGCCAGACTTCACGACTTTCGATTTGAAAATCGACGGCAAAACAGAGCATCGAAAGGAAAACCAGAAATTACCTGGGCTCCAGTCACCGTCGTGAGTTCAGCCGTGAGGACACGACTCCTCCAGTCCACCTCCAGCCTCTGGACACCTCCACCAGCCTCGATTGATCGAACACGGCAGCACTACCACCCAAAACTCCTCTCTGTTCTCTGTTTCCCCCTGGTTTCCCGTGGCTCACAACTGCACGCACCCACGACCACTGCACCTCCAAACCTCCCCAACTCACTCACTAACTCTCACTCAATCTCTGCTCACTCTCACACACTCACAAAACTCACACCCTCGCTGTGCTTGATCGATTTCTCCCCAATTCCCAGTCTCTGTTTTCTCTCTGAGTCGAAGAACACACATACGAGTACACGATCACAACACCCCAAATTATTGGACCCGTGCACCCTAGAAACCTCTAGCCCTCCTACACGTGTCACCATCCTACAACTCCTCTCGCAAGTGGCTCAATCTCAGCCCTCCATTTGTCCCTCTCTGTTGCACAAATCCCAATGTGCAAAAAGACCGAAATACCCTTTTTTTAAAACCAAAATTACGATTTTACCTTTACCGTTTTAGACCCGTAACTCACACGTCCTAACTCCGATGAACACGTGCCGCCTGTCGTTGAATTCAGGACGATGAGATCTACTTAACGGTCCTAGGTCAACGTGTAAAAATCCGATCGTCCAAAAAGTCAACTTTCCCCCTAATTTAGCCAAATTACGGTTATGCCCCCATCCTTCCGAACATCATAACTTCCTCCTTGGATGTAGGAATCGGGCGTACCACCTGTCTATGGATTCGTGACATCCTAAACCACGTCACAGTCATCGGTCAATACCCAATTGACCACCCGAACTAAAAGTCAACTTTTTGCCCGAACTAGGGGCAAAATCGTCATTCTAGACTAACGACCTTATCAGGACCAACTAACCACTGATTAAACTCACTAATCTCTTCTTAATAACTATTAGCCCTAATTTCTAGGACGGGTCGTTACAACCTACCCACCTAAAAAGAATTTCGTCCCCGAAATTCCACAGCTAGTTCCTGACACCTAGGGTCTCCTACCCGGTATGCAACACTAGGTCAACAACAACTTCTCCTGGGTTTCCTGTCTATCATCTCCACCTTGGGTATTTCACTCCATCCCCAACTACCAGTTACACTTCATGGTGTACGCAAGGGAAACTCTAAGAACAAAAAAACAAAGGTATTTTAAAATACTTCATATGGAGTACCCAATAGAAGTCATAGAGTACATCCTCACGTACTGCCACCTCACCTTCCAGAACCCATCTCAAGTCCTAACCCAGAACAATCTAGTCCAAACAGGAAAACCTACCTACTGGCTCACTCCCTTAAAGACTCGGGAGTTTAAAGACTCAGATATATTGATATTTCCCCCGTAGGCCTGTTGAGTTTAAAGACTCGGATATTATTGAGGCCTGGATTGAGTTTAAAGACTCGGGAGTTTAAAGACTCGGATAGGTCTAGCAGGTTTGATCGGATAATGATGGCTTGGTATTATGTTTTGTGATACGGTTTTATGATGCTTATGACATGATTTTTAGAATTGTTTTATTTGATGATTCTGCAAAATGTTTTTATGATGATCTTTATGTGATCTATAACTGCTTTTGGTAACTAGGTTATGCATGTGATTTCAAAATGGAGGGCCAAACCCTGTTTTCGTATTAAAATGGTTTTGAAACTTTTATTCTTTATGGTCCACTCACACTTTCTGGTTTTAATTGCCCTCCAGGTCGTGGAGCTAGAGTGGGGTTTGACGTCGAGGCAGCGTCGGAGGCATAGAAGTTACGAGAGCGACCCTGAAGTGTTTTAAATTTTCCGTGTGCGTGTATCTAATTACCGGTTTTCTTTCTTTTGTAGTTAGTACTATGCTCTGTAAACACTTAAACTTCGGGATGTTTTGTATAGTTTCTCCTGCGTCTGACTGAGTATTTTGGTGGCTTCGAGTGAGTTTACTTTGGTTTTGTGTCGGGGTGTCAGACGGGAGCAGGGTTTACCTCGGTTTTCGGGGTGAAACCAGGGTGGGTCCTGACAATGGGCCGGCCCGACCTGAGAGTTAGTGGGTTAGGCTTGGGCTTGTAGTGTTCAAACCTGATAGGCTCGAGACCGATAAAGCCCGATAAGCCCTGCCCGATCCGTCTGTAATAAACTCCGCCCATAAGCCCGAAAATATAAAATACTTATTATTTAAAAATTAATATTCAACCCATTCTTAATACTAATATTTCAACCCAAACCCAAATTTCAACCCCAATCCCACCTAATTTATTTTAAAAAGTTCAAATCCAATACAAACCCTAACCACACCCTCACGGGCCTCACCCTTAAGTCTTAACCCTCTAGAGTCTAGCCGCATAATATCATAGCAGTACTCTCTTCTTTCGCTCAGAATTCAGAGCTCACTCTCGGCTCTCCTCTTTCCCTCACATCTCACATCTCATATCACTCTCCTTTTTTCCCTCACATCTCACATCTCACATCTCATACCAAAACAAGAAAGTATCCTCTCTCCCTCAGATCTCACATCTCATACCCAACAACGTCGACGCCCTGTTATGCTCCATGATATTTATAACGTCTGTGCATTTTGAGAGTGTTTGTTTGTTTGATTATTAGTCACTGGATGTTTTTATCTTTATTTTTGTTTGGTTGTTGTGAAAATGCAGGAAACATAAGGAAAATTCCGTTAATTGCATTTGGTAGTGCTTTAATTGTTGCTTCCACTAGGTTAGGACTGTATAAGTTTTTCACTGGCTTTTTTACTGCTGTTGGAAGCATCCAACATTTTTACATTTTTGGCTTAAAATGTTTAAGATGAATTTAATATTAACAAAATACTGCCAAAAATCTTGTTTGGGGTTGTAGTTACAAATTTGTTCTAGTGACAATGTTGATCTTTTGGGGTTTTCTTTATCTCTGATTGGCTGCTAGATGAAGCCGTATTTCATGACAGTGTTATAATCTCAGTTGATAAAATTTATGTTGTAAGAATAGAAAGTCTTTGCATTCGTTTTTTAGAGTGTCCTGTCTTATTTGGAGGTTTTGATATTCCTGTCACCTTTCATGGGTCCTTAAAGCATACCTTTTTGTCTCCATTTCATTTTATTGGTTCTAACAAGATATAGTACTCCATCCTTACCGATCTCATGTTATTGGTTAGGCTCTTTGTCTGCCATCATGGCTTCTCTCATGTAGATGGACATGTAGTATATGTGTTGGGATTGAGGAGGTAGCGAGTGGACTGGCCAGGTAAGAAAATATCATTGGTTGACAGCAAAAAATGGCAATAAATATGATAGTGAAGTTTTTCCCGGTATCATGTGTGCTTGGTAGAAGGTTCATTTTGCATTTATGGTATACCATCCACCATTGTTGACATCGAGTTTATGTAAAATTTCTTTGTTTCATATTTATTGCTCCCTTGAATTGGCCTGTGAAATATTTTTTTTCTGTATTCGTTGTGGTTCTTCTAATTGCAGGTAGGATATCGGCATATTGATTGTGGTTGTGCTCAATGAAGAGAAGAGAGTATGGTTGTGTTCAATGGCGGAACCAATAATTGTTTTGGGAGAATCGGTTTGATTTTGGGTTCAAGCTTTTGAGGTAATATTTTCCAATATTTTAATTTTTTCAAGGTAAAGTTTGTCTCATTCATCTGATTTTCAATCTTATAATGGATAATACAACTCAGAATAGTGTCAATGCACCTCTAAATAATTCATCTGATTCTCAAACTGTACCTGTTGATCCTAAATTAACTAGTGATGTTTGGGATTTTTTTTGTGAAGCATCGTGAAACAAAAAATGGTGAACCAGTAAGTAAAAATGGTAAACCAGTATTTAAGGCTACCTGTAGCTTTTGTAAAGCTGTTTTGAATGCTAGTTCTTCTCTTGGAACTAGTCATTTAAGACGTCATTTAGAAAAGCATAAGGTTGCGCAAGCTGCTATTAATCCTAATCAGATGTTATTAAATGCTGATTCTCATGGAAATTTGTCAAATTTTTCTTACGATATTGCTATTGGTCGTAAAGAACTTGTAGACTTTATTGTTAGATCTGAATTGCCATTTACATTTGTTGAAACTCATGATTTTAAAGGGATGATTCAGCGAGCGTTTTGCCCTCAATATAAGGGAATTTCAGCTACTACTTGTAAAAGGGATGTGATGAAAATTTTTTGTAAAGAGAAGAATGATTTGCAACTTGTTTTTGAAAAACTTGATTCCAAGATTTGTTTCACTTCCGATGTTTGGTCGTCAGCCAAAAAATGGGCTACATGTCTCTCACTGCACATTTTATTGATAAAGATTGGTATTTGAATAAGATAATAATCTGTTTTAAAATGATTGAGTACCCACAGAGTGGATCATCACTTGCATCTCATATTTTTGATGAATTGGTACGTTGGCGCATTCATATGAAAATATTTACTTTGTCATTAGATAATGCATCAAACAATGATAAAGCTGTGTCTGAACTTCCTAATCTTCTTATGATTGATGGATTGCTGAAAAACTTATTTCATGTTCGTTGTTCTTGTCACATTTTGAATTTGGTTGTACAAGATGGGTTGCAAATTTTATCACCATCTATTGATCGAATTACTGATGTTGTACGTAGTATGAATAGTTCTAATAAAAGACATGAAGTATGGGTAGCATGTTGTAAGGATTTTGGTATGCCAAAGAAAAACATTGACAATGATGTGCCTCATAGGTGGAATTCCACCGATGAGCTTTTGCAAGTAGCTTTAAGATACAAAGGCCCTTTGAATAGATATATCTATAAAGTAAATGAAACAAGTTCTTCCAACTTGGTTGTTCCTACTGAAATTGATTGGATAGTTGTTAAGCTTGTTAGTGGATTTTTGTCTATTTTTTATTCTTCAAAAAAGATATTTTCTGGTATTTATTATCCTACATCAAGTCGTGTTATTAGTTGTTTAATAGATATTCATGAAACATTTTCTGTGTATGGAAAATTTGGTTTGTTTAATGTTGCTTTGGTTAAGATGAAGGAAAAATTCGATAAATATTGGTCAGATTTTCCTACAATTTTCTACTTTGCTACTGTTCTTGACCCTAGGTTTAAATTGTTTGCAATTGAAGAATGGTTAAAGTTGATGCATATTGATGTATCTATTGTTAATGAAAAAATCGGAAACATTAGGAAGTTATTATTTGAATTATATGATGTTTACAAGAAGAATGTTGTGATTAGCGAGAGTCATATTATGCCATCTATGAATATGATTTCTAGCTCATTAAGTGAAAATCCTAGTTCATTATCTCTTCCTATCATTCGAAATTTCTCTATGCAAAGTTTGAAAAGGGCTAAAGTTTCACATAGTTCTACCATAGGCTCTGATTTACAAGTTTATCTTGATTTACCAACAATTGAGATTAATGATGATAATAATCTTAGTTTATTGAGTTGGTGGAAATCAAATCAATCATTATATCCTATTCTCTCTCTTGTTGCTCGTGATGTGCTAATGGTTCCAGCTTCTACTATAGCTTCAGAATCATGTTTTAGTGCAGGTGGTAGAGTTGTGTCTGAAAAGAAGGCAAGTTTGAGTCCAAGTACAATAGAAGCATTAATTTGCTTGAAGGATTGGATGCTAGCCAGTTCAAGAATGTAAGATGCTATTCTACAAGAGAAATTGGCTGAAAAATTAATGAATGTCAAAGCATCAAGGCCAGAATGGATGAATGATAGTGATGATGATGTTGAAGTGGATGAGAGTGAAAGTGAGGCACTTTCGTGATAGAGTATTAGAGTTGTTGTAATATATTTTTTTTACCCAAAAGGATTGTAATATGGATATTAAACTAATATATAATCGTGGTCTCTCAAACTCAAAGGGTGCATGTGGTACTCTTTTTCCTTACCTGATTTTTCCCTTAAAAAGGTTTTTAAGGTAAGGTTTTAACGAGGCCACGTTTTTGCACCCTTGAGTATTTTTTTTTGTTATTAATACTTTTTTTCATACATATATTTTTTTGTAACTTTAAAATT
Organism: Prinsepia uniflora; assembly: GCA_032719365.1. NCBI lineage: Eukaryota > Viridiplantae > Streptophyta > Magnoliopsida > Rosales > Rosaceae > Prinsepia > Prinsepia uniflora. Next base: position 23,438,785 of record CM064869.1, read on the forward strand.
TGAGACATAGTTTATTGCAAAAACCCACGTAAGCCCAATCTAAGTGGGCTTAATAGGCCCAACCCGAAAAGCCTGATATAAACCCGGCCCGATAAAAGCTCGTGGGCTCTTTTATATGTAATTAAGCCCGCCCGGCCCGGCCCGAAAATTTAAAAATGATTTAATAAGCCAGCCCGGCCCAATGCTGAGGGCTAAGTGGCCTCAAAGGAGTGTTGAGTACTAATAGCGTAACCACTAGTATTAGTTGAAGGTTTGAACTTCCTACTAGAATCAGGACCCATTTTGTGCTTGTGGAGATGTAACATGTTAACCAATTCAGCTTTCACCTTTTTCTGCCGAAGTTCCTTCTTCAGCACTGAGTGATTATCTCATTGATGCCTCACTTGTCCTTTTGCAAGTTTTTGGGCACGTTTAATGTGCTGTACTCCGGAGGCAGTGAGTTTAAAGCCAAGTCGACCAAAATATGATCGTTTATAGGGATACTTAGATCAGCAATTTTTGCTGACATCTCGACCATCTTCATCAAATGATCAAGATACTCCCACTACCATCAAATCTCATGCCAACCAATTCAGAAAGGTGCTAGTTGGCATCAGCCTTGTCAGAGGTTTGATACTTAGCTGCCACGACATCAAAATAATCTTTGGCAGAATCTTCATCTACCTTTATTGCTCCCCTCACATTGTCTTGCATGGACTTTTTGATGCATAGAAGTGACAATCGATTTGAGTGTTTCCACTCCTTGAAGTGTTCTTTCTCTTCTTTGGTACTGGTTGCAATAAGTGCAGTAGGTTGATGTAACGACCCGTCCAGAATTATCAAGATTAATTAAGAATAATTACGGATTTGTGAGGCAAATCGGGAATTAGCCGAGAATTATCGGACGTTCAGGGCGAAATTACGATTTTGTCCCTAAACGAAGGCCAAAAATTAACTTTTGACCTGGGAGGTCCGATGGCCGAGGACCGAAGACCGTTACGTAGATCGGGTCGATACATGTCCGTAGATAGGCGACACGTCGAATTCGGACATTTGAGGTACTATTCATGGTAGTACGTTTTACGAGACAAAAGTGAACTTTTGTCCTAGGTGGGGCCCAGACCTTTTCCCCAGTCCCAATGGATGAGTCACAAGTGTCACCCATCCATTGCTTCCTTTACACAGACACATGCAACCACCCCTCTATTTCATTCGATCCACATCCAAATCCAGTTAACCCCAAATCCAAACCCTTCCCATCTAATCTGTCTGAGGCCAGGAGAAAGTTTAGGATGAGCACTGGACCAAGGAAGGAGGTGGCAGGTGCTGGGCCGCCGTGGACGGTGGTGGATTGCACGCCAAGGTAAACCCGAACCCCCTGTATGTTTTTGAATCTCAATTTCGGGTTTTGGACGTTAAGAAGCTTAGATGTTGATTATGATAGGTTTAGGGGATTAGTAGGAAGTATAGGAGAAGGTTTTAGAGGCTAAGGACGACTGAGAAAACCCGGAACGGCCGCTAGAGGATTTTCGGTGGCTACCCACCGAATTCCAATTTCGTCCAAGTTAACCCAAATCGATCCTCCCAATCTCTTTCTAGTGATCCTAGGAACCTATTGGAACCCTTAGGATGAACGTTTGATCCCTAGAAGTACCCTAAACTCAGGATGGAAAGTTTGGTTCAAAATGGTTTTCAGAACCAATGGGATTTAGGGTTTATTTCTTGGATTTAATGACATAGGATGATAGGAAATGTTGTTAGGATGGTGTAGGAATTGAAAAGGAAGAAAAAACATGAAAAATGAAGGAGGAAATGGACTAAACTGGTTTCGCTGGTTCGGCTGGACCATGTTGTAGGAATGGACCGGACTAGTCGGTTCGAACCAGCCTAGCCGAAGGACAAGGACGGTCACTGTAGTGGCGCGAGGCTCCTACGCGCAGGGGCTTCTGCAGGCGCGTGTGGGCGTGTGGTCCAATTTTTGGGGAAGCTTTCAACACACAAAAATCTTTATTCGATGTAACGAACATTTTGGGACTGGTTTTGTGTCGATCAGACATCATTTCGTTAGGTTTCGGGATGTCCGAAGGTTTAGGATCGGGTTTAAAAATAGTTAAAAATTATGGAAAATTACGGGGCTTTAGTGAGGAGTTATTTAAGAAGTTTTTAACCCTCTATTACAATTTGGACAAGTTTGGAAGACCCAGTGATGGTGATTGGTCTGGGAGAGCCGTATGGCACGCGTATCGAGGCGGCAGCTTGGTCGATCTGTGAGTGGAGCTTATTTCCTAAATTGATGCATGCATAAATGTTTATTATGTGTTTTAATATATGTTTTGCGATTCTATGAGTGCATTTGTGTGTGTTTACATATTTACACGTATTTCGAGGTTTCGGCATTATAAGGTGCTTATACGTGGTTGTGGTTTCGGTTCAAATGAAATGGTTTTGGATTTTGAAAAGGGCAAACTCGAGCATGAGACCCATTTGGTTTTGTCTCGGGCATGTGGCCCTATTGATGACCTACGGGTCTGAGTCGTGGTCGCGGCGAGTGCTATGTGCACAGCGACGGACGACACGACGCTTGCCTCTTGACTAGGATGTGTTCCTTCCGGAGAGGTCACGATGCACGTACCTTGGCTAATCCGTCATTAACCACGAATCTAATCCTGACTTCCGGGACGGGTCGTTACAATAGAGGACGACGGTGAAGGTAGGATCATTAACCGCGCCTTTTCTGTTTACAAATTGAATTCGGCAACTTGTGTTTTGGTGTTTGACGTTTGGAATGGATAATTGGATAAGGTCCCTGGAGATCTTAGGAGAAGTTTGGATCTGAAACCACGACTAGAAGCGGCCAGGTTCATGGAAACCGATTGGGAACAAAAACAGGATCTGTGATCTTCACATGGAAGGTAAGATTGAGACCTAAATTTTACGATTTAAGGTTTTAGTTTGATTGGAAATGAGTAGTTGAAACCAGTGGGAAAAGATTGATCGAAATTGGATGGAAAAATGTTGGAAAATAGCCATGAACCGCCTCCGCCGGTTCTAACCAGTTCAGGCCCGGTCTGACCAAGGTTGAAGGAGATGAACAGTAGGCACGTGGCTCCCACGTGCAGCCCCTTTGGGCGGCGCATGAGGGCGTGTTGGGCCCAGTTTGAGGAAATTTCCAACAAGACTTTTAAAGTATTCGATGTAACGAACATTTTGGCTCTGGTTTTGAGTCAATCGGACATATGCTCGATATGTTTTGGGATGTCCGAAGGTTTTAGGGCTCGGTTAAAAATAGTTAAAAATTCAGAAAAATTACGGGATTTTAATATAAGCTTTATGAAGTAGTTAGTGACCTTATTATGTGATTTGGACAGGTTCGGGAAAGCCAGTGATATTGGTTTGGCCGGGAACGGCATAGGTGCACGCGTATCGAGGCGAGGACGCTATGGTATGTGAGTGGACTTTGCTTTCAAACTTATGATGCATGCATATATGTTTTTATATGTTTTCTATACATGATTCTAAGATTTGATTATGCTCTTGATGATTTACGGTTTTGCACGTATTTCGAGATAATTATGTATTTGCACATTTTACGAGATTTCGATTATGTTGCGATTTAAGCATGGTTTTAATGATTTGATTTTGGGATTTGAAATATGTTTTGATTTCAAGGATTTGAAATGGATTTTGGAAAAATGATTTCGGGCTCGGAGCCCTGTTTTTGTGATTTCGGAAATGAGATTTCGGTTTCGAAACTGGATTTCGGAAATGATATTTCGGATTTGGTTTTGAGACTTGGAAAGGGAAATTTGGATTTGGGTTCGGGATGATGGTTCTAGGTGCTTGCCTATGGAATCATTGTTGCGAATTCGGAGAAGGATTTTCTATGGTTTTCACTGTTGATTGAAAAATGTTTTTGGGTTTAAAGACCCGGAAAAGAAAAAGAAAAACTGTTGGATCTGGTTTTGAGTTTAAAGGCTCGGCTGATTGACGGGGGGAGGGCCCTAGATTGATGTGTTTTGAGTTTAAAGACTCGGTATATGTTTTGAGTTTAAAGACTCGGATATGATACCCCCCCGAGGCCTGTTATTGTGTTTTGAGTTTAAAGACTCGTTGATATCCCGGGAAGGCCTGATATTACGCGTAGTTTTGAGTTTAAAGACTCGGTCGCACTTGAGATCCAGCAAACTCGTATGATTGATATTTTCACTGGTTTTCAGATGTTTTGGGCAATGGCCCGGATGATTTGGTTTTGATGAGTTTTTGGGCTAAGTTCCCGTAGTTGAGATTGATTTGTGATTTTGGGCTGAGGCCCTGGATTTGAATTGCGGATTTGAGGAAAGAAATGATTCTGGTTTTTCATTAATGGTTTTGGATATGAAATGGTTTTATGGAATGAGTTTTATATGCATGCATTGGTTTTTATGTGGAGGGTAAAACTGTACTTTCGTTTGAACTATTTTCTAAATTATTATTTATTTTTGTCCACTCACAGTCTTTTCATGCTTTTGATACCCTCCAGGTTGTTGCGGTGCGGGCTGTTGGTCGAGAGAAAGACGGAGACATCACATACGCGATTCACAGTAAAGTCTGTGCGCTCTGGAAAGTTTGAAAGATTTGAGCGGTTCGTTTGGAAATCCCTTGTCCGACTTACGTGTCACATGGAGGTTGAGCATCGGTTTAGCCTTCGTGTCACACGTAAGTTAGACGGGAGCATGACTTAGCCCTTAATCCCGGGGGATTGGGGGTGGGTCGTGTCAAGCAGTGGCCCGTATGATTGGTTTCATTTAAGATTTTGGGCCAAGGTCCTAGTGGTTTGGTAAATGGTTTTCGAATGCATGCATGCTTTTTAGTGAAGGGTATAAACGTCTTTTTATGAAAATATTTTTGTAAATTATTTGTTTTGTCCATTCACAGCTTTTAAATGTTTTGACTGACCTTCAGGTTGATCACGGATGAGGGCTGTAGTAGAGACCAAGACATCACACTCCTCCTCCGGATCCTGGCGTACTCTAAAGCCCTGAGCGGGTTAAAGTCGAAATTTCCCTTGTCTGACACTCCGTGTCAGAAGAGATCAGGTGCATCCCGCATTAATCCCCGGGGGATTTGGGACGAGTCCTGACAAATGGATCCCATATATACACCCAGGATGGGTGAGACGTCGATTGGGTGTCGACAAGATGAGTAGTATGACAGTTGAGACTCAGGGTGAGTCAAGTTTTCGGCGTAGGTCAAGGAGTGACAGGAGGTCAGGTATCCCTCAGTGGGAGTAGTGGGGATAATTTTCGGATCGAATGCTGAATAGGATATCAGCTCCAATTGTTGGATGAGAAGGGTTGTTGGACTGAAAAACTGACCTTGGGTGTCAGATGAGAAGAACCATTAGGCTGAAAAGTCGACTTGATGGCAACTTGAAGAGGATAACCTTAGTGAGAGTACGTATTATAACATGTTGGGTGTAGGTTGGAACGTGTCAGAAAGGTAGACTAAAATGATCTAAAATCAACTTAGTATAACTGACCTGTTAGAGTGAGTGACAGACGAGATGTCGACCTTCGTCTCGAGTGAGGCTTACGAGCCAAGGTGTGGCTGTGTCAGACATGTAATTTTACATGGGCACTCTCGTGATGTGTGCAACGATCCGTGTGCGGGGACATGATTGGATTCCACAGTTTCTTTCTGGAATTGAATCGGTTTGAATTTCGAGGACGAAATTATATAAGGAGGGGAGGTTGTAACGACCCGTCCCGAATTATCAAGATTAATTAAGCCTAATTATGGATTTGTGAGGCTAATCGGGAATTAGCCAAGTATTATCGGACGTTCAAGGTGAAATTACGATTTTTCCCTTGAACGAGGGCGAAAAGTTGACTTTTGACCCGAGAGATCCGATGGCCGAGGGCCGAAAACAGTTATATAGATCGGGTCGATACGAGTCCGTAGACAGGCGGCACGTCGAATTCGGACGTTTGATAGAAAAGTTACGGTTCACGAACGTTTTGAGGTACTATTCATGATAATACGTTTTACGAGATAAAAGTGGACTTTTGTCCTGAGTGGGGCCGAGACCTTTTCCCCAGGCCCAATGGATGAGTCACAAGTGTCACCCATCCATTGTTTCCCTTACACAGACCCATGCAACCACCCCCCTCCATTTCATTCAATCCACATCGAAACCCAATTAACCCCGAATCCAAAACCTTCACATCTGATCTGTCTGAGGCCAGGAAATAGTTGAGAATGAGTGATGGACCAAGGAAGGAGGTGGCAGGTTGCTGGGCCGCCGTGGTCGGCGGTGGATTTCACGGCCAAGGTAAACCTGAACCCCCTGTGTGTTTTTGAATTTCAATTTCGGGTTTTGGACGTTAGGGAGCTTAGATGTTGATTAGGATAGGTTTAGGGGATTGGTAGGAAGTCTAGGAGAAGGTTTTAGAGGTTGAGGACGGCTGAGAAATCCGGGAACGGTGACTGGAGGATTTTTTGTGGCTACCCACTGAATTCCAATTCCGGCCAAGTTAACCCAAATCGATCCTCCCAATCTCTTTCTAGTGATCCTAGGAACCTACTGGAACCCTTAGGATAAAGGTTTATCCCCTATAAGTGCCCTGAACTTAGGATGGAAAGTTTGGTTCAAAATGGTTTTCAGAACCAATGGGATTTAGGGTTTATTTCTTGGGTTTCATGACATAAGATGATAGGAAATGTTGTTAGGATGGTGTAGGAATTGAAAAGGAAGAAAAAGGATGAAAAATGAAGGAGGAAATGGCCTGAACAGGTTCCGCCAGTTCGGGTGGACCGTGTTGCAAGAATGAACCAGACCAGTCGGTTCGGACCGGCCTGGCCAAAGGACAAGGACGATCACTATAGCGGCGTGTGGCTCCCACACGCAGGGGAATCTGCTGGTGCGTGTGGGCACGTGGCCCACTTTTTGGGGAAGCTTCCAACATATGAAATCATCTATTCAATGTAACGAACATTTTGGGACTAGTTTCGTGTCGATTGGACATCGTTTCGATAGGTTTCGGGATGTCCGAAGGTTTAGGATCGGGTTTTAAAATAGTTAAAAATTCCGAAAAACTTACGGGGCAATAGTGATGGGTTATTTAAGAAGTTAGTAACCCTATATTACGATTTGGACAGGTTTGGAAGACTCGGTGACTGTAATTGGCCCGGGATAGCCATATGACACCCGTATCGAGGCGGCAGCTCGGACGGTCTGTGAGTGGACCTTATTTTCTAAATTGATGCATGCATAAATGTTTATTATGTGCTTTAATATATGTATTGCAATGCCATGATTGCATTTGTGTGTGTTTACGTATTTGCATGTATTTCGAGGTTTCAGCCTTATAACGTGCTTATATGTGGTTGTGGTTTCGGTTTAAATGAACTAGTTTTGGATTTTAAAAAGTGTAAACTCGCGCATGAGACCCATTTGGTTTTGTCTCAGGCATGTGGCTCTATTCATGACCTACAGGTCTGAGTCGTGGTCGCAACGAGTGTTGTGTGCACGGCGACGGACGACACGACGCTTACCTCTGAACTGGGATGTGTTCCTTTCGAAGAGGTCATAATGCACGTACCGTTGTCGAGCAGCCACTAGAGGTTCGACTTCGGAGTGCTGAAGGTTCAAGATATCGACCGGTGATGGGTGCACCATGATCTAGAGGTGGTCGTGTCGGTTGATACGTTCACGGCGACAGACCAGGATTGAGAACGGTCCTGGACGGATGGTTGCACGCATCACTACGGAATCTTGACTTACCGTGAGATATCGGGCTCGATGCCCAGTTGAGTCATGAGTTCTGGCTTGAGGCCCAATTGGTGTACGTTTATGATTTCGGGTCAGGGACCCTAAATGGATTTCTAGTTTCATGACGGTTTATGAGGACTGGGCATGAATCCTTTGAAAGGTTTTTAAGAATGTTTTCGATATGGATTTCATATACCATCCTTATTTATGGATAGTCTCTTCCAGGGAGGGTCGTTGGCCTGGGTGGACCCCGGAGTAGTCACGGAGCACTAACTGAGTGGAGTCGCTCCCGTTGGGTACCTTACTCTTAGGAAGGCTTATGGATTATAACCCCCAGGGAGGGTCATTGATCTACAGACATTGACCTGGGTGGACCCTGGGGAGACTTGTGATTTGAGACCCCAAGTAGCACGTGCGTAGCTTTAGAAACCGTGATAGGATTGATTATATGTTATATGATCGGATTTCTGGTTTTGGGCTGAGTGTAACGACCCGTCCCGAGAGCCGGGATTAGTACAGTGATTAGTAACGGATTAGTGAGTCTAATTGGTGTTTAGTTGGTTACTTTTGGTCTGTTAGGGTAGAATGACGATTTTGCCCCTAGTTTGGGCAAAAAGTTGACTTTTAGTTCGGGTAGTCAATTGGGCATTGACCGATGACCGTGACGTAATTCGGGACGTGACGAGTCAGTAGACAGGTGGCACGCCCGATTCTGACATCCGAGGAGGAAGTTATGATGTTCGAAAGGTTGAGGGCATTACCGTAATTTGGGTAAACGAAGGGGGAAAAGTTGACATTTTGTGTAACGAGGTTTTTACACGTAAACCTAGGATCGTTAGGTAGGTCTCGTCGTCCTGAGTTCAACGACAGGTGGCATGCCTTCATCGGACATTGGACGGGCGAGATATGGGCCTAGAACGGCGAAGGGAAAAATGGTAATTTTAAATCACAAGGGCATTTTGGTCTTTTTGGCACATTGGGATTTGTGAAAATAGGATAAGGCCAAGTGTACATGGCTGATTTGGATATTTTGGAATTGGGACCATGGGATTGTGACAGGTGGTTGTTGTCTAGTGGGTTCTAGGCCGTGCACGGTGTGTTTGTTTAACGGGTGTGTGTGTTTGTGTAGTCATGCAAGGAGAGAAAACAGAGACAGAGTTGAGAGGAAAAATCGATCAGGTGAGGGAAGTGTGAGACTTTGTGACCTGGTGAGAGTGAACAGAGATGAAGTGAGACTTGGTGAGTGAGTTTGAAGTGGAACTTATGGGCTGAACGGTGGTGTGTTTGAAGTGTGAGTTCACAGGAAAAACAGAGAAGTGTTGAGGGAACTTGGTGGTGGTGTTGTCGTGTGTTGATCCAATTAGGATCGAGGGAAGGCTAGGACGGCCCTGTGAACCCGGCAGGACGTGGCGGTGAACACGGTGGTGGACGGCGAGCAGCTAATTTCCTCAAACTTTGTTTCTTGTTCTGTTTTGCCGTGAATTTCAAACGTTGAGTCATGAAGTTAGGGGCTGAGTCGAGGTGTCTGGTAGGTTCCAATCGACTCCTTAGGTCCTTAGGAACCTTTTGGTATCGAAGCCATGACGGGGGAGTAGACGGTTGGCCGGGAGCAAGAACAGGGGTTTGGACGGGTTTCTGTTTCGAGTTGGGGAGGTGAGGTGTAGGTCGTGTTGTCGTTTTTAGTTGAGGGGAATGAATTACTGGGTAGAGGACGAGGAGAATGGTGGAAAGAGGGACTAAAATGGTGGACGGACGGCGGAGAACTGGCCACGCCGGTCCGGAACAGTGCACGTCCCAAGGAAGATGATGAACAGTGACTGTGTGCAGGCGCGTAAGGCCCGCACGCAGCCACTTTGGGCGGCGCGTGGGGGCGCGTGCGGCATTTTCCGGGGAGGTGTTCAACTAGGTTTTTGGTCTAGACGTTGTAACGGATCTTTTGGGATAGGTTTCGAGTTAATCGGACGTCAGTTCGAGTTAGTTTTGCGGGATTGAAGGTTTAGGGTCTCGGTTCATTACGTTTAGAACCCGGGGAATTTTGGCGAAAATTAGGAGAACCTTGGTGGACGTGTTAGTGACGTAGTTTGGTGACTGTTGACAGGATCGAGGAACCCCGAAGCTCACGAAGAACGTACGAAACGTACGAGACGCGAGTGACGTGCCCGATAACTGTGAGTGGACCCCTTCTCTATAATTGAGCATGCATAACTGTTTTTCTATAATTGTTTTATGGTTTTACATGTGATTTCATCGTTATTTGATTATGCTATAACTGTTTTACATTATTGCACGTTTTTCGAGAAATAACGTATTTGGCACATTTTACGAGAAAGCCTTGATTTCTGATTATGATGCTATGATTTTGGGATTAAAACTGTTCATACCATATCGGCCCAGACCAAGCTCGAAGCCCACATTGACTACGAGCCCAGCCCATCGCTGAAATAACACCAGTTCGGACCAATCTTGGAGGCCCAGCCCTCTACCTAGCTCCGCACGTTGGCCCAGACCGACCTAGAGGCCCAGCCCTCTTCCAGACACCATGCCACCGACCGACTCCAGAGGACCAGTTTCTGTCAGTCGGTGCGTCGGCCCAGACCGACCGGTCTACCTAGCTCCGCACGTTGGCCCAGACCGACCTAGAGGCCCAGCCCTCTTCCAGACACCATGCCACCGACCGACTCCAGAGGACCAGTTTCTGTCAGTCGGTGCGTCGGCCCAGACCGACCGGTCGGCCCAGTGCCACCACCTACCACAAGCCCAAGGGGCCCCAGCCCACTCACACGGACAAGTCCCACTCGGTCTGGATGGCACCTCCACGTGTCCGCCCCACAGCGAATTGATATTTGTCCCACATCGGGAAAATACAAATATTATATTCGCCGCACCCATACAAAATGGGTCCACTTGTCGTACAAATGTAACTAAGCAATTTACTGTTTACTATTACTCTTACAGTATACTTTCTGCTACCTCCTAAACCTTATACCGACCACTGACTTGGGCGTCGGAGTACCTTTGGGCCGGTACCACACCGGTGCCTATACTCTCACCGACCGACCAGTTTCTTTCCTCTTTCAGGTTCACACAGGGCACGTGGCAGAGCAGCATTTGCTCCCTAAGTTGGCACATTTTGTGCATCAACATAAACGATAAAGGGTTTTCAATGATTATAAAGGGATTTTGGAACATGATTTGGATGATCAAGGATTTTCGGTTTTAGAATCGGATTTCGGAAAGCGGAATTTGGTTTTAAAGTTGAACGTGGAATTCCGGATTTGGGTTCAGAATGACGGTTCTGGATGCCGGAAGGGCTTCGGGCCAATGATTTCGGATTCGGGATTGGATATGGATTTCGAATGGTTTTCAAATGGTTTTGGATTGGATTTGTTGGATCTGGTTATTGGGTTTAAAGACCCGGATATTGTGATTAACGGGGGACGGGCCCGGATTGGGTTTAAAGACCCGGATTAAGTTTAAAGACTCGGGAGTTTAAAGACTCGGATATACTGATATTTCCCCTGTAGGCCTATTGAGTTTAAAGACTCGGAGTTTAAAAACTCGGATTATATTGAGGCCTGGATTGAGTTTAAAGACTCGGGAGTTTAAAGACTCGGATAGATCCAACAGGTTTGATCGGATGATTATATTGGTATCTTATGTTTTACTGTTACTTTTTTATAACGTTTATCCTACTGTGTTTATGTTGATGTGGTTTCCATGATGAACTTAATGTGATTTATAAATGTTTTCAGAAATTGGGTTATGCATGCATGTTTTCAAAACGGAGGGCCAAACCCTGGTTTGTTTATGAAATGGTTTTTGGAAACTGTTATTCGTTATGGTCCACTCACACTTTCTGGTTTTTAATTGCCCTCCAGGTCGTGGAGCTAGCGCGGGGGTTGACGTTGAGGCAGCGTCAGAGGCATAGAGTACTCAAGAGTTTTCCCGGAGTGTTTCCAGTTTTCCCGTTGCTTGTGTAATAACTCTGAGTAGGACTTCTGTCTTATCGTTGTGTACTATGCTCTGTATAACGGTTGACTAGTTAGATGTTTTAAATTCTCCTTCGTCTGACAGTGTACTTTGTGGTTTTCGTGAGGTCGTTTCTGTCTTTCGTTTTGGGTTGTCAGACGGGAGCAGGGTTTAGTCCCTAATCCTGGAGGATTAGGGTTTAGGGTTTAGGGTTTAGGGTTTAGGATGGGCCCTGACACTGAGTCCCACATGGATTTGGGCAGTGGCCCGTATGATTAGTTTCAATTAAGATTTTGGGCCAAGGTCCTAATGGATTGGTAAATGGTTTTCGAATGCATGCATGCTTTTTAGTGAAGGTTATAAACATCTTTTTATGAAAATGTTTTTGTAAATTATTTGTTTTGTCCACTCACAGCTTTTAAATGTTTTGACTGCCCTTCAGATTGATCGCAGATGCGGGATGTAGCAGAGACCGAGACATCACACTCCTCCAAATCCTGGCGTACTGTGAAGCCCCGAGCGGGCTAAAGTCGGAATTTCCCTTGTCCGTGTCAGATGGGATCAGGCGCGTCCCACGTTAATCCCCTGAGGATTTAGGACGAGTCCTGACTGTTGAGGTTCTATCAAGGCCAGGTCCAAACCCGTATATCCCAAATAAAATTTCAAATCAGACCACCATTTTTTGTAATTGTTTCCAGTAAGGGTTTCAATGAATCTCATTGAAGTTGGTTGTCATACATCTTGATTTACATGCATACATAATTGACACAATACTTAGTTTTAAGAAAAATTCTCATATATCAATAACATAACTATATCCTGGTCAATAAGCACCTGCGAGTGCTTATCATAGTTATTCTCTGACTAATTTATAGGACTCTGAACAATTTAACACATCCACATGTGTGTGTGTGTGTGTGCGTGTGTGTGTGTGCGTGTGTGTGTGTCAACGTGCTCCTAATCCTATACGATCAATCTTGTTCAAAGCATCATCCTCTATTCTCTGTGGAGAATTTTGGAACACAACATGATTCATCAATCTCATGTTCAGTCATTAATTAAGGGAGAATCGACCACCATTGTGGTGGAAATCAACTTCATCTCAATCAGTAGACTACATCAATCGAAAGGATCGACTCAACTCAGCTCGTGAGTTATCCAATTGTCCAATTTGATCCCAAGATCAGATGGACGCTTAAGAACCAGACACTTAAGGCAATAAGTATGTTCTTAAGATCATTCTAGCATTCAAATACACCAAATATTCATTCATGATTACACTATTTGAAGAGTATCACCATAATGTAAACACGCAGTGATTACGAGCAGATACAAACATATCAAACAACCAGTAAAATTATGAATCCAAAGAAATCGCAGATAGTCATTGGGGATTCATTGAAAACAAAGGAATCGTTTAAGACATTTAAAAGAAAATTGTTTTGATGGTTTCGAAATTACCCAGCAATGTGCATATGGGAGTCGGGAAACCTTCTTGAAAATATCCGCAATTTCTTAACCTTCATCAGGCGAGTGAAAGTACGATGCTTGAGTGTGAGAGAAACCCCATCGCAGCAGAAAATCACCTCTTTTTTCTTTTCTTTTTTTTGCGAACTGGGTTTTCCAATTTGGGAGAAAATGGTTGTAGCCGTTGAGGTTAAACAATCAAATTTTTTTCCTTTTGTTTAAATAGTACGACATGCCGTATGTATTCAAAACCAGAAACATTTTAATTTGAAAGCACGTCACCGAAAAATTTATTAGTGGATGAGTTCCTTCTCGGTTGCGGACTGACAAAAAGAATTAATTGCCAATTAAAAGGAAAAACGTGCTTGTATATAAAAAGGAATTTGTCTAAAAACCAGAATCTCAGGATCATGAATTGTTATATGGGTTTTTTTTTTTAATTAAAAGCCACAAAATTAAACCTAAGAGCATGTTTGAGGCTCTGATACCACATGTAAAATATTATACATATTTAGTTCAAACTTGCAACAAAGATCACTATGCGATTTTAATCCAATAGACAATACCATATACATCAATATAAGCTTGAGTTTAGATAGAACTTGATTTAGCCATCTCAATGATCAAATCACAAAGATATTGTTCTTTTCTCTTACAAACCAGAATACTTAAACTCAAGATAGGTTTGGAGTTCAACAATTAAGTGAACGTCTGTGAGAGTAGAGACCAATATATTTATATATGTGTATGCACCTTGGCTTCCACTCATGCGCCTATCATACATTGAGTAGGAATCCTTTATGACTTAGTATTGGTACCAATAAGTAAGGGTGATAATTTTTGACACGACTCGAAACTCGCACGAAATTTACCCGGGTCAACCAGTACGATTAAAATTTCGAGTCATTTTCGGGTCAACCCATTATGACACGTTTAATAAACTGGTGGGCTTCGGATCAATCTGTTAACTCGTATTATGACCTGTTAACCTATTTAATAAATAGGTTGATTTCAGGTTAACTTGTTAACCTCATATATTGGCCCGTTTAATAAACGTGGTATTACTAACTCATATATCTACCCATTACCTACCTAAATACCTATTAAATCTTATAGTTTAAATAGGTTAAACATGTTAAATAGGTTAAACGGCTCAAATAAGTCATCTGTTAATTGAGTTTCCAATACGACCTGTTTATTAAATGTGTTATACGGGTTATACGAGTTACACGGGTAACTTGGGTCATTAACAGGTCGGGTTCAGGTTGGACATCCTTAACAAGATTATTAAACGGGTCGGGTTCAGGTTCGGCATATTTAGGTACAACAGAGTTCATGACAGGACACGACACAAACCCAACACTACACGACTCATTGCCACCCGTACCAATAAGGTTAATAACATAACCTTCCTTAATAAGGATTCTTAACAATAATGTTCCTAATTCATAATGGACTCCATTTGGTTTACAAGTCATTATAACCGTCCAACTTGCATTGCAAATTATTCACTTATACTCAAATTCTAACAATATAGAGATAACCTATTTTATGAGATAAAGCGAGCCAAATCCTCTTAAGTAAATCTAAGAAATTTGTTTATTCACCATTGAGTGAGATTATACTTGTAATCTCATTATTCATAATGAAAGAATTGTGGAACAGGTGTTCGAGGACTTAGGTACACCGGCGAAAATTGTTAAATTTCGGTGTTCTTTTTCCCTTACTTATTATTGCTTTATTTCTATCTATTTTATTTATTCAATCTATTTTGAGAGTGAGAAAAGTTTGATTCTTGAGATTATAATTACCTATTTGCTTATGTATCTTCCCCAATATTGGAAAGGGGTTTATCACATTCCATACAAATTATAATGCTTGCGACATTGAAATAGTATAAGTTTGATCGACTTAGACACATAATTTAATTGATTGAAAAAAAAAATTAATAACCAGTTCGTCCATGGAAAATCAGAACACGCATACATTTAAGTTTTATGTAGGGTGAAATATCATCAATGTTGTCGACATTTTCATTCATGAATGCAATACAAAAATTTTTAAAATTAGAAGGTTACCTAGTTATTAACCATTGAAATTTAAAGTGATTATTTTTAATACAATTATTAAATGAGTGGAGTTTTGCTCATTCCTAACCCCACCTACCCATGTGGCTATCGGTAAAGAGAGGCTTCTTTTTCCGCGTACAAATTCTAAATTTGTTATATAGTGCAACTAAAGTCATGTTTGTCGACCCACACATGTTGATTGAGAAAGAAAACCATTTCACTTGGGAATCAATCCAAAATGCTCAATTAATGTTTGGCTTCCACAAGTTGAATTTCTTTAGGCATAGACCCCATCTAAATCTAATGGCCGGCGTGGGAAATCAACCTCATCATTTATAAATAATTAAACAAAAGACTCAGTGCTTGAAGCCTGAAAGCAGCCACCCAAGAAATCAAATCTCACAAACAGTCACTCAATTTATAATGATGTCTTCTATGAAATTTAGACTAAAGGGCACAGTGTATCAACAAGTTATACTTTGAAAAACTTTCCTTCAACAAAATGATGGTACTTTCTAGAAAACAGGCCTTCATGGGCTTGTACAATTCATTACTTATGGGCTTGTTTATGTCGTATGATAGTATACACCATAACTTAATATAGATATTATTTGATTCGAATCGGTACAAGATGAATTGAAGATTCAGTTGATCTTTATATTGTTCAAGGTAAATATCGTAAAGGAAACCGAATTAATAAGTTCAGTTTTGGTTTTTTTGGGTGATAAATACCATGTATTTCTCCATTTGTTCAATTTTTAAGGAAAAAAGAATCTTTAATTCATATAGCTCAATTCAAAAATTAGATGTATATATATATATGTTACATATTTCAATTCCAATTCAGATCCCCGATGACATATTGGGTTTAGTTCGATTGATTCTAACATTGACTTGTAGACAATTGATGTTAAATTCAAATCCCGATGACATATTGTATAAAAAAATTCAAAATTCTCTCTCCCAGTTAATAAAAAAAATCCAATTCGGATCATTTGGAGTTTGGAAAAATAAAACCGAACTTGAACCAAATCCCAATTCATATTTGATTTTAATTTGTTCACTTTGAAAAAAAAAAAATTGGAATATGTTAGGATAAATTCAATATTCGTTTCGTTGTTCGATTTTCTGCAGCACTGTACCCCCAAGGCCCAAGTTTCTGTTCAAGGCAAACGCATTATCTCCTTTTATAAAATATTCTTACTTGAAGTTCTATTATTATCAACTATATTTTTGGTTTTGTATGCAGAAAAATCTCATTATTTTTGAAGGTCAGGAGTTGCAAGATTTAAGACCACCCATCAAGAGTCCTTCACTTCGGATTTGTTTTGTTGTTTGTTTAGGACCTTTTATATTCTTGATTTGTTTTGTTGTTTGTTTAGGACCTTTTATATTCTCAACAACAAATGAAAAACAACTACATTATACAAAATTTGGTAACAAAACTTAATGTATTCTATTCTTTTTCATTTCTATTGGATACTATTATTCCGGGACTCCATCAAGTGAAAACAACAAAAGAAAAGGCCAAAGCCCAAGAAAGATAGCCGTTTGGAGAACCCCATGTCCATGCTCAGAAACAAACCCATCCATCTCTTGAAACACATACCCTCCTCTCTTCCATTTTGCTCATTTTCACCTTCTAACTACCTTAACTGCCAGCTTGAGTCTTTCCTCTCCAACCAAATTTTAAGTCTGCAGTCTCTATCTCAATCCCATGCCCTCATCATCACTTCTGGAAACTCAAACAACGTCTTCATAGCCGCAAAGCTAATCTCTCTTTATGCGTCTCTCAACAAACCCATTTTGTCCTCCAAAGTGTTTGGTCCAGTTTGCCCCAAAGACACCTTTCTTTGGAACTCCATAATCAAAACCCATTTCTCCAATGGAAATTACTTTAAAGCCCTTGACTTCTTTTTCCAAATGCAAGCTTCTTCGCGCTTTGCTCCTAACCAATTTACCCTTCCCATGGTGGTTGCATCGTCTGCGGAGTTAATGCTGCCAGACCATGGTAAGACTGTTCACGGTTTGGCTTCAAAACTCGGGCTTTTTGCTGGTAATTCCGCAGTCGGCTCCTCTTTTGTGTATATGTATTCGAAGTGTGGTCGAATGGATGATGCATCTCTTATGTTTGATGAAACTACTGTGAGAGATGTGATTTGTTGGACCGCACTTATAATTGGGTATGTGCAGAATGAAGAGAGTGAAAAGGGTTTGGAGTGTCTTGGTGAGATGCATAGGACTGGTGGCAATGGTGAGAGGCCAAATTTTAGAACTTTAGAAGTTGGGCTTCAAGCTTGCGGGGATCTGGGTGCTTTATTAGAAGGTAGATGCTTGCATGGTTTTGTGGTAAAAACTGGGATTGGGTGTTCTGAAACTGTGAAATCTTTGATTTTGTCAATGTATTCCAGATGTGGAACACCTTGTGAATCTTATCTCTCTTTCGGTGAAGTAAAAAGTAAAGATCTTATATCATGGACTTCAGTTATTGGTGTTTATGTCAGATCAGGGTTAATGGCCGAATGCTTAAGCTTGTTTTGGGAAATGCAGGATAGCGATATTTTCCCTGATGATATTGTTGTCAGATGCATGCTTTCGGGTTTCAGAAACTTCACAAGTATCAATGAAGGAAAGGCCTTCCTAGGAGTAGTCGTGAGGCAAAACTATGCATTCAGTCCGATGGTTAATAGTGCGCTATTATCCATGTACTGCAAGTTTGAATTACCGGCTCTTGCAGAGAAGCTCTTCAGTAGAATGCAGCATTGGAACGAAGAGTCTTGTAACACTATGATTTGTGGCTATGCCAAGATGGGAATGCATGAAAAATGTATAGAATTGTTCAGGCAGATGCGACATCTAGGCATTCAAGCTGATTCTAATGGCTTGGTCTCTGTGATGTGTTCGTGTTTCCAGTTGGGAGCAATCCATCTTGGCCAAGCTCTTCATTGCTGCATAATTAAGGACTCTATGGATGAAAATGTATCAGTGGCTAATTCACTCATAGACATGTATGGAAAAAGTGGATATTTGACCTTTGCATGGAGAATTTTTCGTAGGACACATGGAGATATTATAACATGGAACACAATGATCTCGTCTTACACTCACAATGGACATTCTGCTGAGGCCATTTCCCTCTTTCAGAAAATGATTGCAGAAAACCTGAAGCCCAACTCAGCAACATTGGTGACAGTGCTTTCAACTTGCTCTAATCTTGCATCACTGGAAGGAGGAGAAAATATTTACCGTTACATTAAAGAAAGACGGCTTGAGATCAATTTGTCCCTTGCCACTGCATTAGTCGATATGTACGCAAAATGTGGACAACTTGAGAAATCCAGAGAATTGTTCAACTCAATTGAAGAAAGGGATGTTATTTCTTGGAATGTCATGATCTCAGGTTATGCAATGCATGGACACGCGGAGTCTGCAATAGAAATTTTCTACGAAATGGAAAATTCAAATGTTAAACCAGATGACGTTACCCTTCTTGCTCTTCTCTCAGCTTGTAATCATTCAGGCCTTGTTGAAGAAGGGAAATATCTGTTTGGTAAAATGCAAGATCTTTCTCTAAACCCAAGTTTAAAGCACTATGCTTGTATGGTAGATATTCTTGGAAGGTCTGGTAATCTGCAAGAAGCTGTAGATTTTGTTCTGTCAATGCCCATTTCTCCTGATGGCGGTGTGTGGGGGTCGTTGTTGAGCGCCTGTAAGGTTCACAATGAAATTGAGTTGGGTGTAAGGGTTACAAGGCATGCTATAGAATCTGACCCAGAAAATGATGGCTACTACATTATGCTTTCTAACCTCTATAGTTCCATTGGAAAGTGGGAGGAGGCTACAAATGTGAGAAAATTGATGGAGGAAAAGGGCGTAGGAAAGACAAAGGGTTGGAGTGTGGTCTAACTTGTGTAATTGGAGAAACAGATAAAAATATACTAGAGCATGGAAGGAGGCTATAAATTTGAGAAAATGGAGGATAAGGGCATACGAAGGACAATGGGTTTCCGAGTGGTCTACTGGATATACACTACAGAAGCAGCTGCCCTGAAATTTGACCCTCCAACAAGACTCTGATGAATGTCAGGCTCCTTTTGGTTCCGGACACGGTCAAAATCCTGAGCATAAATTGGATTATAGCCGATCCATTGACCACGACTTTGACTATGGGTGTGTTTAAGACATGTGCCTCGAATGGGATTGCTCGAGTCTTCTGATCATTGTGATTGAAGTCCGTAACAATTCGACTTTGGTAATCTTCTTTGATGATTGCTTTGTTTTAAGTAGAAAGACTATACAGTTGTTTTTATTTTATTTTATGGATATTTGTTTTTGTGCACAGATATTGCACCGTGTTGATTTAATTCATTTTGATGTCTTCAATAAAACTGCAATTAAATTAGACAACTGGACTTTCAGTAGCACTCTTGGGTCCAACACTAAGTCACACCATGGATATCTGTGTCAATTGGCGTGTCACAAAGATGTCATGACCGTACTAAATTATGAATGTCGACTGTGTTGACATACATTGAAGCGCACTATGACCGTATAAATTAAAATGTCCAATGACGCATAACGCTCGAGTCACAGAGTTTGCAACCATATCAAACTATCATGAGTATTGTCATAGTGGTGAGCTTGATCGACTTAAATCATGTGTAATTGACAATTGAGTTGAATTGATGCTTAACATGCATGTGCTGTTAAGTTTGATTGGTCTAATCATAAGCCGTGGTGATAAGTTAGGCAGAGACTCGGGCACCGACCTAGACCCTCAAATGTATTTAAAAAAAAAAAATTGTAGTAAGTGTTGCAATTGGGTTCTTAAGTTCAAGCGTGCATAATTTGTAATTTTTCAAAGACTTTGTATATATTCTTAAGATATGAAGTGACGAGCTTATATGTCATTAAATACTCAAGTACGAGAATGTTAAAATATGATTGAGCATATTGTGACATGTCACTGTGTGAAATTTAAGTGACATGTGAATATATCATTGACATATTTATGAGTGTTCCATTGACAAGCCACTAATTGTGTTATCGACATGTTATTGGATTTGACACGTGACATGTTGTTTGGCATGTCACTAAGTGATCGAAATGCCACATGGAATTTTGGCTAGACATCAATTCATGTTCGATTATGGAAGTTTTGTGGGAAGGTACACTTGTTAAGTATGATTACTAGTAAGAATAGGTCAGTCGCAATAAGACTTTCATGATACAACAAGAGAATATATATGTGATTCAATTCGTGTCATAATAGGAAATTAATCACTTGAACGGTTGAGCCTTTGTCTAATAAATAAGAAAGCCTTTGGTCTCATCGATTAATACAGTTTCAGTGCATTGAAGTAATGGCCTCTTTCACTAATATCCTGACTTTCTTGGCAAAATTATGCTACCATAGCTAGCACACAGACACTGATGTTAAGTATTACTGCAACACAAACGAAATCCATGGGCCTCGTTTGATGTCTGAATAATTGATTTGTATAGAAAAAACTGACTATATTCAAAAGGGTTGAAGGAAAAGAAGAAAAACCTTGTTAGCAGATCTAACTCTATATCAACAATAATATATATCTTATATTTTTGTGCAGAATAAAAGACCCCCCAATTTGTAAAGCACACAGAAAATGACAAGCCTTTGAATTTAACATACCTACATATTACGACAAACCTAGCTAACCAGAGCTTTAATCTAGGTTTAAGTGTCAACTAACTCCTTAATTGAGCCGCTAAGCAGACAGAGTTGATGGAAGTAGGTGACATACCAAACAATGATTTGGACCTTAATTTAATAATTTGTAACAAACTAAACAGGGTCACCAACGTCGCGTCAAAACATGTGGCCCGTGGAATAGATGCACAATTTTTTTTATGTGGACATGCACTCACATTTACGTTTACAACTAATTTTCAAGTGTATTTAATAATGTTATTATTATTATTATTATTATTATATATTAGTGGGGAAGTATTTCCACCTTTTCGTTTACTCATAATATAAAAATATGAAATAAGAACAATTACGTGGAATGTATTATATACAAATTTAAATAGAATTATATTATGGGTATTACTTATGTTAAAGTAAGAAATATTTCAACTGTTAATTACTTGTCGCCTAATCACTTTGTAATGTGTGTCATTCTTCGTAACCTGTGAACTAGAAAGTGTCGTGAATCTTCCGTTAGTACGGGCACGGGTGTGCTGACGGCTTAAAGTTCTTCGACGGTCAAGTTAGTAATTTTGTTCGTAAGAGGAAACAGTAAATGGTAAATTTGTGAGAGTAATAGTGAATGATGAATATTCCTTACTTTTATTGTGAAATGTGCACTGTAATTCTCCGAACTTTTATATAATATTACTTTAATGTGAAATGACCATTTTGCCCTTAGGGAAGGGAAAAAGTTGACTCTTGTCTCGGAGACTATTTTGGACTTGCGACTGTTACCGTGACGTAGGTCGGGACGTCACGAGTCCATAGACAGGCGGCACGCCGAAATCGGACTTCGTACGGAAAAGTTATGGTCTGAAACGTGAAATCGGGAAGTTTATGTCTCGAAAATCGTGTTAATTAATTAATTATTTCTGAAGGAGTGGGAATGTGGTTATGAGACACTTGGATGAGTGAAAAGTGTTGACAGGACCCATCCCAATCCCCCCGGGATTAATACGGGATGACCTTGCTCCCGTCTGATACGAAGTATCAGACAAGGGATATTTCCGACCTTTTCCTTCTCGGGCGATCAGAGTACGCCAGGATCCGGAGAAGGCATGTGATATCTCGGTCTCTGCTACAGTCCACATCCGATGTCAACCTGAAGGGCAGTCAAAACATTAAAAGCTGTGAGTAGACAAAAATAAAAGTTTATAAAAACATTTCCATAAAGACATTTGTACCCTTCACTAAAAAGCATGCATGCATTCGAAAATCATTTAACCAAATGGACCACATGTGGGAACTAAGCCCAAATCAGAAATAAACCAAGGTCGAAAGGACCACAATGAAATCGACCATATGGGCCACCGCTCAAATCCATAAGAAACCAATAAAGGACTCAGCCCATAACCATAAACATACACGAGCCACTGCTCAATCCTGTGCACACCTGTGCTCACCACATATCAAATCCATATATCATATCATATATCATATATACATATAAGTCACACAACCAATCCTGTCACGGTATCCAAAGCTAAGCGCGTGCTACCCAGGTCTCAATCCGAGTCTTCTCAAAGTCAAAGTCAATGTCCGCAGACCACTGATCCTACTCGAGGTATGGTAACCATAGCCTTCCTGAGAGTAAGGAACCCAACTGGGGGTGACTCCACTCAGTCGGTGCTCCGTGACTACTCCGGGGTCCACCCAGGCCAACGACCCTCCCGGAAGAGATAATAGAAGTAAAGGAAGGTATATGCACATATATATACATAATACAAATATCCATGCCCGGTTCCCCTGAACCGTCATGATCCATAGCATCCATGCCATTCATATATATATATATATATATATATATATATATAGAAAACATCCTCCATTCACGGTTCCCATAAACCGTCATGTACCACCATAACATAACCAGGGTTCATGCTGGTTCCCATAAACCGTCATGTACCAAAATAACATAACCTAGGTTCATGCCGGTCCCCATAATCCGTCATGAACCATGATAACATAACAAGGGTTCATGCCGGTTCCCATAAACCGTCATGAACCGGGAAATCCATTTAAGGTTCCCTGACCTGAAATAAAAACTGTAAGGTAACCTGGGTCTCGTGCCCGAACATAGGACATCAGCTGAGCATCGTGCCCGATATCTGAGGTCATATGCCCGAGACAAAACCAAATGGGTCTCATACCCGAGTTTATCCTTTTAGAAATCCAAAACCTTTTCATTAAAACCAATAAAGAAATACTGACCCGTATAGGCACCGTATAGGGCCGAAACCTTGAAATACGCTCCTATACGTAACCACATACAAATGCACCCATGGCATCATCAAACATGTAATAAAATATATAATAAACATTTATGCATGCACCAATTTAGAAAACAAGGTCCACTCATAGACCGTCCGAGCTGCCGCCTCGATTTGCGTGCCATAGGCTCTCCCGAGCCGATCACTGTCACCGGGACTCCCAAACCTATCCAAATTTTAATAGAAGGTTACTAACTACTTAATTAACCTCATACCAAAGCCCCGTAATTTTCCTGAACTTTTAACTATTTTTAAACCGACCCTAAACCTTCCGACACCCCGAAACCTATCGAAACGATGTCCAATTGACGCAAGACCAGTCCCAAAATCTTCGTTACATCGAATAGAAGATTTCATATGTTGAACACTTCCCCAAATTATGGCCCACGCGCCCCAAGAAGGTCGAAAATATTGTACATCGTCTCCTACCTCCAGCAGTTATTGTGCTGAACCGGTTCACTGTTCATGCACTGTACTGAACCGAAGTGACCGGTTCAGTGGTTTTCCTGCCCTATTTTGGTCCGATTTCAACCCTAATTAATCCTATAATTCATATCTCTTCATTTCCTATCAATTCCAATCATCAAAACAACCTAAAAACACCTAAATTCCATGGTTCAATTATGAACCATACGGTTCAAAGTTTCCCAAAACTGCACCATGGCTGTTCAGCCGTCCAAAACCTCCCAAAAGCATCCCATTAGGACCCTAATAACCCCCTAAGCTCATTCTAATCACCTAGAATCAACTATAGCGTGTAAAATCAAAATAAAAATGAAAAAAAAACACAACTGAGTACCTCTCGGGTTCAAGGCTCCTCCTCCCACGGTGGCGCCGTCCTTGGCCGGCCACCGCATCCAAGGTCTTCCTCTCACTCTCAGATCCTCTCAGCTAGTCATGGGTTGAAGGTTGGATGGGTTTGGGTTGCACAGAGATGGAGAGAAAGGGTGAGATCGGGTAAATGTTTGTGTTTTGAATGGAGAAAATGGAATGGTCGATGCATGAAGGGAAAATGGTGTCCATTGGATGGGTGACACTTGTCACTCATCCATTAGGCCTCCATTAAATATCTGGGCCCCACTAAAGTCCAAAAGTTAAGTTATTTCGTAATTCGTGCAATAGTGCACTTGAACTTCCGTGAACTGTAACTTCGCCGTCAAACGTCCAAATTCGACGTGCCGCCTGTCTATGGATTCGTATCGTCACGATCTACGTAATGGCCCTCGGCCCTCGATCATAAGACCCCCGGTCCAAAAGTCAACATTTGACCCCTTTTTAACCAAAATTACCAAAATGCCCCTAAACTTCCGAACGTCATAACTTCCTCCTCGAACGTCGGAATTCAACGTGCCACCTGTCTATGAACTCGTGACGTCACAAAATACGTCACGGTCATCGGTCAAAGTCCATTTGACCCCTCAAATGAAAAGTCAATGTTTTACCCACGCTAGGGGCAAAACGGTCATTTTGCATCATTCGTCCGATTTCGCCTAACTAATCACCGATTAACCTCACTAATCGTGATTAGTCACTAATCTAATCTTGGAATTTGGGACGGGTCGTTACAAGTGTCACTCATCCGTTGGCCAGATTGGATCTGGTTCCATTAATTAATTGGTTAACAACTAATGTCTCCACTAAGTGGTTTAAATAGGATTTAATTTCTTCTTTAAATCTCAGCCATCCACCTAAACCCCCAGATTGCATCTACACCGTTGATCTCATTCCTAGGATTAAATCTGGACCCTCCATCCCTCTCATCTGATCCATCATCTCTCTCTCATTTCTGTTATATTTTCCTATCCGAAACACACACACTACTCATTCGAACTAACACACCAGCTCATCACCCATCCCCTCTGTGTTCGTGTGTGAGAGACTGGGTTGGTGAAGGCTGAAAGACGGCGGGAGGCGGCAAGAACGACGGCGAAGGTCACGGTTGTTCACGGCAGGTGAGTGACTCGTGAGCTTTTTATATTCAAATTTTGGAAGTCGACACGTAGTCGTGTTTTGAGCTCCTTCTTGCTTCTAATGAGACCTAGGGACTGAAACAGACCTAGTGGGCTTGATTTCAAGGCTCAAGGTGGCCTGGATCGACGGGGAGGATAACCAGAAAATCTGAAGCTTCGGGTTTTGTTTAGAGGTAAGGATCTAATTGAGTTCTCTTGTTTTTGATTCCATAGAACCCTTACTGGGAGTTAGACGATCAATTAGGATTAAACCAAGACTAAAATGGTTAAGAAATGACAGATTGACGGCCGGGTCAGATCACGGGTCTGAACGACCCGGTTTCAGAAAAACGGGTCGACCCGTCGCGTTGTAGAAGACGATGATGTGGCACCCTGTCAAATCTGTCAGGTGACGTGGACCAATCATCATCCGACATGTGTCACATGTCAGTGCATAGTCAGCACTGACATGTCAGTGACGTGGCCAAATCAGGGGTTGCCACGTGTCACTGACATGTCAGTGACGTGCTGACACGTGCCACATGTCAGATCTGACACGTGGCACTGACAGAGCCGTGACATGGACCAATCACGTGGTGACACATGGCACCTGTCAGAATCTGACATGTCAGACCTGACAGCTGTCAGCATGACGTCAGCAGGTACTGTTCCTGCGTTGACCAGCACGTTGACTGGCGCGTGGGGGCGCGTGTGAACAGTATTTTTAATGGGACCACCACCATTCTTTAGGTCTCGACGATCCGGATCCAATGACGGTGGTTTCGGGTCGATCAGAGATTGTTAAATTGGTCAAAATAAGGATTATTGCCTTGGGAAGGGCGTTCGGGCGGCTTTCCCGGGCCGGTTTCAGTCTAGGGTTTCATGGTTGACTATTAGGGACTTGTAGTGACCTTTACGTATACTTTGGTCATGACAGGGATCGTACAATAGTACCAGGACAGGGGTATACGTTCGGACTGCAGTAGGATTGTACTGTGAGTGGGCCTTTGATTTCATTAAACTCGTGCATGCATAATTGTTTTCACTTCTATATGTATATATGTGTGATTCAAGCAAAAACATATGATTATCTTGGTTTGTGACTATGGCGCGATTTACGGTATTTTGGGCATGAGGCCCGTCTGGTTAATTTAAGCATGGTTTTGAGTCATATACATATATGTTGAGGATATTGGTGATTATCTATAGTACTGCAATATATAGATCTAACCGTGTGATACTGTCTCCTCCGGATGTGGGTACCCCGGAGTGGTCACGACGCAATGCCTGCGATGGGTCACTCTACGGAAGGACCGGACCGTAGGATGACTCATGATCAGGATTGCTATTATTGGACGTCTGGGGCGTCAGGCATCTGGGATGCCATGACAGGACCCGCCCCGATCCCACAGGGACCACAAGGGGACGTGCCCTGCTCCCGTCTGACACCCAATAATTCATACCAATTTTAACCTCAAACATCAAAGCATAAATAACCAATTTAAAGTTATACATCAAATCCGAATTAAACAGATGTCAGACAAGGGATGAAATCCAAAATTACAAATTTGCGAGCACGACTCTAAAGTAAACCTGCGGGTACACCACCCAACAGGGGTTCAGGTACGCAGAAGTAGATCTATGCCTCAGCCTCAGGTTCCTCCTCTACCTCAGTATCACGACCTGGAGGGATTACCAAAAACATTAAGGGTGAGTGGACTGAAACTCAAGTTTATAAAATCATTTGATAAGTAAAACGTATAATTTACCCCTCCGTTTTCCAAACATGCATGCATCCGTAATTAAAACCATCAATCATATAATATGAACCATAAGGCATATAATAAAACCATAAGTATAATTTTAGTTGCTGCACTATACACTCCAATCCCGACATCACCTGATGTTTGACGTTCTTGACGTCTAATAAGGTCACAATAATAATAAGGCTACGCGTGCCACTCGGGTCTCAATTTCCGAGTTAAATCCCCGAATCCCGTTCGGGTACAGCATCACCTGATGCAGCATCATCTGATGCTTAGCGTCATAGACGCTGGACGTACTAGACGTCCGTGACCTCATTTTGACCAACTTAATGATCTCCGATCGACCCGAAACCACCGACATTGGATCCGGATCGTCGAAACCTAAAGAATGGTGGTGGTCCCACCAAAATTACTGTTCACACGCGCCCCCACGCGCCGGTCAACGCAGGAACAGTTCCTGCTGACGTCACTGCTGACGTCATCTGACAGCTGTCAGGTCTGACGTGTCAGACTCTGACAGGTGCCACGTGTCAACATCCGATTGGTCCACCTCACTGATCTGTCATGCCACGTGTCAGATCTGACATGTGCCACGTGTCAGCACGGCACTGGTCCACGTCACTGACATGTCAGTGACACGTGGCAGTCCCAGATTGGGCCACGTCACTGACATGTCAGTGCTGACTGTGCACTGACATGTGACACGTGTCGGCTCACGGTTGGTCCACATCACCTGACAATCTGACAAGGTGCCACGTCATCACCTCTGTCCTCAGACGGGTTGACCCGTATTTCTGCAACTCGGGTCGATCAGACCCGCGATCATGACCCGGTCACCATTTCTTCCACACTCAACCATTTCAGTCCTAGTTTGTTCCTAGATGCTCGTCTTAATCCCAGAAAGGGTTCTATGGAATCAAAATCGACAAATACAGACAGGAATCGAAGGCTTACCTCGATGAACAGAGCTGGTTTCCCGTCGCCGTTTAGCCACCGTCCTGATCACCTCCGGTCGCGAACTCAAGCCCAGAAGGTTCCTATAAGTCCCTAGAGTCGATTAGGATTAATAGGAAACAAAACTAAATGTGGGAATTTGAGTTACCAAAATCTGAGTTTTAGAAACCGTTTCCGGTTTTCCGGTTTTCCCACCTCATCGCCGTCCACCGCCGCTCACCGCCGTGCCTCAGTCCTTCCCCGTGGGTCCAACAACACACAGACGCAGAGACAAAGTGTAGTGCGCAAGGGTTGGATCAAAGAGCGATGAGTGAGGGTGTCGGGTGAGAATTATATAGAAATGGAGGGAAATGATGGACGGCCCAGATTGAATCTCAGAAATGAGATCAAGGGCTGAGATGCAATCTGAGGGTTTTGAGATGAAGGGCTGAGATCAAAAGCAGATTAAATCCTATTTAAATGCTTAGTGGAGCTTGATCCAATCCAGCCAATGGGTGAGTGACACTTGTCACTCCCCAGGTGTCCTCCAATCAAAAATTTAAGAATAAAATATTCGACACGAAAACCGAGACACAAACCTCCCGATTTCACGTTTCTGACCATAACTTCCTCGTACGAAGTCCGATTTCGGCGTGCCGCCTGTCAATGGACTCAGGACGTCGAGACCTACCCAACGATCCTTGAGTCAACTGAAAATTAGTTATTAGACGAAAAGTCAACATTTTCGCCCCCAAAAGTCCAAATTACGGTAATACCCCTGAACTTCCGATAGTCATAACTTTCTCCTCGAATGTCGGAATCGAACGTGCCGCCTGCCTATGAACTCATGACGTCCCGAACTACGTCACGGTTATCGGTCAAAGTTCGTTTGACCGCCCGATCAAAAAGTCAACATTTTACCCACGAACCAGGGGCAAAACGGTCATTTTGCACATTTTGTCCGATTTCGACCAACTAATCACCGATCAATCCCACTAATCATGATTAATCACTAATCAAATCCCGAAATTCGGGACGGGTCGTTACATGCCATACCTGGACTGGGTTCGGGGATTGGACTCGGGATTGAGACCCTGAGTGGCACGCGTAGCCTTGGGACTGTGACCTTATGGGACGTCTGGGACGTCGGATATCTGGGATATCAGGGTTGGGATGTATAGTGCAGTGACTGAGATTATTATTATGTTTATATTATGTTGATTATGCTTATTTGATATGATATTACGGTTTTGGTACTAATGCATGCATGTTTGGAAAACGGAGGGGTAAAACTATATGTTTTCAAATTGATGAACTGTTTATAAAACCTTGAGTTTCAACCCACTCATCCTTAATGTTTTATGGACCCCTCCAGGCTGTGCTACTAAGGCAGAAGAGTACCCTGAGGCAGAGGCATAGGTTACGTTGCGCACCTGAACCCACAGTTGGGTAGGTCGGCACGTAGAGTGTTCTAGAGTCGTGCTCAATAATTCGTTTTGGAAAACATCCCTTGTCTGACGCTATTTGTATTCGGATATTATGTATGACTTAAATTTGGTTATTTATGCATCTAATTTTCTTTAAGGGTAAAATTGGTATGTTTTTGTTTGGGTGTCAGACGGGAGCAGGGCACGTCCCCATGTGGTCCCAGGGGGATTGGGGCGGGTCCTGTCATGCACTCCTTATGTATAGGTGAGTGGAATGTTCATTTCTCATAATTTTGATGTGAAACAAATTGTAACGGCCCGTCCCAAATTTATGGGATTAATTCAGAATTAAGTGATGATTAACGAGACTAATCGGGACTTAGTCGAGGATTATCGGACGTTCGGGATAAAATTACGATTTTGCCCTTGGACGAGGTAAAAAGTTGATTTTTGACTCTGGAGGTCAAATGCACGAGGACCAAGGACCGAGAACCGTTGTGTATGTCAAG
The DNA here is from genome assembly GCA_032719365.1 of Prinsepia uniflora. Classification (NCBI taxonomy): domain Eukaryota; kingdom Viridiplantae; phylum Streptophyta; class Magnoliopsida; order Rosales; family Rosaceae; genus Prinsepia; species Prinsepia uniflora. Next base: position 23,468,604 of record CM064869.1, read on the forward strand.
TCGATACGAGTTCGTAGACAGACGGTACGTCAAAATTAGATATCGTACGGGAAAGTTACGAGTCTAGAACGAATCGTGGTACTATTGCACGAATTACGAGAAAATGGACATTTGTCACTTAGTGTGGCCCAGATATTTTTCCATGCCTAATGGATGAGTGACAAGTGTCACTCATCCATTACCCATCACCTTACATACATGCATCATCCATCTTCTTCACTTCTTCATTCGAACCTGAAACCCCCCAAACCCGTGCAACCCAGATACCCACCCCACCATGTCCTCTTATGCTTTGGTTATTGAGAGACTGAAAGTGAAAGAGGGATTGAGACGGCGATGGTGAGGATGACTGAGCCGTCGTGGACGGCGGAGGAAAACAAAAACAGGTAAAACCGAAGACCCATTTTCAATTTTGAAATTCGAAAATCCGATTTGGATGTTGAGGGTGTTTTCTGATGTTTGGATGGTGTTTATTGAGTCCTTGCAAGGGTCTAGGGATCAAAATCAGGGGGTTTCGATGACTAGACGGCCCTAGAAGGGCGTCAGAATCTTGGCCGTGAAATTCGAGCTTGCCCAGGTAATTTATAGCCCTTTCTTCGTGGTTTTGATGTCATAAAGACGTTCCTAGGTGAAAAACGATCAGAATGAGAGAGGAATGGCACGATTTGGTGGCCGGATGGTAGATAACCGATCCGGTCAAGTCGCGGGTTCGTTGACTAAATTATAGAAATCCGAGTCGACCCGGCTCAGTGAGGACGACGATGACATGGCAAGCCACGCCATCACCTGTTAGGTGTCAAGTCACTTGGCCAATGGGACGCTGTCACGTGGTAGCTGTCAAGTACGTTCAGCCTGACATATCAGGCCACGTGGACCAATCGGGTAGTGCCATGTGGCAGACTGTCAGAGGTATTAGAGAACACGTGGACCAACCAACGTGTGACACGTGGTATTTTCATAGTTGTCAAAGGTGACGTCAGGCTGACGGTAGCGTTGACTGCTAACGCCAGTATTGACTTTTTGGTCAACAATGACTTTTGCTTTGATTCGCGTGTGGGCATGTATTTTGAGCTGAGACTAGGACCATTTGAAAGGTTTTGACGATACGAATGCAATGGTGGTGGTTTCGAGTCGATTGGAGATCGTTAGGTTTGTCAAATTGTGGTTTAAAGCCTAGGGAAGCATGTTCGGGACACGTTGACTTTTTCGGGAATGTTGGGGGTTCTTGATTAGGATTTTTTTAGGTTGGTAGTAACCTTTGAGTGTGTTTTGAACAGGTCCAGATGACTTGAAGAGGTTGGATTAGCCTAGAGAGGCTTATGTCACGCGTATCGAGGCGCAACTTGGACGGTATGTGAGTGGATTTTGTTTTATGAATATGATGCATGCATAAATGGTTTATATATTTTTACGAACATAATTTTAGATTCCATGAGTGCATGTGATTTAAATATGAATTGTTTGGCATTTTCTACAAAAATGTGTTATTGCACATAAATCGAGATTTATGTTTTATGTGATATTCGGGCTTCAGCCAAGTATTCTACGTGCATATATTTTACATGATTTTATATGATTTTGAGGGTTTCATAGAGAAGCATGAAACTGAGGATTTAAGACACGATTTTAAAGGATTTCATAGAGACGTGTGAAATCGAGATTCAGACACAAGACCAAATTAAAAGACCTTGACTTTGTGTGAAGTCATGGATGATTTGGAAAGTGTTTTGAAAATGAGAAATGGTTTTTAGAATTGGAAAAATCTTTCGGGCGTATGACCCAGTTGATTTGAGGTTTGACTTAGTGTATAGTTAAACGTGAGATAAGTTGGGCTGCGGCCCAGTTACGAGATTTTGAAAGATATTTTGGGCATGAGACCCAATTGTGAATTTGATAGGATTCGAGAAATTCTGGGGTATGAAGTGTCGTTGGACACTGGTTTTCAGACTGTGACCCATTTGGTGATATTTCGGGCTTGTGGCCCTATTGATGATTTACCGGTTAGAGTCTCGGTTCATCAGGTTAGAGTCCTGATCGATGATGACATTCGGGTTCGAGTCTCAGGTGATATGATGCTTGGCTCCGGACTGCAGATGTATTCCTTTTAGAGAGGTCACGATGCACTGCATGTTGTCGAGCAGCCGCTAAAGGCTATGATCGAGGGAGGCTCAACTTAGGAGTGTCAATGTTATTTGAGATCGATCGGTGATGTATTCACGATGATCCATAGATGGTCGCAGTGGGTGATGTGTTCATGGGGACATGCTAGGATTGTGGGCGGTCATGAGCTATTTGCACATGTGCTAGGATTAAAATCATGACTGACATTGAAGATGATGATAGTGGGCGGAGATCCCACATGGTTTTTGAAGTGGGCTGAGACCTCGTACTTGTTTTCTATGATTTGGGCTGAGGCCCTGTACGTGTTTTTTGTTTGAGCTGAGACCCTGTATGATTTGGTTTTGGGCTGAGACCCTGTATGATTTAGTTTTGGGTTGAGACCCTACTGAGGTAATGGCTTCAATCGAGAAGCATTTTTCACTAGATTTGAGTTGAAAAGCAATACGTCTTGCTTTTCGGAGAAAGGATTTAAAATGCTGTTTTATGATGCATGCATGCTTTTACGTGAAGGGTATAAATGTCATTTCGATAAATTATTTTAATAAACTGTTGATTTTTATCCACTCACAACTTTTATGGTTTTTAATACCTTTCAGGTTGATCGCGGATGCGGGCTGTGGTAGAGATCGAGACCTCACATGCCACAATAATCCAGGGGAATTGGGATGGGTCCTATCACAAATACTCCTCGGTTTGCATGCTGACATATGTACGAAGATCGAGGGTGGAGATACTTTCACGTGTCATCCTATTTTGGGCCTATTGTCGGGGCTATGTAAGTGGTGTGGGCCTGGCCCATGTTAGGTGTTTGAGCTTTAGGTATATGGTCCGGTGAGTCTGATCATATATGATATCAATAGAAGTCCCCCAAGTTCTTGTCTGAGGTAGAATTTTTCGGTTGAAGACTTGTCTTGTTCTTCCACACTCGGTGGTAAGTATACCTGTAGTCCCCAAGTCCCTCGGGCGAGAGAGGTCGCCGAGCTAGTCTCGAGTATGTGTTTAGAAGTGGCATGTTATCAGTGTATTAGTGAAGGCGCCTCGGCTGAAGCGTCTCGGTTGCCCATGTGGGAGGGATCCTAGGTGCCAAGTCGGTACTTTATTGAACCGAGTGACCCAACATCTGCAGAATGGTACTTGATGGTGGGACATACCGAGTGGGCGGGCTGCTGGGTGGGGCGTTCGCAGAATCCCCCCAGGATGGGGTCAGTGGTGATGGTGGTGGCCCAGAACAGTGGTGATGGTGGTGGCTCGGAACAATGGTTTGGTGGGCTTCCAACGAGCGGTGTGCTTAGCTCGATGGAAGTGGCTCGGAGTGGATCGAGGGAATTCTCAGTCGGTTAACAAGTTGGAAGTTGGTGGAATTGAGTGAATAATTATAAATCGAGAAAATTATAGTAAGTGGCCTATTAGCTCCGTGTTAATAACTTGAAGGTCGCAGATTCGGTACTTGCATGGGCCAACTTTTGACACGTGGGCCTGAGCAAAGTCGGCTGATCGGAATTGAGTCGGTGATCCGATGCGAAGGTCGATTTGTGTGGCTGGAGGCGCTTGGTTTTCTTTGGTTGGATATGCGACACGTGTCGGTCGGATAAGTGTAGTTTATGACACTTGTCGGCCACTGAAGGATGTGGCGCCTCGTTGTCCGTGTCGAGCTTTATAAATAGGAGGCGTCCTTCACTGATTTCCTCACTTTGCATTTTGAGAATCTAGGTGAAACTCTGTCAGTTTTCATATTTTCAATCATCTCTAGACGGCGGTGTTTACGGTGGTGCGATTTCCGATTTGTCAACTTCGCCGTGAAAAAACACAGTAAGGGATCATTCCATTGACTTTTTTTTGAGTAAAATAGAAACTTGGGAAGAACTGAGCATGAACTTTGTTGAGTCTATGCTCAGATCTTCCAAAGTGTTGGTCGGCCTCTGAGTTGTGTGTTCTCCCCTTTGTGTTTTGTTTTGTAGATGCCCGAGGATAGTAATATCGGCATTGAAAGGAAAGTGCTACGACTCAGAGGTCGACGAGTCGTCCGATAGTAGTGCAAAAGTACGTATACCGCCTTGTTGGATAGTGAGGACGAGACTAGCTCGAAAGGAGTAGGTGATAGGATTCGGCCACTTAAAGAGGCAATTAAGAGTTATGGACATAGGGATAAGTTCTGGACATATATTAATGGGTAAGTATTTCAATTTTTTCATTTACTCATGATATAAAATATGAAATAAGAACAATTACGTAGAATTTATTATGTACAAATTTAAATAGAATAATATTATGGGTATCACCTACAACCTGCTTCTTATATCTCGCTATGTGATATACGATGTGGTAATTTCACGCCATCTTTTTTTAATTACCTATTTCAATAAGTCAACATAAAAGAAAAATTAAAATAGAAAAAATAGAAAATAAATAAAATATTATTTTATAAATCCTAAGAATTTCATTCTAAATCAAATTGTCTCATTCCCAAAAAAAAAAAAAAATATTTCTCCACATCTATCATACGGCAGGTAGGAGCTGATTTAACTGTGACCACGTACGTGTTTGGTCATCGTCGTGGCCTCCTCGGTGGTCTGGTCTTTCTTCTCCTTTGCCTTGTGTCACAAACCAGGATTTTATTAAACTCAATATCATCAACGTGCATATATAATATGTTCATAATCGAATAATCAGATTATAGAGTCCAAATGAATGTGACCTCTTTGGATATCATCGAAAGTACAGTCATGCCCTTCTCCTTTTTGTTGTAATTAAATTACGGCCGATATAAGCTACATGCTCCATAATTTAATATTAATGAAAGTGAATTAATCATCTCGGTTAACATTTTTTAAATGCAATGGGACCAAATTTGAGGAAAAAAAAATATAATATACTGTACGAAATTTCTACGATGTATTATATATCGTAGAATATTACATTTTAAGGAAACGTAATTTTAGGGAGGCAAATAGTCATCACAATTGAATAGAGAAGCCTGTTTGGCGACTCATTAATTTTCAATAATAAAATGCTGCTCTATATTATAGACTGGGTAAGATACATATAACACCCGTTTTTAATCCTAATTAATATAGTTAGTTACTCATATGGTGCACTTGCTCCCTTGTTAGTTACTTACAAGCCCGATTTAATTATTTATAATGTATTTATTACTATACAACCTAAATTTCTTAATGCTTTGAAGTTTAATTCAAACATATTCTTAAATAATGGAGCATATGACCACGGTATAACAAATTAACAATCCATGCATTTGTTCGTGCATAACTTTTTGTTCATATAAATATCTATTTCTAATGCATAACTTTTTGTTCTTATAAATATCTATTAGGTTAGAAAGGGAGAAGATCCTCATCTTCAATCTTGTTGTGAAATCTTAAACTGACTTGATCTCGTAATGTGTCATCTTTTTGTAGGGATTGGAGTTGCCAAATTGGATATTTGACAGTGAGAGAACAGTGAACTTGGAGATGCTAAGTAGTGGAGATAGCAATAAAAACTAGCTTGGTGAAAATATCTTGCAAAATATATGACACATGATCGGCACGTAACCTAAGTAGTAAGATGTCAAAAAGGGAAGAAAAAAAACGAGTATTTAAGAGTCACAAAAAGTGGAGTTTCAGGCAATATTACAAACAAATTTCCCAAGTAAAATATATGGAAACCAACTATAACAACACTTGTAGAATAACAATTGGCTGCTCCTCCACTATAATACAAAGACAAGAGAGTAGATACCACTTTTTTGACCCAAAAAAAAAAAGGAAGAAGATACCACTTTTATCCAGAAGGCAGAAAAGTTAAAAAACCCAATTTTTTTTTAATTTTGTTTTTTTTTAACATGTATATATCCCGCCCACCGTAGGTTGGCTAGGCTCTGCTCCTCCATCTCTCCATACGCCTGCCTCTCTCTCTGTGTCTGAGATTCTGAAACAGTGAAACTCTCCCAAAATGCCGGGCTGCTTCAGCTTAATAGCCTCGCGGGACCGCTGCTTCCGCTACTCCTTCTCATCGCACGGCCTAAAATCCACCACCACCGATTTGGGCGAAGGTACAATCATGCACTGCTGGGCTCCAAAATCCTTCTCCCCATCCAAGCCTACGCTGCTGCTCATCCACGGGATCGGCGCCAACGCAATGTGGCAGTGGCACGGCTTCGTCGCCCCCCTGGCCCCCCGCTTCAACCTCTACATCCCGGACCTCGTATTCTTCGGGGACTCCTACTCGACCCGACCCGAACGCTCCGAGACCTTCCAGGCCCAGTGCGTGATGGGTCTCATGGAATCCCTCGGAGTCAAGAAAATGAGAGTGGCTGGGATCAGCTACGGCGGCTTTGTGGCGTACAGTATGGCGGCGCAATTTGTTGAGAAAATAGAGAGGCTGGTGCTATGCTGCGCCGGGGTGTGCACGGAGGAGAAGGATATGGAAAAAGGTATGTTTAAAGTGAGCAGTGTGGAGGAGGTTGTGAGTATTTTGTTGCCTCAGAGGCCTCAGCAGGTGAGGGAGCTCATGAAGGTCTCTTTTTACAAGCCCGCTAAGAATGTGCCTTCTTGTTTTCTCAGTGATTTTATTGAGGTAACTCTTAACTCTCTTTCCTTTTCATCTTTCATTTTTCAATACTTTTTTTGCCTTCAATTTTCTAATTTTTTTTTTTGTTTTTTAATTTTTGTTTGGGATTGAAATGAAAATCCATGTGTCTTATTTGTTTGGGAATGAAATGAAATTCCATGTGTCTTAATTTGTTTGAGAATGAAATGAAATTCCATGTGTCTCTGTTATTCATTTGTTACACAGAGCTCGTTTTGATGATTAAAACTGAATTGGATAACTCATCAAATCTTAGTCCACAGTATTTTGAATTAATGTGAATCATCTATCATGTTGAAGGATTCAAGGAGATTAGACATGAAGAAATCTTTTCTTTTCTAATCCAATCCTCCCATTTTGCGGGATTATATTGGGTAAATTTGGTTCATGAGTAATCACTATCTATTCTACCTTCCTTGGACATGCATTACATATTTTGAGATATCAAATCTAATTACTGGAAGAGAGATTTTCCCGTCTGTTACTGAGTCATTCACAATTTTTTTTTTCGTAAAATATTTAGATGCTAATGCTCAATACTTCTTGTAGCTTCATCTGAGATGAGCAGTGTATCTTATGAGTTTGGTTGGCTGGCAGGTGATGTGTACAGAAAACGTTCAAGAGAGAAAGGGGTTGATTCAAGCACTGCACAAGGGCAGAAAATTGTCTGATCTTCCCAAGATATCTCATGTAATCTAATACTTACTTTCTTACGGTTCTTTTATCAAACAGAGTTATCAATCGTGTACGTATAAAAATTGCATTCATTTATGTGCTGTGTTTCACATTCTGTCGTTGCTGATGCAGCCTACACTGATCATCTGGGGAGAGCATGACCTGGTATTCCCACTGGAATTGGCGCACCGGTTAAAAAGGTAAATAGGAAGGACTTCATCATTCCAATAATAGCATCCTCCTCTGAAATCTGAATATATACCCTCGCAAATTGCAGGCAAATTGGTGAGAGTTCAGAACTAGTGATCATAAAGAATGCAGGGCATGCGTTAAATGTAGAGAAGCCCAAAGAGATGTACAAGCACATGAAGTCTTTCCTGGTTGATCCACTCCCTCCACCTAAACACCAAAACCACAGCAACGGCCGCAAGGTGGATTGAGATCGATATGCAAACAAAAAGGTGAAGAGAAACCAAGACCAAATAATGCTCATTTTAATTTTTATTCCTGCAATATGTGAGATTCCTTAGTCTGTCTTTTGGATTGTATGGACGAGTTGAATTTTGAATTAGTAATCAGTTTTGTACATTTAAAAAGACAAAGGTATCTATCAGCACCAAAATATGAGCTGTTCCTAATATTTCTGGCTTATGGCTTGGGGTGTGTTAGGGATGGCTTATAAACCCGATTTTCAGATAGGCTAAACTACATATTAGATGAATAAACATAAAAGATACGCTTAGTTAGGGGATGTAACGAGCCTTATCTCTAAAATGCATCTATATATACATAATAAAAAGATTGATAAAAAAAAGAAAAAGAAAATTACAATAAAAACCAAAATTAAACATGAATGCCGCGTGCTTTGAGATTAGAGAATAGAGAAACCCCTCAAATTCACAAAACCAATACTATATATTCAATTTCTATTTAAAACTAGGATTAGAGAGCAATACCTTGTGTGTGAGGTTAATTTTTTATATTTTATTTTTAAGCCTAAAATTTATGGATTAATTAAATTGGGCTAGACTAACTCAAAATTCTAAAGGACCTAACTTGGGTAGAAAAGGGCTATAGTCCTCACAACTCAAGCCAAGTATCAGTGGTAACTTGTCTAAAACATCACCATTTCAAAAAATCCAGCACACGTCGACATTGCATTCATCTACTTCAAGATTCATTCATATACATCATAATACCATTCATATTCATGCTAGCAAATTAGAGTATGAAAAATATTAATTAATGAATAATTTATATGTAAATATAATTTTGAATAGCTCGATTTAGGTTCAAACGGTTTTCAAAATGAAAACGAAATGGGAATTTTCAAATTGTTGATTTTTAACTGATGAAGAGATAATCACGGATTGAATCGAATCGATCTCCAGTTTCAACTGACATATATCCACCCTAATTATGACAATGAGAGGATGAAAAAAACATACTTCAAGTGATCTAATACTACACTTTCTTATCAGATTTTCGGCAGCATAAGATGCTAGTGATGCCATATTATGCATTTAGATATCGTTGATCAAGTTGATTGCTTCTCACACAATGTTAGTTTAAATCATTGATCACGTTGATTATTAACTAAATGGATGTGATTTGAATTCAGTCTAATAAAAAAACATATCTAAACCATAAATATAATTAGGTTTATTTATTATAAAATGACTTTGATATAATAAATATATGATGAATAATGTGGCACCTCATTGTTATTGATATTGCAATGTGGCTTCCCTTGCGTCATCCACTTCAAGCATTGCATTGTCCCTTAATCTCGAATCGCCTGAATTAGAGACTGACATAGATGTTATTATGTCACTTGGGCTAGGTCTCCATCTACTTTGGGCCTTTAATTCCTTTGAGCCGCTGAATTTTGGGCCAAATGAGATTTTTTGGGATGTAAATACGAAAAAGAACATGAACACTACCAAAAACAGAAATGAGGCATCCCCATGAAGTCCTTCTAGCACAAAGGAGATACAAAATGGGGCAACTCGTCCTACCAAACCTGAGAAAACCCATACTTAGCTAACAAGTCGGCTAACTGATTAGCTTCCTGAAAAATATGCAAAGGCCGAAACCACCTCATTGTTATTGATATTGGCCAGAAGAGAATATTGATTAAGCTAGGTACGTGCTCAGTTACTGACACGATATTATGGATATATATAATATCAGATTTAAATACCCATGGTTAAAAGTCTAATGATAAAACTTCTCTAAAAGTTTAGTTGAAGAATAAAAGGATAATGAGTATCCAGCAGAGTATAAGTAAGTATATCCATAGTTGTTTTTACTGTTTTTATTTTATTTTATTATTTTCGCAATACATGCATAAAATTAAAAAATATTTATAACTTACAAGTTCAAACGTTACAAAGTGCAAATTCAAATCTTACATCATTAAAACAGAACAAGGAGAACATTGTGTAGTAAATTATCGTCACCATCATCATCATTATCACATCGATATCAATGTCATTATCAAATATGCTAAATTCTGTATTTATAAAAGCAAAAATTTAAACGATAAATAATGGATGAATTTTTGACTTAATCAGTATTTGGCACTCGTGAGTATACCCGTATTCTACTCAATAAAAGGTTTGGTAAATTTATACCCATATAAATTTCACAGCATTTAGACAAAAATCATGGACATGAATACCCATATCCATAAGTATTTATGGCCTAATACTCAGTGTAAGACCAAATGTTATGTTAAAGCCCCTTGAGTGAACGAGCTAGGCTATTGCATCAGAGGGCACACATGCTTTTGGGTTAGGCAAGGGCCAAAAACCACAGGGGCTTTTAGGCAAGAGACAAAAACGTTGCAAGTAGAAGCAAGAGTAACTTCCCTAAAAGGTAGAATTTTAAGGATCAGTTATTGAGATATGAAGTTTTAAGCTACATCTCTCTCCGATCTCTTTCAAACAGTCTCTTAATTTTTTCCGTATCTCAAACTCAAAAAAATAAAACAAAAATAAAATAAAAAAACAAAACAAAAATTGAAATTTAAAAAAATTAAATAGTTACGAAAATGACAATAAATGCTAATATATTGTGTGGAGCCATAAATTATCTAAAAATTATGGAGTTGTCACATAGTCCATATTTCTTATAATATTGATATTACATTTGATATATACAATAAAGGTATGTCACGGTCACGTATTAATTTAATATATTTATCACTTGAATATATTAATTAATTAGATCAATGCTAATAATAAAAAATCTCCATGTGAGTTATTTATTATTATTTATGTAATTAATAATAAGTCATTTCTCCTAGTAGAATCACATATTGAACACTATCTTCTTCAATTAATCAGACATTTTGGTTGTCTTCAAGGCTTCACTATAAATAGAAGGGTTTACCTCATTTCTAAAAGTAATTCAAAATAATTCAGATACGCTCCGTCAGATTATTTTCTCAAAATCTAACTTAGACGTCAGAGCGTTCTTGGTTGAACCACACCCTCAGACTTCGAACTTGACCTTGTTTGTCTCTAGTATGATTACTGCATCAACATATATATAGCATATTTCAATTCATAACCCCATGTCTACTTAGTAACACAATTTTGGTTATTTATAAGGGTTTCCACAACTAGAGAATTATAAGCTGAGATCCAAATAAAAGATATAACATTAAAATACAACAAATAACATGAAAATTAAGATATAAAAGAGCCTTCATCAACATGCCTACCAATTATTATTCATCGGATCAAACTTGGTAGTTCCCTTAGTAGCAATTATCCACCAAACTGGAGTGCCTCCTTAATCAATCTATCAAAATTATTATAAGATGTTCCTCCAACAGCAGTAGCTTCTCTAGATTTTTTCTTCCATTCCATAGCCTTTTGCCTCATCTTCATCCCTTTTTGTCCTCCCATCATTTCCTTCACAAGTGCTTCAATTTCGTCACGCTTCACATCCGGGCTCACCTCCATTCCAATCTCCCAAGAAGTACAAGCGTATCGACAATTTGTGTATTGCTCGGAAAAAAAAGGCCAACAAATTACAGGCACACCTTCAGCTATAGTTTCAATGGTAGAATTCCACCCACTATGTGTTAAAAAAGCTCCAACAGATGGATGAGCCAGAACTTGGTCTTGTGCACACCAACTTGCTATATAGCCCCTATCCTTAATCTCCTCAAAAAATGTATCGGGCAAAAGAGCTGAGTTACTCTCTACCACATCAGGCCTAACAACCCAAAAAAATGGATGCTTGCTATTTGCAAGCCCCCATGCAAATTCTTTTAGATGCTCGTCGGTCATCGTGGTTATGCTTCCGAAGTTCACATACACAACTGAATCGGGTTTCTTTGTGTCAAGCCATTCAAAGCATTTTGTGTCTTCCTTCCATAAGCTGGAGCTAAGGGAGTTGACCAATCTGGTTTCAGTTTCAGGAACATGTCGAGCAAGCAACTGAAGGGGGCCTATGGTGTAAATGTCAGGGAACATGTCTGATATTACCTCTAACACTTCGTGTTCAAATTCATCAAATGTGTTGAAGATGATTGCAGAAGATTTCAAACAGTTTCGTGTTTCGGATCCCATGAAATCAAACATTATGTCATTGACATCGGTGACTCGAATGAAGCTAGGGATGTCTCTAAGCCGAACATCTTTCATGCCTGGGGCCCAATTAATTGGTGTATCCAACGTACCATCATGCATGAAATTTTCGTCTGAAATATGGATATTGAAGGTGAACAAATACTTGCTAATAAAAACAAAAAAGTGAATAACATAATGAAGTTTTTTTTTATGTTTTTTTTAAATTAATGAGTACTTTCAAGGAAAAAAAATTAAATTGGGAAACATAAATATGAAAAACGTAAGTTTCTAGAATTATAGCAATAAGCATATATGAAAATGAGATAAAAAGATTGGAATTTGAAAGAATTTTAAACCTAAAACTTCTAATTTTACTTAACAGAAAAAAAAAAAAAACATAATAGGCCCTCTATATGGTGTGCCGCCAATGATGTTTATTATTGTTGATCTTTCGTTGCTCTATTGTCCATAGTTTATACAAGGTGTATCTTGTTTGTAGAGTTATTTGTCTAATTTGTAGACTCAAAGATTATAGAAAGAAACTAATATATGTAATTTTCTACATTTGTTATTCTGGAGATCTCAATTTCGACTCTTGTAAAGGACAAATTCAACATACAATATGCACAATTTAATCTCATCTCTTATATATATCTGGTCTAAAAATTCCCTTTATCAGAAACGGGCACTTAAACTTAATTATAGAACATGTTAGTGGGTTGAATTTTATGCGTGGTTAATATTTAAGTGTCGCTTATCGATTAATAAATTTTGAGTAAATGGTCGCAATCATTCTCGGAATTTATCATAATTTTAATAACCGTCTCTATACTTCAATTAATATCTCATGTCTCTTAACTTTATCCTAATGATTCCGTTAGTCCCTCCGTTTATTTTTCAAACGAATTTCGTTAAGAAAAATTATGTGAAACACACTTGAATTTATAATTTTACTTTTTTTTAACTGATTTCGTTTAAAAAATAGACGGAGTAATTAATATTGGAAATATTAAAGCAAAATTCAAAGTCTGAAGATACTAATAGTGAAGTATTGGGTAAAATTATATTTGAGGATGATTTCAACTATTTAGTTATAAGACTGCAATGTAATTTAGTCTCAATGTAATTTTTTAACATAAAGTATAGTCTCACTGTTTTTTCATTTTATAAATAGTTCCCCTGATTCGATGAATTTTTCCACGTATAAGAGAATTGAGAGGCTTACTTTTCAAACCAAAATAGTTTTTTTATTTTTATTTTTTAATATGGAATTGAAAAAGATATGCATATATGTTCTTAGTCAAAATAAACAGCCAACTATTGGAGACATTTCTCCAATAAAAAGACAAACTTATGAGTAACATTACGCACGTGTCATGTAAACTAACTTAAATTTATAGTATACAAAGAGGAAAATTTACAACTGATATCTATCTACGTGCCATATAAACTATATATAAATTAGATTCGAAGACGATTTGTGCCGTTGAAAAATCTTAGGAAAAAATTACTCAATTTTTCAAGAGCAATTGTTGAATTAATCCTAGGCTGAGATCTGTTCCTCCTAACCTTTATTATTTAATCATATTCTTTTACCAATTAAATTGACATTTCAGTAGAGCGACCTTTACATAACGTTAATGAATATAGAAAATTAAATCGACAGTCTACAGTTCCAATTGTTTCATGTGAAACTATGAATACTAACTAATTATTAATTGAACATCTTTCTACCTTTTGTTTGGAGAGCTCTAACTCAACATAAAAGATTGCATAATCTACACAAATTATTGTGGACTTGTTTATATAAGTTATTATGAATTTTATGATATAAGATAGCTCAAATCTACTGTATCAATGAATTTTTATGATATATAAGATAACTTACACAAATTTTCATAAACTTGACCATAACTTAAAGCAAGTACCTTTGAATGGAACAATGCCTCGTGTGACAAGTTCAGTGTATTGCAAGTAGCCCATGAAGCCACAAGCAGAGGCAGTCCAAAATTGAACATCTGGAATACCTAGTTCCATAGCAGCTTGTCTCCCAAACCCCGTCAAACCATCTGATATTATACAAGTGATTTGTGGAACTTGAGATGAGGAATTGATCTTAGCCACCAGCTCTTTAAATGGAGCTAGACAAGTTTTCCTAGTGGAGTCACATAAAGCCGGAACATCTTGTGTTGCATCTCTATCGGAAGGAGGCAAACCATCTGGTATGGTCTCAAATTGGAAGTCAGGTAGGCCCTTAACAGAGTCCGGACCTTTGGAGCGGATTAGCCGTCTATGGTTGAATTCGGTGTTGACAAAGGTTATGTAGTAACCCTTAGAGTGAAGAAGCTTGGCTAATCGCATCATGGGGTTAACATGGCCTTGTGCTGGCATGGGGACACACACTGCGTGTAGTTTCTGGGCTCCCATTTCGAATGAAGCCATCTTTTTACCAAACAAGCTAAGCAGCAGTTGGCTTTCGATTCAATTTTTAATCTAAACCTGTAATGAAAAGTCCAACTTTATAGAATGAGCGGTATGCAACTGGCAACCTTGGGTCTTCGGCACTTTATAGTCAATATATGGCTAATTCCCCCATAACCTGGCAACACACTAGTTGGCCCCTGCAAAAGTTGGAATTTGGCTTCTCTTTCTAAATATGTATTGCCGTATGGGCAAATAATAGCAAAATGAACACGCTATTACTTTAAACTTCAATAATTGACCCCCTTCTGTTTTTTGTTTTTTTTTTTGAAGAATGTTTTCCCATGAATTGGCTTCTCTTTCTAATTCTTGACCGCTTCTAAAACTACTCAAAACCCCTCCTCCTCAGAAACTAAAAATTTAAGGACACTCGGGTTATTAGTTTTAATCACAACTCCCTCGCACTAATGCCTCACCTTCTTTTTTAATCAAAATTAATATCATTGTATTATAATGAGGAGTACATACATATTATTAAAGACGGTAAGACCCACAAACTAATGCAGTAAATTAATACAAATAAAAACTGCACAAAAAATTAAAAAACTCACATCATTAATATTATGAAAAATTACAATAATCCAAGCCCATAAAGCCTAAAACAACCAAAATCCTACTAGCACCTAATCCTAAACAGATTACCTCTACCAAAGAAACGAGCACCGCTGTCAAACTCATCATCGGGTTTTGAAAAACATGTAGAGCAGGGGCGGATTTGAGGAAGGTTTGATTTACAACGATCTAGTCAGGGTCGACCTTGAAGGTAATTGAGTAAGGCAGCCGCCTTGGGCCCCCACTACAAAGGAGCCTCAAAAATTTGTATACGTTGTTGTGTAAATTTGATATATTATTATGTTGCTTCAATAAAAATCAGTACATGTGATATACATGAATTGTTTGAGGCACGTGCCTCTTAGAAGGAGGTCTCGTGTTTGAGATGGATGCGAGCAGTTTTTCCTATTTATCTTTTTTTTGCTTTTTTTTCCCCCTTAATTTATGCTTTGATTTTCCTTTTCATTTTCTAAAAAATATATATTTTTTATTTTATTTTTCCTTTTATTTTATTTTATCTTTTCCTAAATCAATCCAAATAATTTTTCCTAACTCAAACCAACTTAACTTCCTCTATTATAGTTAAGTTAATTTTTAAATCTTATATCCTCTCTTTCCTCTTCCCAATTTGGTAAGAAATCAAGAAATACTTTTAATTTAAATTGATATGTATTTTTTTTCCTCTTTTGTTTTTTCTTTTGTTATTTCTTTTATTCTTTGCAGATTAAAATCTTGTCCTTATTTTTTTTTTCTCTGCTTGAGTCGGCGGACTCTGGCTTCTTTGCTTGAACTGTAGCCATCGCCAACCACTCATGTCTCCTTGGCAGTGAAGGTTTTTTTTTTCTTTTTAGGAAGATAATCTCTTCTGTTCATCTCATTTTCCACATCCGACAGAGGCACTAGGAGGTACAACCGGGCTTCTCGATTTACTCGAGCCGTTTGGTTACCACGTCTTCTTCCTCCTCGCTATTTGCAGCTTGTTGCATCTATCATATCGTTAACAATAGTATACTTGTATGCAGGGTTGAACATGAACCGAAGGTGCATATAAAATCTTTTTTCTCGGCACAACATGTTGAAAGTGGTAAGGGAAAGGTAATTGTATACGGTATATAATGGTATTTAAAAAAAATATGAAATGGTTTTTTATACTGCATGTATAATATAATAGTATTGTATAACCCGAATTTTTATTTATTTAAAAATTAAAATAGAGGACACAATAGCATACTTGTGCTCATGAGTTTAACAAAATACGTGGGCCTATGGTTAGAAAAAAAAGACACAGAACATCAGTGTCCTTTGATCCTTGATAATTGGCCGCAAAGCATTTGTTTGTGTCCTTTGATATTATAGGACATAAATATTTGTGTCTATAGAATCAAAAGACACATGTAATTATTGGTGTATTAAACATATTTTCTTACAGTGACATCAGAGCCCCGGTGATTTTACAAGACAAATTAGATAACTATACATCAATTAAGAAAACCCTTACTAATAATCTTCAAGAATATAGAATCAAATTTTTAATAAATATTGTTTAAAAAATTTCAATTCACTTTTAATAATTTTCCAAACACTTTATACATTTTTTAATCTTTTTTTTTATAAAAATAAATCAAATTTAAAATTTTTGGGCCGTCCTGGTTATTGGGCTCTGCAATAGGCTAGGGTTGACTCGGTTGGTTCTTCCTCGAACTCCAAGGGGATCCGACTCTGTATTGTTCTGGTATATATATTTGGTATTAGGTTTCCTCGAACTCCTCTAACGCGTCCAACATCGCCTCTAGTTCTTTCCTATTATCCCTCTGCATAAAATAAAACACATGTAGCATAATTTTATTCATAATACATGGTAATTTGCTTGGATTGTAACACAATTGATTATTTATAGGGGCTACCACAATTAGAGAACAAACTAATATCCAAATCAACAAAAATATATAACATCAAAAGACTAGTACCAATATAATAAAATGAAAATTAAGATGAAAAGTCATCATCAACATGCCATCCAATTCTCATTCATGGGACCAAACTTGGTTTTTAATTGGCAGCAATTATCCACCAAACTGGAGTGCCTCCTTGATCAATCTATCAAAATTATTATAAGATGTTCCTCCAACAGCAGTAGTTTCTCTAGATTTTTTCTTCCATTCCTTAGCCTTTTGCCTCATCTTCATCCCTTTTTCTCCTCCCAGCATTTCCTTCACAAGTGCTTCAATTTCATCACGCTTCACATCGGGGCTCACCTCCACTCCGATCTCCCAAGAAGTGCATGCGTACCGACAATTCGTTTGTTGATCAGCAAAGAAAGGCCAGCAAATTACAGGCACACCTTCAGCTATGGTTTCAATAATAGAATTCCATCCACTATGTGTTAAAAAAGCTCCAACAGATGGATGAGCCAGAACTTGGTCTTGTGCGCACCAACTTGCTATATAGCCCCTATCCTTAATCTCCTCAAAAAATTCATTGGACAAAAAAGCTGAGTCACCCTCAACTATATCAGGCCTAACAACCCAAAGAAATGGATGCTTGCTATTTGCAAGCCCCCATGCAAATTCTTTGAAATGCTCATCGGTCATTGTGGTTATGCTGCCGTAATTCACATATACAACTGAATCGGGTCTTTTTGTGTCAAGCCATTCAAAACATTTTGTATCTTCTTTCCATAAGCTTGGGCTAAGGGAATTGACCAATCTGGTTTCCAAATCAGGCAAATGCCGGAAAAGCAACTGAAGGGGGCCTATGGTGTAGAGGTTAGGGAACATGTATGAAATTGCCTCTAATACTTGCTGTTCTAGTTCATCAAATGTGTTGAAGACGATTGCAGAAGATTTCAAACAGTTTCGTGCTTCGGATCCCATGAAATCGAACATTATGTCTTTGACATTGGTGAGTCGAATGAAGCTAGGGATGTCTCTGAGCCGAACATCTGTCATACCTGGGATCCAATCAATTGGTATCTCCAACGTACCATCATGCATGAATTTCTCGTCTTAAATATGCATATAAAAGTTGAAAGTTAGATACGATTAGGTTTCACATAAAAAAAACATCATTAGTTAATAATTTGGCTAATATTAGAATGGTCATTACTGTTATTCACATAAATTAAAACATATTTTAGGCATCACTTAATTAGGCTGTAGGATGGCGCCTAGCGCCTAGCGGCCTAATTAAGTAGGACTTAATCGGGCTCATGCATTTTTTACTAACAAAAACAAAAAAGGTTAATAAAATATGACAAACTACATAAAACCCTCAAATTATAGGAGTCACCTAGCAGTGTCGATCTCGAATGCCATTGTTGTGGAATAGCAACAAGTTATTAATTTAATATTTTACTAAATTTTGTTTAGAGAGGTCTAAAATCTCCCCACTCTAAAGTTAATTCAACAGATTGAAAGAATGCATGCACTACACAAATTACTTGGAAGATTATTATGGACTTTATGATATAAGTCAAGTGTGCCCAACTTACACAAATTTCATAAAAACAATAGAAAATGTTTCATAAATTAAAGCAAGTACCTTTGAAGGGAACTATGCCTCGTGTGACAAATTCAGTGTACTGCAAGTATCCCATAAGGCCACAAGCAGAGGCAGTCCAAAATTGAACCTCTGTAATGCCTAATTCCTTAGCAGCTTGTCTCCCAAACCCAGTCGCACCATCTGCAATTATGCAAGTGACTTGTGGAACTTGAGATGAGGAATTGATCTTAGTCACCAGCTCTTTAAATGGAGCTAGACAAGTTTTCCTAGTGGAGTCACACAAAGCTGGAACATCTTGAGTTGCATCCTTATCGGAATGAGGCAATCCGTCTGGAATGGTCTCAAATTGGAAGTCCGGTAGGCCCTTAACGGAATCAGGACCTTTAGATCGGATTAATCGTTTGTGGTTAAACTCAGTATTGACAAAGGTTATGTGGAAGCCCTTGGAGTAAAGAAGCTTGGCGAATTGCATCATGGGTTTAACATGGCCTTGTGATGGGAAAGGGACACACACTGCGTGTGGTTTCTGGGCTCCGACTTCTAGTGAAGCCATCTCGTTACCGAACAAGGTAAGCAGCAATTCACTTACGATAATCAAACTTTATAGAAAACTTGTTGGGTCTTCGGCACTGTACAGCCAATCGATACCGATACCTGGCAGCCGACTAGCAGGATATAAAAACAAATTCTTGCAACGTGGCCCCTCCAATAGTTCAAATGTTGGCCTCTCTTTCCAAGTATATCTATCGGCAAAGAATAACAAATTAACCACCACCCTATCACTTAGAACTTCGTATTGACATTTGTTTTGAAGAATTTCATATTGACGTATGTATGCCATGAATTTTTTTTTTTTTTTAGTATGTATGCCATGAATTGGCTTTGGTATTTCAAATTTCTTTTATGATATTATAGAAATATGTTATCCATTTGTTTATTATATATATGTACGTGTTGATGTGTGGCCGGGTAACCTCTATCATAATAGTTTGAAAGCTGATTGAGGTTGGATAAGTATAAGATCTCTTAAGATTCATGTACCACACAAACTAATAAATCACTTTTATCCCTATAGATATTGTTCTACTATTCCATCACTATCAATTTCGACAAGCAAAAGCAAGATATGCAAAATTTTCAAATTTAGAATCAATATTACCAACAATCTTATAAATAGCAACAAGCAAAACACAATTCAATTATATGAAGGTGAGTACTTGCGTTCATTCCATTTTAATTTGGCCCAAATTTAGAAGTTGTCCCTTATTTATTACTTCAATATAATTTGACTGATAATATTTGTATCCCATTTAGTGGTAATTTCTTGTATCACCTTTTAGCTTTTTCAAATAGTTTTTTAATACATATATATATTATAACCGGAATAGTTAATTCTCTAATTAAATTATAATTTTATCATCTCAATAAAAAATTAATAAAATTAAAGATTTTCATATATATATATATATATATATAATCAATACTATGCCATTTTTGGTCTTAGATGACAATGAAAAACTGTCATCTGATTGAAAAAAAATATGTTGTCTATGTGAGTGTTATCTATTTGAATCATATCAGACCACACTTATTAAGTGTCATCTAAGAGCCTAACTGTTGTCTATGTGTGTGAAAAACTATTGTCTGATGGTGCATCAAACAATATTTTTTCTGAAAACTGTCATCTATTAGCCTAATAGACAACAGTTTTTTTGGAATGTAGACAACGGTTTTTTTGTTTAGATGTTGTGTAATATACTTTCAGGCAACAATTTTATATTAATAAGACAACAATAATTCACTATTGTATGAAATTTATAATCTTATTATAAATGACATTTGTGTGTCACTTTCTTTGGCACCTGTTATCGGTTTATATATAACTTTTTTCAATCAATAGTAGCAAATCCATCAAACAATCATTTTTATATTAAATCAACTAAAAACTAAAAAGATAGCCATACATTGCAATCATGAAAGTACAAGAATTAGTTATATGTAGCTAAGTGCATGCCTTTCAAGATATAATCAAAACAAAGAGGCAAAATTAACATAAAAGCATATTGTTTATGTCGTGCAATTCAATTGTACCGAGTCATTCATATGCTACCTAAACCTAAGTTACATAATTTCCTAAAAAATTAGCCCACTCACCACGCACTTCATCTATCTCCTTTTGCGTGTAAGTGCTAGTCATTCTCTTCTCCTATTGTAATATTAAAAAGAAATTCAATCAAACATATATAAGGTCCAATAAAGAAAAAATTCTACACATTGTCAAAATATCCTATAACTCATTGCTAGTGACTAGCAAGTATTAAGCACATTTTACCAACAAAAACTTACTCATTCTCAACACTATCCAATATACAATTTAGAATGTAGAAGTACACACTAGGATCAATGAAACCGGACATGCTTAACATTTTGGACTTTATAAGAACATTGTATAGGTACCTATTATATGCACACACAAATTAGCAACCAGCAAGTCATCAACTAATGACGAATCAATATGCAATGAAAGAATGAAGCAATCAAAAAGAGATTTGGATGGCAATCGATAATGTTACTACAAAACCTGGTATATTTTCTATCTAGATAGGTTAGTCCTATCATCCAAATCACTACATGAACTTATAAAATGATAAACCATTGATAAATGATTGGGGATGTGAGGAAAAAAAACATCATAGCTCAATAAGCCTTTAACAATGATCCTTTCTCGCATCTAATTGAACCTCATATAAAGAGAAAATTAAAATAAACTTTTTAGTGAGGTTGTTATACACTGAAACAAATCATCCTTACGATAAGTTTGATGTGTATGAGCCAACATCACTCACATTTCCTATAGTTTTTTGCACAGTCGCAACCCGCTGGAATGACTTCTCGGATTCTAAAGTCCGAACCCTAAGCTTCAGATCACCTTACTCCTATAAATAAATCAGGGACATCCACAACCGAGAATGATAACATGATATTGAAAATTGTAATGATATTAGTTGTAACGTAGAAAATCAATTCGTACCAATCTCTGAATAATTTCAGCAAGCTTTTCAACTCTGCCAGCCTGTCTAAATAAGTTCAAGAATGCACGGGATTTCCTGTGACACGACCCACCCCCAATCCCCCGGGATTAAGGGCTAAGTCATGCCCCCTTCTAACTTACGTGTGACACGAAGGCTAAACCGTCGTTTAACCTCCATGTAACGCGTAAGCTGGACAAGGGATACCAGACCAGAATACCGAAGTCACTTTTCGATGTCCCAGAGTACGCAGAAGTTATTGTGGATTGCGTGTGTGATGTCTCCGTCTCTCTAACAACAGCCCACACAGCATCAAACCTGGGGGGTATCGAAAAACAGAAAAAACTGTGAGTGGACAAAAATAAATAGTAAGTTCAGAAAACAGTTTATAAGAAAGTACATTTATACCCTCCACGAAAAACCAATGCATGCATATGAAAACTATTCCATAAAACCATTTCATATCCAAGATAAGAAAACCATCATTGAAAACCAGAATCATTTTCTTTTCTCAAATCCGTAACTTAAATCCAGGACTTCAGCCCAAAATCATAAATCCTCATCAAAGTACGAGAACTCAGCCCAAAACTCATTAAATCCAAATCATCCGGGCCACATCCCAAAACCTCTGAAAACCAGTGAAAAACCAAAGTAAAATATTAATCAATCAAGTTGCTGGATAGCGCCGAGTCTTTAATGACAGGACCCGTCCCAACTGGACCTCGATAACCGTGCCTGGTCCTGCTCCCGTCTGACAAGTCAACTGAAGTCCCGAAAGTACCCTTCAGCACCTGTCAAACCAGGGATAACTGTACTGATTTCTGCTCATGCCTCCGCCTCGAGATCAGCCCCGAACGTTGTGCCACGGCCTGGAGGGTCATCAAAAACAAAGGTGTGAGTGGACAAAATAATATTCGTTAAAACACATTTATCAAAACACATCAGTTTACCCTCCAGTTTTACAAATCATGCATGCATAGGATAAAACACATGAATAACAACAAATCCGGCTCTCAAGCCCAACATGTGAAAACATTTGAATCATTTAAATCACTTTATAAAATTAGTTCACCATATAATAAAGCATATAACTCGGGAATTACACATCTGAGGATCCTCTGGGAATTACACATCCAGAGTCGTCGTCCATTGCTGGGAATTACACATCCAGCCTCACCGGGAATTACACATCCGGTTTCTCCAGGAATTACGCATCTGGAGTCCCTCCAGGAATTACACATATGGAGTCATCAAATATCAAAACACAATCAAAAGCATTATCACGGGTCCACATGCCCAAATCTCATTTCTCGTCAATCCGTAAAATCATTAAATAATTCAATACACGCAAATCCGTAAAATCATATCCGAAAACATCACAAATCCATTAAATCAATTTCTCAACTCAGAATCCAAGCCAAAACCAGTCACAAATCCCGGGCCTCCGCCCAAAACAGTCATTTCACATTTTCTCGAAAAACGTGCCCGAAGCACCGATTAAAATAATCATTAAATTTCAAAATAATCATATCAAATCATTGCAATTCAAATCATGCCATAAATCATATAAAACATTTAACTATGCATGCATATCAATTTATAAAACAAACGTCCACTCACACACCGTCCAACTGCTCATTTCCCGCGCTGCACGCGTTTCTGTACTTTCCGATACGAGCCAGGAATCCCGAATCCTGTCCAAAATCATTACTCAGGGTCACTAAGGACCTAATTATCATCATATTAATTTATCATAATTTTCCGGGAATTTAATATTAATTTAATACGCAACATAAACCTTCGGACCCTCGAAACATTATCGAGACGGCGTTCGATCGACTAGCAACCAACACCAAAAATGTTCGTTACATCAAATAGGACAAGTTTCATGTTGAACTCACCTCGGGATTCCCCCTCACGCGCCCCCACGCGCCGCCGTGAGTGGCTGCGCGTGGGTGCCACGCGCCTGCTACAGTACCATGAACAGTTACCGTCCCAACCCGAATGACTGGTAAACGGGTCCTGCGACCCGCGAGGTACCCCGGTCCATTCCTGCACATTTCTAGTCCATTTCTTCAGTTGATTACACTAATAGGATCGTATTCATGTGTATTGAAGATCTGTAATGTCAATTGCGTCATTAATTACCTCCATCTACTCGATCAAAGCTCACGGGTTCGAAGTCCGTTCATCATCGAGTTCCTCAAACCGGCATCCAATCCTTCAATTAATGATTCATATAGCGTCGTAGGCTCATGATAAAGATAATTTCGAAGTCAATTGCACACGAATTGACCCCCAATTACTCAACCCAAGCTCGAAAATCTCCGAAGTCCGCCATGTCCGTTCTAGGTCCAAACGACCCCAATTTCCTTTGTTCTTCATCCAGTTCGACTCGTTTTAATCTTAGGGAGCTAAAGGTAACATCAATTTCACTCAAAAACCCCCAAGACATCGAATTCGATCCTAGCTTCCTCATAGGTATTTTTCGGGTTTTTCTGGGTTAGATTCACTGTTTTAAGCCTCAATCCTCTCCGTTTCATTCTCTTTGCTTCCCTCCTCAATCTCACAAATTCAATTTGGATTGTGGCTGCTGCTGGTGAGATCGATCAAGAGACATGGTCTCTGTTTCTCTTTGTTATGCAATGTTTATATTGGTTTTCTTAAACAATTATCCATTCAATGTATTTAATTAATCAAATGCCACTAATCTCACACATGTGGGGGCAAGTGTCACTACCTAAGCCATCCTCATCTAATTTAGTTGAATCACCAGTTTAATTCATACAATTATCCCAGCTGCAGAAATTACCATTTTACCCTTGTCACAACAATTTACCAAAATGCCCCTCATCGTTTTAGACTCATAAGTTCTCGTTCGGACTCCGATTGACGCATGCCGCCTGTCTACGGATTCAGCGTCCCGAGACCTACCCAACGGTATTCCCGGAAAGTCCAAACAATGTCCCGATCAAAAAGTCAACTTTCGGCCCCTTTTTCCAACTTCCGCACGTCATAACTTTCTCCTCGAATATCGGAATTGGACGTGCCACTTGTCTATAAACTCGTGACGTCCCGTACTACGTCACGGTCATCGGTCAAATTCCGTTAGACCGCTCAAATCAAAAGTCAACTTTTCGCCTAATTCTAGGGGCAAAATCGTCATTTTCCCCAAAGTTTCCAATTTTTCCTTTTTCTAATTTCCGGGTCATTACAACCTTCCCTCCTTAAAGAATTTCGCCCCCGAAATTCAAACAACCTCTCCAGCAACAACTATGGAGACTCAAGTCACAGCCAATTCAATTCCTCGGGTTTCCACATGAACCCTCACTCTTTCTATCTTTCCAGGCTCATCCGGAGCCCACATCGCACAACATGACTCATTCCGAGTCCTCACATAAGTCGTGACCCCTATTGGGTCCCAAGTTAAT
The DNA here is from genome assembly GCA_032719365.1 of Prinsepia uniflora. Taxonomy (NCBI): domain Eukaryota; kingdom Viridiplantae; phylum Streptophyta; class Magnoliopsida; order Rosales; family Rosaceae; genus Prinsepia; species Prinsepia uniflora. The sequence goes on from CM064869.1 coordinate 23,493,567, forward strand.
GTCGCGACTCCTCTCGAGTCCCACATTAACAAGTACGAACATCAATGCCACCACTCGCATATCCGGTCACCTAGCACATATCCCTAGGCGAACCACATCCTATTCAGGATTCCCCACGTACACTAAACCAACTCCCGGACTCCCTCGGAGTCCCATTACCCGTTATCCTCGGGTCAAGTTATCCTGGGCCTAACATGCCCACCATAGATCGTATCGTTATCGTAACCAACCATCCGGACCAATACAAGTCCGACACAATCATAACACGTGATACAATACTCGACCCCCAATCCAGGGCCCAAATCACGTCAGGGATGTCCGACACCCTCATAGCTCGTCTCATCACCAGGCCGCACATAGGGCTCGCATCTCGGAGGCATGGCAGATCCGTAACCAAATGCTCTGATACCAATTTGACAGGACCCGTCCCAACTGGACCTCGATAACCATGTCTGCTCCTGCTCCCGTCTGACAAGTCAACTGAAGTCCCGAAAGTACCCTTCAGCACCTGTCAGACCAGGGATAACTGTACTGATTTCTGCTCATGCCTCCGCCTCGAGATCAGCCCCGAACGTTGTGCCACGGCCTGGAGGGTCATAAAAAACAAAGGTGTGAGTGGACAAAATAATATTCGTTAAAACACATTTATCAAAACACATCAGTTTACCCTCCAGTTTTACAAATCATGCATGCATAGGATAAAACACATGAATAACAACAAATCCGGCTCTCAAGCCCAACATGTGAAAACATTTGAATCATTTAAATCACTTTATAAAATTAGTTCACCATATAATAAAGCATATAACTCGGGAATTACACATCTGAGGATCCTCTGGGAATTACACATCCAGAGTCGTCGTCCATTGCTGGGAATTACACATCCAGCCTCACCGGGAATTACACATCCGGTTTCTCCAGGAATTACGCATCTGGAGTCCCTCCAGGAATTACACATATGGAGTCATCAAATATCAAAACACAATCAAAAGCATTATCACGGGTCCACATGCCCAAATCTCATTTCTCGTCAATCCGTAAAATCATTAAATAATTCAATACACGCAAATCCGTAAAATCATATCCGAAAACATCACAAATCCATTAAATCAATTTCCCAACTCAGAATCCAAGCCAAAACCAGTCACAAATCCCGGGCCTCCGCCCAAAACAGTCATTTCACATTTTCTCGAAAAACGTGCCCGAAGCACCGATTAAAATAATCATTAAATCTCAAAATAATCATATCAAATCATTGCAATTCAAATCATGCCATAAATCATATAAAACATTTAACTATGCATGCATATCAATTTATAAAACAAACGTCCACTCACACACCGTCCAACTGCTCGTTTCCGGCGCTGCACGCGTTTCCGTACTTTCCGATACGAGCCAGGAATCCCGAATCCTGTCCAAAATCATTACTCAAGGTCACTAAGGACCTAATTATCATCATATTAATTTATCATAATTTTCCGGGAATTTAATATTAATTTAATACGCAACATAAACCTTCGGACCCTCGAAACATTATCGAGACGGCGTCCGATCGACTCGCAACCAACACCAAAAATGTTCGTTACATCAAATAGGACAAGTTTCATGTTGAACTCACCTCGGGATTCCCCCTCACGCGCCCCCACGCACCGCCGTGAGTGGCTGCGCGTGGGTGCCACGCGCCTGCTACAGTACCATGAACAGTTACCGTCCCAACCCGAATGACTGGTAAACGGGTCCTGCGACCCGCGAGGTAACCCGGTCCATTCCTGCACATTTCTAGTCCATTTCTTCAGTTGATTACACTAATAGGATCAGATTCATGTGTATTGAAGATCTGTAATGTCAATTGCGTCATTAATTACCTCCATCTACTCGATCAAAGCTCACGGGTTCGAAGTCCGTTCATCATCGAGTTCCTCAAACCGGCATCCAATCCTTCAATTAATGATTCATATAGCGTCGTAGGCTCATGATAAAGATAATTTCGAAGTCAATTGCACACGAATTGGCCCCCAATTACTCAACCCAAGCTCGAAAATCTCCGAAGTCCGCCATGTCCGTTCTAGGTCCAAACGACCCCAATTTCCTTTGTTCTTCATCCAATTCGACTCGTTTTAATCTTAGGGAGCTAAAGGTAACATCAATTTCACTCAAAAACCCCCAAGACATCGAATTCGATCCTAGCTTCCTCATAGGTATTTTTCGGGTTTTTCTGGGTTAGATTCACTGTTTTAAGCCTCAATCCTCTCCGTTTCATTCTCTTTGCTTCCCTCCTCAATCTCACAAATTCAATTTGGATTGTGGCTGCTGCTGGTGAGATCGATCAAGAGACATGGTCTCTGTTTCTCTTTGTTATGCAATGTTTATATTGGTTTTCTTAAACAATTATCCATTCAATGTATTTAATTAATCAAATGCCACTAATCTCACACATGTGGGGGCAAGTGTCACTACCTAAGCCATCCTCATCTAATTTAGCTGAATCACCAGTTTAATTCATACAATTATCCCAGCTGCAGAAATTACCATTTTACCCTTGTCACAACAATTTACCAAAATGCCCCTCATCGTTTTAGACTCATAAGTTCTCGTTCGGACTCCGATTGACGCATGCCGTCTGTCTACGGATTCAGCGTCCCGAGACCTACCCAACGGTATTCCCGGAAAGTCCAAACAATGTCCCGATCAAAAAGTCAACTTTCGGCCCCCTTTTCCAACTTCCGCACGTCATAACTTTCTCCTCGAATATCGGAATTGGACGTGCCACCTGTAAACTCGTGACGTCCCGTACTACGTCACGGTCATCGGTCAAATTCCGTTAGACCGCTCAAATCAAAAGTCAACTTTTCGCCTAATTCCAGGGGCAAAATCATCATTTTCCCCAAGGTTTCCAATTTTTCCTTTTTCTAATTTCCGGGTCATTACATTTAAACTCAAAACACATGCACATAATCAGGCCTTCCCGGGATATCAACGAGTCTTTAAACTCAAAACACAAGCAACAGGCCTAGGGGATATCACAATAACCGAGTTTTTAAACTCAAAACCAGATCCAGCCATATCCGGGTCTTTAAACCCAAAACAAAGTTTCAACGGGTCTTTAAACCCAAAACCAAGTGAAAATCATAGAAATCCAGAAATCCATTTCCAAATCCGAAATCATAATTCTGTAAGCTAGCATCCTGAACCATCATTCCGAACCCAAATCCAAAAATCCACTTATAAGCTCCAAAATCGAATCAGGAATCATATTTTCGAAATCCGATTCCAAAACCCGAAATCACATTTATCGAAATCACTTTTATGAACAGGGCTTGAAGCCCGAAATCACTTTTATGAACAGGGCTTCAAGCCCAAAATCACTTTTCCAAAATTCATTATAAATCATTAAAATCAAATCATATTTCAAATCTCGAATCAAATGGTTGAATCACAGTATAAATCGGAAGCTCGTAAAATGTGCAAAATGTAAATATATCGAAATATGTGCAAAAACCAAAATCATAAAGATCATAATCATAATCATAGAATCACCTATAAAAAACATATAAAAATATTTATGCATGCATCAAGAGTTAGAAAGCAAAGTCCACTCACAAACCGTTTATGCCGATACGCGTGCACTTACGTCGTTCCCGGCTAATCCACTATCACCGGCTTTCCCGATCCTATCCAAATCCCATAAGAAGGCCAATAACTATTCCATAAAGCTTCTACTAAAGCCCTGTAATTTTTCCAAAATTTTAATTGTTTTTAAACGAGCCCTAAAACCTTCAGACATTCCGAAACCTATCGAAACAATGTCTGATCGACTCGAAACCAGTGCCAAAATGTTCGTTACATCGATTACATCATTTCACATGTTGAACACTTCCCCATCAGAGGCACCATGCGCCCTCACGCGCCTCCCAAAGGGGCTGCGCGTGGGCCTCACACGCAGCACTATTCATCATCGTCAACCTTTAGCCAACTCGGTTCAGACCGGTCCAGATCGGCCCAGTCCGACTGAGTTGGAGGGGCCGATTTTCGTCTGTTTTCAATCCATTTTCGATCCTTTCTTCACCATTAGGTTCATCCTTAAGTTTAGAATCGATTTAACTAACTAAAACACAAAATGAGACTTAGATTCTTACCTCCCAAATTCGAAATAAAACCCAAAATTTCACTTCTCTGTTCCCGGCCACCATGAACTCCTCCGGTCACGGTTGCACGTTCTGTGGACTCATCTCAGTCTCCAGGTGCTAAACTAGCCAACAAACTCGTGTCTTAATCCATAAATCCCAAGTTATAATTCCTGAATAGAGACAAAGCAACTGAGGTTCTGAAAACTGGCTTACCTTCACTCTATGACTTCGTCATGGCCTCCACCACGATCCTCACATCTCCTAGTTTCCTTTTTACTCACTGACTACCACCAACAGAAGAGGTTCACAAGGTTTGCAAATTTGAGTTCCACGGCTATGGGTGTTCACGATTTCAAGCTTCTCTTCTTTCACTCTGCTTTTTCTTTCCTCTGTCTACTTCTTCCTATCTCCCTTACACGCACACCAACATTCACCTCTGGTTTTTCACTCAGTCACACACACCACACTAATCTCTTCTCACGGGTCAACCATATAAACTAGCACGACTACACCTCCCCTGTTTTAATCGATCAAGTGGTGAGAAGGGGCTGAAACCAACTAGAGAGTGGGCAGGTGGCCACATCTCATTGCTCCCAGGTGAAAATATCCAACCACGCAGGGATAGGTGTCCCCATCCTATTGAACCATTTTCAAAATCAGCCAAAAGACTATTTTGCCCTTGGTGCACAAATTACCATTTTGCCCCTCGTACGTTTTGACCAATAACTGAATCGTCCGAAGTCCAATAACAACGTACCACCTGTCATTGTACTCAGGAGATCGAGACCTACCTAATGATCCTCGAAATACGTGAAACATACTTGTCGTATAAAAAGTTAACAATTTACCCATTTACAATCAAATTACCAAAATACCCTCGAACTTCCAAACAGCATAATTTCCTCCTTGGATGTCGGAATCGGACGTGCCACCTGTCTATGGACTCGTGACGTCCCGAACTACGTCACAGTTATCAATCAAAGTCCATTTGACCGCCCGAACTGAAAGTCAACCTTTTTACCCATTCTAGGGGCAAAACCGTCATTTCGCACCGTCCGTCCGAATGTACCCAACTAATCACCGATTAATCACACTAATCCATCATTAACCACTAATCTAATCCCAGTTTCCAGGACGGGTCGTTACAGCCTGTCCCATCTCTTTCTGAGGTCTTGGAACATTTATCAATTTGAGTGTAAGCTTAGAGTTTGTATTAGAAAAGTGTACAATATGAAATTTCAATATAGATCATCCAAGTTTACCTTTATAACTACTTCAACTCCAGCTTCATGAAATTTTAGCAATTCTAGTGCGTAGCTACAAGGCAGAGTGTCCAAGACTTGTCAAAATCAAAGGGCATTGGAAAATCTAAGGCAATTCTCATGAAGCAACTTTGAAATGATACTAATTCTAAAATTAAACTCACGGTTTGGCAATCTCAGTAATATCAAACTGAGGATCATGACCCTTCTCGATACCATCCAATACTGAAAAGAGAAGAAAACAAAGAAATCTAATTTGAGGTTAATGGAACCATGTTATATGCACGTGAATACATAAGCACATTATATTATAAATATAAAATGCATACATAAATACACTTTTTTCCTAAGAGAGTCTCCACAATAGTTTTATTACATCTTCACTGGCCATTGAGTATCTTACCTAACTGGTGAAATCAGCATTCTTGGGATCATAAGCATCGGACTAACCAGAAATGAAGTTAGCCAGTGGTGAATATATAGACTTTCTCCTTTTTTAAGTATGAGAATTAACACTCAAATTCAAAGATGATTCTATTTCGAGCATTGAGCTGGGCATACTCAAAGTCCCATTCTTTTTAGGAGTAGCTGCAAAGCCACACTCTGCTATTGGAGAAGCTATACTAACATTGGTTAAGGATGTTGATTGAGTTGGTATTTCATCTGGAAAGTCAGAAGATGTCTCAATTGTAGTTGAACCAGAATTCTCATCTTTATTTAAGGATCGTGGGCTGTATGCGGAAATCATACCAACAATACTAGGGGTTTCCCGCTAATGGAGACGTTTGGATCTGCATCAGATAATGCCATGGAGAAAGATGGCTTTGTGTACCTGAAAAGAAATGGGTTTTATCACATGTTTAATTATTTCCATGTCAAGGAGGAAGATATAACATATCTACTTATCGAGCATCATCTACAAACAAGTAGTCATTCAATAAGATACTAATCAAATCCATCTAGATGAGTAAAATTATCCGCATGTAACAGTAACTCGCTATAATGGACTGCACAGTTCTGTTTCTGGCCAGAAATGGACTATTAAGCTTAATCGTATAGGAAATGTTCCTCCCTAAGAAGACATAAAATTGACCTTCAAAATCTGATTGACCAGTTGAACTCTAAATCCAGCTGATTATGAAGCAATCCAGGCCATGCTTTAGAGCTCAGCCGGAGTTCAAAATGAGCCATATAATATGTGATCATGAGCTGATGAGTTGTGATTTGAAAAAGCTCCAATGGTACTTGGAAACAAAACCATTAAAACTTCTCGTATAATGACATTACTAATATAAACAAAAAAAAAACAAATATCAGGATGACAGTATGGGGTGACCAATTCTGATATATAGCAGCAAATATCAAAAGTACAAACTGAAATTTAATAGCCAAATACCCTAAGACTTAACTGCACCTACCACAAAGACTCCTAGCCTAACAAACAGTCTGAACACCATACTAGTTTCTCATCTGCCTATGATTTTGGTGGAGAATATGGGTTGTTATGTACCTCTAAGACTAAGGCTTTAAATGGTTTGATCTGGTTTAAAAAAAATATTAAAAACCTCAACCCTTAACTTGACTCAATTTTTACACCTTTTCCAAATAGTGGAAGTGTAATCAACTACAAACATATAACTCACATGTCTCATCTTCATACAATCATAGTATATCAAGATCATCATAAATCAAAACTACAAAATTTGAACCAGCAGTAGGTAAGGTCTCATGCTAAAGTTTCTTTACCAACCTCTGAGGAATTCAGACCATTTCATGGTACAATAATTCTGAAGAAGATTGATTGAGGGATTAAATCGAGAGACATCGAATTAAACCATCAACCTGCAATTCATACACATAACTACAATGGTAAGAAAGGAAAAGAATACAACAATACATGTTACGATCACAAATATGTGGAGGAGAGGGAAAGCAAAGTAAGGCATGGTGTTTGAGAGATGAGCCTATATTTCTCAACTTGCGAAATATAGAGGAAGCACGACGACTTCAGCCTCACAGGGAATTACACAAATGTGTATAACCAATTGAACTTAAGAATCTGTTGTCCATAAGTTTTTCCTAGCACTAAACTTAAAAGCTAACTCTTTAGGTATTGTAACAGGGAAACACATAATCTCTATAGAACAAATTACAAACAAATTAGACATTGTTGCAAGATAAAAGGCCTCAACCCCTTAACATTGGTAGCAATAGACTTGTCGACTTACAACACTAATTATGTAAGCATAATCTACAAAATCAAATCCGTGGATGAATTCATTCGACCAATCCAAAGTCAGAAAGAACTAAAAGCTGGTATGATAAAACATGCAGAAAATCCTCAATTAAAAAAAATCCTAATTTCAAGATCAATTTTCCAAGAAGAACTAAAGAAAAAGCCATTGATAAAAGGGAAACAAACCCTCAGCGTCGTCGATGTTGTGCTTCCCCTTTCACGTTCTTATTGAAGACGGCGACTGTTCATTTGCAATGGTTTGTTCTCAATCAATGAAGAGGCAGACTTATTGAAGATGGCTTGAACCTCTCAATTGAATCTCTATGGTAGCTAAAAATCGATCTTCTCAGCTGATACGTCAGTCCCCTTCATTTTGATCCCTTTTTGTTCGATAACAGTGACACTCCATATCGCTAATACTTCGATCCCCTTCAATTTGATCTCCTTTTGTTCGATAACAGTGACTCTCCTTGTCTTTGTTTTTTTAATGATGAACAGTGACGCGCAGTTGTTCCTTCTCAAAATTTCAATTTCCGCCTTCACTACTTTGCAAATTTTTATTTCCCCCTCCTCCTAAGGACTCTAATAGACAACACTAAATCAAAAAGTGTTGTCTATTAGTTTTCAAAATAGTGAAAAAAACAATGCAATTAACATTTTTATAGACCATAGATGACAGTTTTAACCAAAATTATCATATAATTAGTGTCATCTATGGCTAAAAATGGCATAGAGCAATGATTTTGGTAATCATTAAGATTCTAATGAAGTACTGTTTATTTAGTTGATACATATGAATAGCTAGATGATCTCATATTCCGTTGATATTTTATATAAATAATCTTGAAATGATAAATTAGGAATGAAACGGTTTTAATTTTGTTTTATGTATAAAGATAATTAGATAAATTAAAAGGGTGGTACGAGGAGGTAACACCAATGTATGATGTAAGAATTATCCTAATAAGAATAGTTTGTGTACAGTCCATTAATGTGACCAAAAGTGAAATTTAAAGACTGATGTAGATACGCTAAGATGTAAAATTAATGTGACCAATGAGTTTTGAGCGTTGCATGTAAAGCGATACTTGAATTATCCCCATCCCCCTTGGCCTCTTTTGAATCATCTTACTTCAAGATTAATCGAACGAAAAAATAAAAGAACTAAAGGATGTATTCTGCTGTCTCTATCCCCTGTCAACTTTCCTTCCCTCTACTAATTAGGTCAGATGGGCTAATCATACTAATAACCTCATGCGTTGCTTTCTTTTCAAAACAATTACTACCCTGACTCACTATGTAGAGTTAGTCAGCTCACATCATTGCCATTGAAGGGTACGTTTTCCTACTGCCAATTCAACTGATACGTGTAGCTATACCATAGACTAGACCATGGCTGGCGTGCCATGAGCTTTCGAGGACCCTAATTACAGAACCTAATAGAATGATAAAATCACTAAGAAAAGCACTTAAATATACATTTCACAGTTGTCAGAATGTTACCAAAAAGGTCATGTATATATGTTAGCGCGCTGTTTGTTGATACTATCTATTGATGCAAAAAATGAACTAATTCAGATTCGTCTCGGTAGGCGCCTTTGGGCACTCCTCTCATGGCTAGGAAGACTTGCGTAGAAAGGGGTAAGGGAAAAGCGACACCGGCGTGGTGCCAGCCTAACAGTCTCCGATGCTTAAATAAGATTTAAGTGTGGAGGATACTGTAATAATTTAAACAACGTAAGACCAAGATTGCTATTACCTTTTAAAAGGGGTACCTTTGTATTTATAATAGTATTGAATGTTGTTGTCGATGTTTGTCGATGTGGGATAAATGTCGTTGTCTTTAGAAGCTTACGCGTGTCCTGGTGTGACTCTGAGCAATATTTCTGACATGTCAGTGGGCCTAGCCGACCAGATGTGCTCGACTTGTGATGTGGGTGGCCTCTTGCTGAGTGATCATGGTGGCCGAATGTGATGTCAAGCCGATCAGTGTGGCAGTTCGATCAGGTATGCTCTATCTGTGTTGTTCTGACCTTATTGCTGGTGATTAGGATGGCTGCATGGAGGGCCTGGCCGATCAGATGTGTTCGACCAGCCTTGGTCGGTTGAAGGCATGGCCTTGTACAATTTTTCAATTGGAGGGCTTGGGCGGTCTCTAAGACGGGACTATTCGACTTTTAGTTACGCCGATCAGATTAGGTACGAACAGAAGTCCCCCAAGTCGTTAACTAAGGTGAATTTCCTCGGTCGAGAGCTTGTTGTGTACATGTTGGCTAATGTAGTTGTGATAATCCTCCTTGTTTACCTGGTCAAAAGAGGTTTAAAGATTTAATCCATATATAATCTCAGTTTGAAGAGGTTGAACGTCTTCCAAGAACTTCATCTCCATACATATCCAATCTTGGGAGGAGGTACTTAGAAGAATTGGTATTAGTTCAACTTTCCCAGAATTAAACCCTAAATCTCAATTTATGGTTAGGAATGAGATTGAGAGTATAAAGTGAGTAGTATTACCTGACATGTATAATAGAGAGATCAAAATCAAATCTTTTTACCCAAAGAATATCTGAGAAAGAGATTCCACCTATGAATACACCTTTTTTACATTAGCTGCAGTAAAGAATCGATTAAAAGTACTTTACTAAGTACTTTACAAAGAACTTTACACTACTTAAAATTTTGATATTGCTTCCTTACACTGCTTAAGTTTCCTATCATAAAAAAAATCGATCAACTGTAGTAAAAAAAAGTGATTAGTAGAAGCACAAATGATAATAACAAAGACATGGCAATATTTTTCAGCAACTAAGGCCACTGCATGTTGTTAAGAAAGATTCAGATCACGTTGCACAAAAATTACTCACCAAAATTGGATGATTAACCTTAAGAGACTTGTTATCCACCATTACTTCACCTCTGTCTATAACGACCCGTCCTAAATCTATGGAATTAATTAGGAATTAATTGTGGATTATCGAAGATTAATCGAGGATTATCGGACGATCAAGGTAAAATGATGATTTTGCCCCTAAAAGTTCATTACGTAGATTGAGACGATACGAGTTCGTAGATAGGCGTCACGTCAAAATTAGACATCGTACGGGAAAGTTATGGGTCACAGAAGGTTCGATTGTATTTTACGGTGTTATGGTTTTCAAATTGGTTTGTCTTTAATGGGCCCAAAAGATCTGGCATGGACCAATAGATGAGTGACAAATGTCACTCATCCTTTGGTCCATAACCCACATTCATGCACCCATCTTCATCCTCTTTGTTTTCTCTCCCACCCGAAACCAAAACCCATTCCATTTTCTTCCTTCCACCTTCACCTGCTGTCTGAGAGAGAGAGACAGAGTTAGAGAGTGAGACGGAGAGACTGAGGGACGGCGATGGACGTGACGGAGGCTAGGGCGGTGGCCGGAAACCCGTGAACCCAAGTAAAACTCGAAACCATTTGAATTTGGTTTTTGAGTTTGAAACATTTAGGACACGTTCTGATGCTTTGTTGGTGTTCTGTGAGTCCCTACGAGTGCTTGAGGATAAAAAACAAGTGTTGAGGATGGCAGGACGGATCTGGGTTCGAACTTGAAGGTTGGCCGTGGGAGTTTGATCGTGACAAGTCCAGATATTCTGGAGATTAGGGATTAGCCTCAGAGTGGCTTACAGCGCGGATTGTGAGCGCGCAGTATAGACGGTCTGTGAGTGGACGTTTTTTTATGAAATGATGTATGCATAACTGTTTTATATGATTTATGAATATGATTTGAGATGTATTGATTTTATATGATTTAAATATGATTTATGCTGATTATTTAAAATTTTTGTGGAAAATGTTGTTATGCACGTATTTCGAGATTTTTATTTTTATATGATACTTGGGCTTAGGTCAAGTTTCCTACGTGCATGTGAATTATGTGATTTGAATGGTTTCACAGAGAGACGTGAAACCGAGGATTTGATTATCGGTTTTAAATGATTTCATGGAGATGCGTGAAATAGACAATTCGAGCTTGAGTCCTAATTGGTTATGGACTTTGACTTGGATTACGGTCAAGGATTATTTGAATAAAGCTTTGAATAGTGAAATGGTTTTTGGATTTGGAAATGATATTCGGGCATGTGTTCTAGTTGATTTATGGGTTGACTTTGAGTATAGTCAAACAGGAAATTGAACGATATTTTCGGTTTTGAAAATGAAATATCGGGCTTGTGACCCAGTTCTGATTTATGAGATGAGATGTCGGGCTTGTGACCCTGTTGTGGATTTGATAGGATTTGAGGAATCCTGGATTTGATAAAAGTTTTGAACACTGTTTTTATGATGGTTTTGTGGAAACTGATTTGATGAAACTATATTTCATACGTATACCCCATTGAGATATTTTGAGATGAATTGTGAAATGTTTTCTACAATATCATCCTCTATGATGTGATTGTAGTCTCCATATGTCATAGATCCTGGAAAGGTCACGATGACACTGCCTGCAGGAGTGTCAGAGATGGACATTTTGCAGACGTCGAGCTAGGGGTTCCGAGCCTGTAGATGCCATCGCTCAGACGTCGAGCCAGGGGTTCCGAGCTTGTAGATGCCATCGCTCAGATGTCGAGCCATGGGTTCTGAGCCTGAGGTAGAACACCTAGTCGTCGAGGCACGGACTCCAATCCTAGTATATATTCTGATGTGTAATCCCGAGTCGCACATGTAGCGCTGATATCGTGACTATTGAGATGATTTGTTGGATATTGGATAAAGAGGATTGGTTGATTATGTTTTCATATGACTCCGGATGTGAGTCTATGTTTCAAGAAGAGGCCCTATTGAGATGATTTATGAGATTGTTTTGGGCTAAGATCTCACGTGGTTTTAATTTGGGCTAAGACCCTACTGAGGAAATGGCTTGATTGAGAAGCATTTTTCACTATGCGTTGATTTGAAAAGCAATATGATTTGCTTTTAAGAAAGTATTTAAAATAATGTTTTCTGATGCATGTATGCTTTTAAGTGAAGGGTATAAATGTCTTTTTGTTAAATGATTTTAATAAACTGATTATTTTTGTCCACTCACAGTTTTTATGCTTTTTGATACCCTTCAGTTTGATCGTAGATGCGGGCTGTAAAAGAGACCGAAACATCACATGCCGTTGCATACTCCGCAAGTTACTGCGCACTCTGGTAACCCCGAGCGGGTTACGGTTTTATCACTGGTCTGACACGTGATGTCAGACGGGAGCAGTGCACATCCCATGATAATCCAGGAGGATTGGGATGGGTCCTGTCACCATCGGACCTATAACAAAGCAACCAAAAATCAAAATGTTATAAGGAAAAACATGTGAAGGATCTGAGTTGTTGTTCGAATGGCACCAGATCACCATACATTTACTAGAAACAATTTAAAAGGAAAGGAAACCAGGCATTTTGACCATTTGTAAGAAACTATACATTGTTTCCTAAAAAAATGCTTAAATCTACTGATGTAGATCCCTACAATATGAAGATGGAAACAAAAGAAACGACTAGTCTGAAGTGCATGAGCAACTCCATGAGCAACTTTGTTATTTTTCCACTGCTGCCACACACAAAAGAAAAGATAAAAGGAAGAAATAAATGACTAGATAGCATTAACTACACAACCAGAAAAACCAAAACATATGTCCTCCACAACATTGAATTCCACATCTTCATCATGTTGGGTCAGCAACTCACCACCTTCATTTCCAGAAATTGACACAGACAAACTGTTAGAGAGAGAATTAATTTTCAAGTTTAATTATTTCTCCAAATTATACTTTGAAAATTTTGTTAACCAATATAATCAAATCGACTATTTAGAGGAGAAAAGTTGGCTTGTAAAACGTACCTGAATCAATGCAATTTTTGCTTGTACGTACTTGTAATTACCTTGAAATAATTTTTGAATGCCTCAAATGACAGGATTCATCCCTAAATTCCGTGAAAATTGGGCCGGTCCTGCTCTCGTCTGATAGGCTTTGTCAGACAAGGGACCTCACAAATTTTATCCATGTTCATATCTTACTAAATCAACCAAATTGAATGCTTCCTTGCATGGCTTCCGCTTATGTCCAACCCACTAACCCCTATCAAGAGGTGGAAACTTCAGACCTTACTTAAGCCGAACCTTTTTATTGTTAAAAATTTTAGTATAATTATTATTAAAATTTAGTAATATTCAAATATAATCACTTCAACCCTTTAATCCCAATTCTCCTCACATATTTTCATTAATCATCAAGTTCATCATACTGCCATTTCATCACTTTATCATTATGTCATAACGCCATCATCACATATTTCTTCATATGTATATATATATATATATCATCATCATCTTCTTCCTGTCACCATCTTATCATCATTAACATAATCATCATCATCTCATATAAGCATCATGTATTCATCATCATACATCATCCTATCATCCTTAACATAAACACATCATGATTATCACATTTCATCACATCATCATACCATTATCATATGATCATCATAGTAACATATAAGACTATTATAGCAAATAACCATCCATCATTCACCATAATTTGCTACATAGCAAAACTATTATGGCTTTATCGTCTCATAATATTGTCATGCCCTATCATCGTATCACCATAGCATTCATAACATGAGATTATATATAGCATCATAGGATGATAATGTTATCACCATATAATACTCAAGCTAAATCCTTCTTTTACACATTTTCAATTCATTCTAATTCAGAATAATTCATCATAATTCATTATTATTCATTAAGGACCCAAAATGGCCTTATATTAATGGGAATGGCTAAGATACTTCACCAATTTTAGTGCGGTGTCCAAAAACCAAAAAAAAAAAAACTATTTGTAAAATGGGGAATTTGAGAGAAAAATAAGTGTAACCGGTGGCAGGTAATAATTAAAGAGCACGAGACTAGCTCGTGAGGCATGACAAGTCGAGAGGGTTCTTCCTGGGCAGCAACGAGGAGGAAGGGTGAATTAGGGCAGTAGTCGAGAGGGTCGGGCATGAAAGAAGGAAGATATGCAGCAACGAGGAGGGTCCTTGGCAAAGTTGAGAGTGTTCCATGGTTTCATGGACAAGTCGAGGCATGGTGAGTGATGCAGTGGCGATAAAAGATGGATATGGTCGTCTTGTGGGTCGTCAACCGAGCTTGAATTCGCGAGTGTTGAAGGCAGGGACAAGTGTACCGGCAAAAGATAAAATTTTTAGGTAAGGGTGAATTAGGGTTTGTAGTAGATGAAATTTGGAGAAATTTTGAGAGAAAATACAAGAATGGGTGAAATTGAGTTTCGAAATGGAATGGATGTCGAAAATATGGGGTATCACATGTATGAGCGAACTGGGTTTGTAATTTGTGAGAAAAATTACAGGATTGGTTGAGTAAGGATTAGTGATTGGTCGAATAGGAGAAATTATAGGGCAATTGATAGGTTTATGAGTTAATTATTGGTCAAATAGGAGAAATCCCGTGAATTTGGGTGTGTAATAGTTTTTGTTTGTTTTCAACTAACCACTCTCTCTGATAGCAATTGATAGGGTTGTGAGTTATTTATCTAAAAATTTTACTTTGCACACTTTTGCTATATTGGTTAATTTGACTTTGAATATGCTTCGATTTATTTGAATTGTAGTATGTTGTTAATTTTGAGAGATTTGGTGCAGTGCAAAGGTGAAAATGCAATGAGGCTCTGTGAAGTCAGGTTTCATTTAAATTTTAGTGATTTGGGTTGTCAAGTTCCAGTGCTCGCTCACTAAGGCCTGAAGAACATAGTTTCTTTTATTTAGAAATGGCATACATATGTAGGGAATTGGTAAGGTATGATAAAATGTGTAGTTAACGTGAACAAAGCTTTAGAGGTGGTGTGTGAAAATAGTTTTAATTAGAATTTGTTGATATGTGAGATGAAAATTTGCTTGAATAGTGTTTTGTCATCCTTGTAGGCCAATGAATGATGAATGAATCATTATTGTTTGTGGAGAGGGTTAGATGTAAGCATTGTACCTTCTGATTTTGTTCTTCCCCTACATTGAGAAAGTAGGTGTTGTTTGGAATGCAAGGATTTGATGTGGCATTGTTGTTAGTTGTGTATATTGTGTTACTAGTTTCTATGTGGTAGTTTGTTTTACTTGTGGACGTGTTTGTTCCTTGTTGTTGGTAATATCCGTATGCTTATATGAAACTGTTATGTGGATGCATTGGTAAGATTTAAGGTCTTAAGGATTTGGGTTGCTCCTTTATTTATATGTGATCCTTTAGGAATAACTAAATGGAATGAAATCACATCTAAAAATTATAGACACTTTAATGAGGGAATTGGGTTTAGATTTGGATTTGATTATAAGGCTATTTGTTAGGAAAAAAACATTAGATTTGAAATATGTAGATGTCATAATAATGAAAGTGATTTGAAATGACTAGATGCACAAAGTCATTCGAAATCCATTTGTTTTCTTCACTTCTCTGCTTATCCAAATAATCAAATTCTACTACCATACATATGCATTGTATCTCTGGCCAACAATTTTAGCATTTTTATGAAATCTAAATCCAAATCCTTTTGAAAAAAGGAGTCTTATTGTTTTCAAATATCAGAATGATGATTGAATGAAAGGTTTTACAATTTTATTAACTTTTTTCTTCATGTGCTCATTTTTTGTTGAAAGCATACTCATAAGATTCATTTTTGCATAACCGAAGGCATTTAAATTTGATGAATGAACACTCATCTTACTTATAGTTAAAAAAACTAGTTTCAAGACCGCAACCCGTTTTGTGTGGTATTTCTACCATTTACAAAGGAACTAGTCTAAAAATTAAGTGGGCACAGTATATCCGACTGCCCATCTTCGTCCTTCTGAGTTCTATTTCTTAATTAACTAGTAAATAGGAATTCTTGTGCGTTATTTGAATGGAGAATTATGTATGCTTCTTTGGATGATTTTGGAAATTGAGCAAGGCTTGATCGATAGGAATGTTTGCTACTCTAAATATGTCTTGTGTTATGTTTCTAATCATGCATTTATGTTTGTTCTTCCACAGGTTGGATCTTAGCCTGTATTAGATAAGGCATTTCCAAATTCAGTAAGCACGGGAAATAGGTAGTTAGATGTACTTTTCTTGTCATTTGTCAACTGTTGGTAGTATTTAGAATGGAAGGTGATGCTCAATGCATATGAGCTTGCATTGCAGGTTTCCAATGTCATAATTGAATAAAGATAATGATCTTGATGTTGAAAACAAAGATGCAAGTGAAGAAGTGGACGATGACGAGAATGAAGATGATGGTGATTACGATGAAGAGGACTCAGAATAAGATAATGATGATGATGATGATGTCGATGATGAAGACTCAGATGATGATGTTGAGGGCAATGTATGGAGCGATGATCAAGATGTGGGTTTAAATTTTTGTTATGGCTTGAATCTGGGTTTGCTATGATCTGTTAATTTGAATTTGCAGGTTAGGCAGGTTTAAATTCAAAGGCACACACTTAGGTGTGATTTTTGATATATGATGTTGTAAAAAATGATTATTAATGGTTAGTAATTTGAAGTTTGATCATTCCCCTACATTAGCAATGATTGAAAGCTTGGTAGCTTGGTTTCCTTTATCCTAACTAATTAGTGTAAGGATTGATAGGAAAAAAGCTTACAACTTGTCAGAATATTGATAATTGCATTTTCTGGTGTATATGAATTTGGTGGCATTGTGTCATCCAATTGGTATTGTAAGGGGAGGTAATTGGTATTTGATCTGGGTATGCATGTGTTATTTTGCTCAATTTTTTTTTAAGATTATGATGTGGGCTAGGTGAATTTTATAAAAGGAGTATAAACTAAGTAAGTATAAGATTTTGATGTTGGATCGAATAATTGGAAGTAATGTGCGAATGAAAATTTTAATGAATTATATTATTTGATAATTGTAACGGGGATGAATTGGTACATGGGGTTGTACATATTGAATATGTCGAATGAATGTAACAAGGAATTATTGAACAAGAAAAGAGGTAATAAGAATATAAGAGTTTGAAAATATGCCCCCAAAACAGAAAAATTTGGTACTTCGATTTTATATAACGGAAACTCCTCTATAGGTATTTGAGGTACGAAAAAGCCAAGTTGGAAAAACGATAAAATTTTCCCTATCTCACGATCTACACGGAAATAGGTAAAATTTATTTATCGATTATGTTATGTTCAATGGTAGCTTTTACAAAAATTGGGTAAGTTCGAAATTGAATTTGATCGTTATTGTAGTTGAAATGCGAATGAGGAAATAAAAGTATGGAAAGAATTCATTTAAACACTACATGGATATGGTAAACATGATTTAAACGTTATAAACGTATTTGGACATCAATCATCCTATCCAACCTTTTAGATTCAATGCATATAATCCTAGATTAGTTACAAAAAATATAAATTGAGTAATTTCGATGTTCATGTACTAAGGAACGTTTAGAAACCAAAGTTATGAAATACGTAACAAACGATTAAATAAATACGTGGAGGCGTTTATACCAATTGGCATTGCGAATTTGTTTCCACAGATTTCTTATAACTCAAACATTTAAATAACAATTCAAGATATAAGAAATATGCTCCCATATCGATTTTAATATAATTTTAATTAAGTAACAACAAATTTATGTAAAAACATTAAATAAAACAATTCCCAAATAACCCAATTTAATAATACATGAATACCTAAACCTTAAAGAGGGTAAATCAGTTATTACCATCACACTACAGGTACAGGGCACATGCTCATTCTTCAATAATTCACTTGCATTCTGCACAAAACAATAAATATACAAGTTAAGGAGGACTTCTCATTCCACACAGCGGTTGCAAGAAGCGAAGGGGTAGCCTCATTCTCTGCGGCGCATCAATCTGTCTCCGTATCCAACCACCAGAGCAATTCCCGCATCCATGCTCTTCCCCTCCACCTGCGCACCCAGATCCCCATTATCCATCTGAAGATTGCGACCTAGGAACCCACTCGCCCACTGCACCTACGTACACATATCCCCAGGCACTTTGCAATTTCTGCAAAAATCAAGATTCTTGATCTTAATGGCTTTTGTAAGTGAATTCCTAATCCTTCGTATACTTCATTTTTTTCGTAGTCCATGATTCAGGATGCATGTCTGTTGTTCATGGGTTCTTATACTCCCCTTATACTTTGCTTCTAACTAGTTACATTTAAAGTATTTTCTAGTTTTACGTATGTAAGAGAATATGGAAAGGAACAAAATAAAAAAAATAAAAAAGGCAGAAGTATAAGTAATTAGTATGTGGCAACATCCCATGTATGAAAAAAAAGGTCAAACATTTGTTGGACTACAGGTTTCAAGAGGAGGTAGTGGACAAGATTGGGAAGAAGGGGGCAGAGTGTGTAGATTTTGTATGCCCAATTTTTTAAAAGACACTATGGCGGGTTTGACAGAGGCATAAGCTGCAACAGTAGATGCGTTGGGTTTTCGAAGCTTACAAAAACTATCATGGACGGGAATGCACGCGAGGCTTTTCAAGTCCATCATGCAGAAGAAAAACCCAGATGGCTACTTAATGGAAGTTGAGGGGAGGGTTCATAAGATCCAGGAAAGGGATTTTGCTCGTATAATGGGAATCCCCGGTGTGAACCACCCACGTCGAATGGGAGGGTCCATTTCAATGGACACAGTTGGTCTATTTAGGAAAAAGTACATGCGACATAACATGACCCTTGTGTTGGAGGACTTAAGGGACATTATATCAAGCAAGGAAGAGTCGGATAATGAATTTGAGATTGCTGTTGTCTTGTATGTTATGGGTACAATCCTGTTTTCGATAGAATATATTACTATACGAGCCAATTACTTGTCAGTTTTCCTGTCTGGCACAGAGTTCTGTCAAATAAATTGGCCCTCGTTGTGTTTGGATGATATAATGGCCAACATTATAGAATTTTCACTTTCGAAAGGGGAGGTTCTTGCAGGATGTACAATTTTTTTGGAGCTGTTTTATATTGACAAAATTGAAGAAGGGTATTTGTTGGTGGATAGGGCATTACCACCAGTTATAGCGTGGAACAGGGAGAAGTGGAATACACTTTACAAACGGATAAAGGAGCAACAACGGATTGCAAGTATTACCGGCGAGAACGAAACCCAACATTTCACCAACATGACTGAGACGTTCAACATAATTAGGGTTGATGACAATGAAACCTCGAATGTACCAACCGCTACACCGAGCCACAAATTATTAGTAATTCAACATTCAACCAATTATTTTTAGTTTTACCATCAACGCATAACAAATTTGAAGTTGTTCAGGCATTATATTTGTAACTGTGAGCTGATGGTAGTGGACTTCATATGTTGGATACACTTCAAACCTTGCTGCAGGTTCTAGGATTAAGTAGGGGGAAAAGAAAATCAGCACGTGAAATTAATGTGGCTTTGGGGGGCACATGTTTGAAAGCTAAGAAGGTTGTGCCACATCCTTCCACATCGAAGGGGGCGCAAAAACTTCCGAAGGGCTGGATTTGGGAGAAACTAGTTGAAAATGAGTTTGCTGAGGCTGGCCATTCCCTACTGGACTTCATATTTGATGCATGACATGATCAAAGGTAAATGAATACTTGCACATTTCTATTTGGAAGTCTACCTTGTATAGTGGTGAATCTCAATCATATTGTTGAATTAATATAATTATATTCTGAGGTAGCCACGTTATTATCCAAATGGAAGTGGATCACTTAACAAGGCTGGATCTTAGATGTCTGCTGCCAGAGAACTTCATCTCCAATAAGGTACGCCCTCTGTGTTGCTAGGGTGTAGATATTTCAAATGTGAATTTTCCTGAGTGACCTGTGTATTGTTTGTGTGGACTGGATTGAAGATAATGGACCTAGCGATCAATATGATGGGCGAGAATGGGGATGCGCATTAGTTTATTCCACCCAATTTCACGGTAAGTTAGGCTTTACAGTTTGCATCATAATATTTGGAAACTGTCTACAATAATCCTCACTTTGACATCTATTATAGACAAACGCTGTCTCATGTATTGAAGAAGGCGTAATGTCCACCCGTCGGATTTGGTCCTTAAAGAGGTACCAATGTATGAGGCATTTAGGGGATGGTTTCCACAACATTGAAAAGGTACAATAAATGGTAATGGGAATAAATTCCATTGTATTTGGTATTTAAAAACCTTATATTGCATTGTCCAACTTTATGCAGATATTTCTCCTCGTGCTGGATGTTGAGGCGGGACATTGGTTCCTCATCTTAGTTCATGTTAGCGAACAAATCGCATTGATATGGGATCCGCTTACTCAGGGGAGGGCACATCGCGGAAGAGTGACTATATGCCAGAAAGTGGTAAGTTGTTACAATTAAAAACTTCCAATTTCACTTTGTTGAATTATTAACCATCTATTCCCCATTTCGGGAGGGAACCTTACAAGTGGATTTGTTTAGTTGCGGGCTATGGAAACAGTTTTACTTACGGAGCCTGAACTAGATATAGGCAGGATAGAGAGATTGATGGGTGTGGGATCATTTCAAGTGTTGTATGACCTTAACGCCAAGGAAACCAAATGGAGCTGACTGCGGGGTATTCGTATTGCGTTTCATTGTCGATTACCCAAGTATCGAAACATTGAAGGAGCACGAGGTAGGTATTTCTTAGTTAAATGTTGGCATTAGTTGCTATTTCATTATGCATGTATAATCGATTACATTTTATCCTTCTGCAATGAGAAAAATCAATTGCAGGACGTGATGAACACGAACGACAGACGCGATATTTAGTGAAGCATGAGAAAAATCAATTGCAGGACGTGATGTAGCTGGGTTTGTTGCAATGAGAGCCAATAAACGTAGGCTGAGAAGGGATTGTTTATTAGATGTTGAGGAAAATGTCCCGCCTGGGTTTATCTATGAATCCCTATTCGTGTTCACTCCCTTATGTTCTTACTGGGTAAACCCCCGTATTATTGTTGTGTATATCAAATTGTGTGGTGCATTGTAGGTTTACATCTGTTTGTCACTAACCCTACCATGAAGAATTTCAGACTTTTTGTTGGACTCTATGTGCTATATGCATATTTTCTTTGTAAAATGCTTATATCAACGTTATGTAGTTTCACTTATATCTATTGCAGTTCTAATTGTCTTTATACCATGAAGGCACTTTTTCATATGCAAATTTTTTTATACTTGATTTGGTGGCTTTAAAAAGATTCATAGTATATTTGGAACTTATCGATCTATTGGTAAGAAGATATGGGTTAAATATAAAGCAACAATGTATTTTTGTTTACATCAATCGACCAATCCATGCCCCTCACTGCGTAGTACTCGCCTAACAGTAATAGGATCGGTCGGAAAAGGAGTATACCCATGTATCAATCCCGATTTCAATACTGGTTGTACCTATATTCCAATAAAATTTATAATTTATTCATTTGAGTTATTAGAAATCAAGCGGAACAAATTACCAAATTCAATTTGGGCCTCATCCCCTTTAATTTTTTTATTTATAAGAAATAAGTGAAAAAAAAAATCTTACATTATTTCCACTTCATGAGTTGTGCGACATATGAAGTTGCAACACATGAATTGTGTCACAACACATGAAGTTACATTATTGTAAAAGACATGACATGATGGAGGATGAGTTGGTGCATAACATTTTTCTCCATCCATCCCTATAAATAAAAGGAGGGAGCACTCCCAAAGCACCCCAATTGTGAGGCCCCAATTTAGTTTCTTTCCCCATCTTGTATCTCAAACTTTTTCAGTTGAGAGAAACAAGGGTGAGACTTTGAGTTGGAGCTTTGGGTTGGTACTATAATAGTGAGTAAACCCACCAAGAGTAATTAGGTGGTTTCCGGTGGTCCTAAAACCTTACCCCTCTGCAACCTTCGTGCATATTGAATCATGGGTATAGTATGGATGGTTTTTAGGGGTAGAGTTCTTGGTATTTACGATAGTTAGAGCGAAGCTAAAAAAACAAGTCATCAATTTTAGCCATGCAAAACACAAATCTTTTAAAACACTTGGTGAGGCAACTCATGCATACCAAGAGTACTTCGAAACTATCCAGACACCTGCTCCTATCATAGGGATAGAGAGTAGTGGATGGAGATCGACTGCAGAAGTAGAATGTCAACTTCACAATGAAAACATCATTTCTGAACTTACAAAGCAACGTGATGAGCTACTACAAATTTTTAAGACTCTTACAACCCAACTACAATCTGCAACAATCAACAAGAGAAAATGAAGTTATTGAGTTTATGTACGTTTGTTTTTAATATCCAAACATATGTAGTACTCCATGTTCTTGTTATATGCAACATGTCCATCTTTCATTGTCCAAGTATTTTAGAATGAAATAACTTGTGTGATATGGAAGCAATAGGAATTTGGGGAGCAGTGAAAAAAAAAGAGACGCTAATAAACGTAAATCAACCAACCCACTCATTTTTTATTCATGCATTTTTTTATGAAACAAATTCAAACATAATATACATACGGGTGTACTTAATGTTACGTAGAGTGGTTGAATTAAGATAATATTTCCCTCATTATGTGCCAAATACTCCTTGTTTGATAACAAAGTTACCAAAGTTACATGTTGCTAGAAGATGGTTAGGGACAAACGTCCATAGAAAGCCTTCGGTTGGTGTATAAGTGTCGGGTTGTGTGGAAGATTCCCGTGAGGTTTTTTTTTTGGGAGAGGGGGGGGGGGGGGGGGGGGGGGGGTGGCGGGGTGGCGGGTGCCAAATGTCAGCAAAAATACGTTTTTTTAGGTCGGGTATGCTGACCATTTCTTTAATAGAGTTTGTGGGGGTGTTGAGGGGTTGGGGGGCCCTTTCAATTCATCTTATAATCGGGGGTGCAAGTTGTGTTGTGCTTGTTGGACGTTAGTGATCACCATGGTTGCAGGTTGTGCAACCTTAATTTGTTTTTGGAGAAGTGTAGCCTTGGTGGGACAAGTGCAGCCTGACTTCACCTTCACGTGCCTCCCCTTGTCATGTACACTCATGCCAGCCTACTGTTTGTTTTTCGGTTTTCTCATTTACTAGCTAGCTACACATTTAATTCCAAAACCGATACAATGAAGGTTTATCTACACCACGATTTGAGTGAGAAACCTGCTGAGAAATGATAGAAACTAGGAAATGTTACTACTGAATAGGACTGTGGTTGGGTTGTAGCATTTTCATTCATATGCACAAAACAAACAGTTATGCAATTTGGAATCAAAAGGAGGTTGTTTGGGAAAAACCAAGTTCCTCCCAATCTGCTGTTTTGCCAAGTTAGATCATCCAAAATAGGAGATTGGTTGTTTAACACCAATCCCATTGACACCATAATTAACAAAAGACACATTATGTACTAAAATAGGTGATTAATTTTTTGGGATCCTCTTGGCGGATGGATCCTTGACCTTCTCAATGTAAGGGTGTTTGCTATGAACTGCACCATCATCATCTTCCAAACAGTCAACTGCCAACCTTTTTCTCCTTACATTGTTTTTGTTGCCCCCTTGGTGAGTTGGATGCAAGACGGATGTTCTAGTAGACAAGTGCTCGGTAGTTTTTTCGGGTGTCTTGACAGTGCTCGAAACTTCAACAAGTGTTGGAAACAACTGATTGTTGGTATGATTAATTAGGTCTAGGGCAATGTGCCTTCAAAAAGCTTTGGGTCCACACAAAGCAATCCTCTTTACTACAGCCAATGGCACTTTTACATTAGAAACCATGCAATCCCCTTATCAATACTAAGTTTAGTACATTTATATCTTACCGAAAAGTAAGTTGGAAAATACCAATTATTTGAAGTCTCCAGTTGAAGGACATCAATGACTACATTTATAAACTGCGTGTTAATTACAAAATCCACAGTCACATCTAGGTTGATGTGCTTTATTATAACCAATTAAACAACTCACAAAATAGTATTTTTGTGGCATACAGTACACCTACATCGTAGGTTAACCACTTTTCTGTAGAAAGGGAACAAAAACTCCCACTGTAAATGGTCCGAAATGGAGTTTGAATGACTGGTATTCTTGATTCACTATAAGCCATAGGACATGTACGAAATGAGCAACCATATATATATAATTATTGAAATAGAATACAAATGTAGAATATTAGGGTACTACCACCTTTCTTTTCCAAATGTGTCTTTAAGAGAGAAAATGTATTCAAGTAAGGCGACATCGGTGGGAACTACACCCATAACTGATGGCTTCTTCATGTCTCCGATAGTAGTTGATCCTTGACATGAAACCCCACTTTTTGGACATAGAATCTTTAATTTCTACAATAGAAATCTCCTTTCCTACGATCCAATGGATTGGCTTTTAAATATCATTCTTTTATAATAGGCAACATGGAAGGTAGATTTCAATTTTACTCATTTCCAACAATATAAAACATATAGGCAGTTTCAGATGCTTATGGTGTACATTCATTTCTTCATGTGCTCTTGAATTATAAAGTGACAGTTTGTTTATTTTTTGAAACCAAGCAACCAAAGCGTTATGTAAAGAATAACTAGAACAAAGACCACGTATTGAATGTGGGCTACTTACAAACAAGTTAGGTTAAGGACAATAACGAACTGCAACCAATGAAGCATAGACACAGCACAAAATAAGACTTAACATTCCCCGAAGTAAGCTTATTTACCGAAGCTAAAAAAAACATTCTAATGCAGAAAATGGGAATACATTTGCAAAAGTAAAAAGAAGGCACTCTTATAGATCATTGTGGAGCTCCAGTTCCATCATACCTCGGGTTGAGGTTTGGCTAGGTTCTCATTTGCATTGGGGGTGCTTGTCGATGAGAGGACAATGCATTCAGGGAGATGGGAGATCAACTTGTTTAGAGGAGATTGTATTGTTGCTTCTTTCTTTTCGAGGTCTGCCTTCATTGTATATATGATGTCGTTCTTCATTTTTTCCATACACTGTTCAACTACAAAAGGAAGTTAATTGTGCCAATCTTCTATTCGGCTTTCAACGCCATCAAGTCGCCATATAGTGATTAGCTCAGGATTTAGAGTAGTTACGTTTTGTGCTAGGATGCCTAGATCCGCCTTTAGGCCTACAACCATGCATCGCATTTCCATAAAAACTTGCACAATCCGACCAACTACTCCACATAGGTTAGATGTCATGGGAGTTTCACTCCCAAGCCTATTAGACACACCCTGCAATTACGAATGTACTAGCATTCACACCATATAAAAAGTAACGCATATTCATTCAAAAGTTTTAATTTTTCACTTACTTCTAGAGGGCTTTGCTCTTTAGTCTTCTTGTCTCCTTCATTCTGTGTCCCTTTTCCTACCACCAACATAATGGAGATGAGCAATTATTATCCTAACTTTTTAACAACCCTACGACAATTGAGATTATGGCCTAAGAGAAGGATTATGATGCATCCGCATAAACATTGCCCCAAATTTGCTTCACACCTTAGAAACTCTCAAACATGGTAAATTTAACAAAATGTATGAACCAATTTCAAGAAAATGTCAATTAAAATCAGGAGTGAAATACAGAAGACAAATAGAGACACTTCGTAGAGAGACACCTTAAGAGGTTTTATCGACTTACTTTTTATTTTTCTAGTTACAAGAATTTATCACAGTTAAGCACCACAAACTAAAAACAACATTGTACCTTGCATATCTCAAACTTGCATAAATTCATTGGTGAGTAGAGTAATGTTTGAAAATAAAATTTGCTTCCAATTAAAATCTACCTCCCTCTAAACTTTCAAATTCACCATTTTACATTGACTTTTACCCAAAAGACTAACCTGACTTTCTCCCCAACAATAAGCTCCAGCTTAAATTCCCGTCTTTGAATCATAATCGAATTCATTCTCATCATTCACTACCACGGGAGTTGCAAACTTTACCAATCGCGATCCACAAGTACTTTTATTGTGCCTATACGCATTACAATAACTACAATGATGACTACTCTTACTAGATTTCCTTCCTTTCTTACTCCCACCTTCGTCTCCAAACTTTGTGTGTTTTCCTTTACTCTTTACATTTGCCAACCGCGATCCACAAGTACTTTTATTGTGCCCATACACATTACAATAACTACAATGACGACTACCCTTACTGGATTTCCTTCCTTTCTAACTCCCACCTTCGTCTCCAAACTTTGTGTGTTTTCCTTTAATCTTTACAACTTTTGTATCTTTGATAATCTTATCATGCCTATGAGCACTACACATGCTTTCCTCCTCTTGTTCATTGCACAACACTTCAACCCGACAACACAACTTCCCTACCTCCTCCATAATTACATTATACGCTACTTCGCTTTTCCCACCATAATAACTAAGTATGTTGAAATAACTAGTTAGGAAACCATGTCTTGAAACTTCAACATTCTTTTGTCCTGTATGGCCTCCTTCATCTTCACATATACCATTTCCTCTACCACTCTTTGTCCATCTCTTCAAAATAAGATACTCTGGTATTTTTTAATTCTTTCCCATTTCAAAACACAAAATATATGGCAACATGGAATGCCTTCACATTCCAACAATTTGCAACTGCAACTCATAATCTCACCATCATATGTGTAGTGCCACACAATCCATTTCTTACCTTCCTCACCATACATTGACATGTCATATCGTCTGCTCCCAGGAATTTGTACATGATCATTATGGTTCAGGGCTACTACCTTTTCCAGTTGGGTTCTAACACGATAAAATACTGCCTGTGTGTATAGCAAAGTGGATTGTTTCTCCAACTGCCTTAGATGAGTTGTTAGAATAGGTGCACAATTCATATTTTTAAAATCGGCCATTGCTGCATTATTTCTAACTCGGAGTAGCGAACGATCTAATTGTGGGATGCATTCAAATAACTTTAAAAAACTCCTATTCAAGTTCATAGACCTATTCATGCTTTCACATCGTTGCATGCTTGTTGTTGCTCCCATAAAATGCCCTTGAAAATAGCATTCAGCCCCACCTTTCTCGCTTTTCATACAACACCTCCATGTACTCATATAGCTTCCCATCACTAGTGATTCTTTTGCACATTCATTTCCACTCTACTTCAAACTCCTCAGTCGTCAATGGCTCATGCAAGAAAACCTTGAATGCACTAAATAATCTGGGATTCTTCATCATTTCTTTAACATTCTTCTCCATATGCCAAGAACATATTCGATGCCTGCAATCTGGTAGGATTTGATCAATGGCACCCCCGCATTGCTTCATCACCATCTGTCGCAACAAAAATTGGTTTTTTGCCCTTCATGGACTCCAAAAAGGTCCTCAAAACCCAATTATATGTCTCAATGGTTTCATTAACCACAAATGTCATTAACCACAAATACTAACGCAAGTATCACATTAATACGATGATTGTTCATGCCAACCAACAACACCAATGGCTTCTCATACATGTTAGTCTTATACGTGCTGTCAAACATAACTACATCCCCAAACCTTGAATAATCCTCTAACGATGTAGAGTCCCTCCATAACATATTTGCTAAATGGTTCTTTTCATCAACCATAAATTTTCAAAAAAAAAAAAACCGAGGTTAGTAGTTCCTTTCGCATTCATGTATACTAATGCTGCTTCTGAATCGCCATCTACTAAAATCTCTCTTCGGCATGCATCCATCTTGTTTTATAAGTCCTTCAATGTAAATCCAACTTCATTATAACTACCTGCTTCTCTAACCATATACTCGTATGTATGACAAGTCATAACTGATGCCTTCCGCAATGACTTTGCAAAACTTAAGTCCCCTTTAGATACTTCTCGGTGTGATACCAAAAGACCAGCTCTAGTTGCTTTTTCCAACATATGAGAGTGATGAGTGCGAAATTGAGTGACTGTATATTTTTCCTTCTTCTCCTAGTATACTGTCATAAAGCTAGCTTCGCATCCACATCTAGTTGCGCCTCTCTGGTTCTTCACCCTATCTGGTTTATTCTTCCATTTAGCCAGTCTTCTCCCCTCTTTCCCCACAAACCCATTTTCTCCTCTGAATTTCTCCACATATACGCCGTGTTAATGAATCATTTCTGATGCTAAAGCCAATGAATTTTGCATATCTTTTATAAAACTGGTCTGCATCCTCTACACTTTTGAAATAACCTCCCACAATATCTCCCTCAGTCAAGTCCACATATTTTTTACCCACATACAACAATTCTGATGTCATACATTCTTCAATTGAACACCCCGTTCCCCTATTCTATGTAGGAAGTTGAGCTTCATTAGTAGCTACACTCACACACCTCTTGAATTTCAAAATCACAGGGAGTACCTTCAGCCATAGTCTTTCAAGCAAAATAACTCCATTCCAATTATGGTCATTCCTAAGGCAACACAAATAACTCAACCAGATTGCTAGATCTTATATACCTTAAATCTTACCAATGCATCCACATATCATTTTTATATAAGCATGCGGAAAAATAAGGACAAAGGGGAACAAACACCTTATCAGGTAAAGAAAACACATGGGGACATGATGTAATGTAATGATATCCCATTTGTAAATAACAAAACAAAGTTTTACCTTGCATTTCTTCAGACCTTAGTGACCATTGGGAATCAACATCGCAAATCACTCAAAGTAAAAAGGCAGATTGACTTCTCACCTCATTTTTCATGTTTGCGCTGCATCAAATAGCTCAAAAATGTTTCAACATAATACAAATTAAATTATGCTTTTTAGAAATAAATAAAGGCTAAAGAGTGAGCTAAATATCAAACTTACCACAGAAATCAAAAGTAAATTTCACAAATGTAGCAAAAATTTGCAAAGTAAAATTTTCAAATAACTTACTCATAAACCTGTCAATTGATATCAGAGAGATTAACAAGTTGAAACCATAACAATAAGGCAGAACATTGATAAGAGAAGATCGGAGCCATACCAATAACTTACGCATCTGACTGCCACCTCCAATTACTCCTTAAATATTTTCGTAGAAGCCAAGCGATCCGAAGCCAACGACCAAAACCCAGAACCACTGTTTACGGGGTAAGCTCCCTTGATATGAAATGATGAATTTTTTGAGCTATAGGCACACTATCCTTCTTCCTCAAACTTCGTACTCACTCTCTCTCACTAGCACCTCTTCCTTCCCACCTTCAACTTCTCTTTGCCTTTGCTTCTTCTGCATCTTCAGCGAAAATTTTCGAACCGGCTCCGCACCACCTTCAATTTCTTTTTTCTATCCAACCCATTACTCATTCTCTCTTCGCTATTTTCATCCCACCAATTCGATATTCTTCTCCGGAACCCATTCTTCTCTCGATTTTTGGTTTTTGATATTACCTCTTCCCCCTTCCGTCCACCTGCTCACTCTCTTCTCCAGGTTAAATCACCTTGACTTTTATATACACTTTTTCAAACTTTTTTTTCCCCAGTGTCGTGAGATTAAGCCCATTTAAATCCAACGGTCACAGTGCTCCTAAACCCATGAGGCATTTAGTCCAGTGTCGTGTGGTATAATTTCCGTATATTAAATATTCCATAATTTTTAGAATTTTATTAAGAACTCAAATAACACATAATATTTCAAATAATATAATCAAATTTTCAACCATATTCTTAAACATTCATTCCTTAATTTTATAAGAATCCAACGATGGAAAAACATCCAGCTTAGCTTGGAGCCCTCAGATTTGTTGGGGAATGCAACCAATGGTGGTACGACTCCACTTAGAGATGGAGGATCCAACCCGGGCTAGCTTCCCAATGATCAGCTCTGGGTCGCTCAAACCCCAGCACTCAGGTACAATCTCTTTAAAACCCATCAATATTCGCCCAAGCCTCCTCAAAGAAAAAACGTCTGCATTGGCAGGGCTAGCCCCCAGTAGAACATAGACGAACCCAAATTAGCAAATGATCAGAGGCCCACGAGTTTAGTGTGCACAACTAACAAATCAGAAAAAGACTCTGAAATGCACCATTATAAACTGTCCGGTCAAGCTAGACTTGCACATGCCCATCCCCTCTCCACCTATTACTCCAAGTAAACCGCCGGCCTTTAAACAAAATAGAAGCTAGCCCACAATACTGCAAAGCATCACAAAACCCTCGTACCTGTGCCATTGGCCAAATCTTGCAACCATACTGTTCTGAGGTCACCTCAATTTCATTAAAATCCCCACCCACTAGCCAAGGGGTTGCTCTGTCATAATCAAAATGGCGCATAAGGGCCTAAGAAGAGTGCCTTTCATGCACCTCGGGGTGGCCATAAAAACCTGTGAAGTGGAAGGCATACTCGCCCAAACCTGAAATAAAAGCATCAATATGTCCAGAAGAGTAAGATCAAATAGTTACCTTGATATCGTTTGCCCAAACCAGCGCAAGTCCACCCACCAAGCCAACTCGACTCACATTAAATCCACATGCCACGCCTTGTGCCAGCTTAACATGGTCCATCCGGGGAGCAGTCTTCTTCCTCTCCTTAAAACAAACACAACCCCTGGTTGTTTGGCTTTGAAAAAGTACTTCAGGGTCCGAAGGATGCGTGGGCATCCCAACCCGCATCCCAACCCACCCACATTCCAACAAAGGATACCCATTCTTTGTGATGTACTCTTTATTCTCTATTATGAATAATAAATCAAATCGTAATTGTATTCCCTTATATAAAATAGGAATTAATAAATGTACAAATAACTAAATTACCCCTTGTATCCTTTACATAAATAGCCACTAAATGTCTGTTTATTTTTAACTAGGTTGGCGTAAAATATTGTGGACAACTTCTAAATTTTCTCCATGTTGAAGATGAGAAGATGAAATATCCTTAAGGAATTTTACCTTACTAATCTCCTCCAATTGTTAATTATAATGTCATCAACATCTTACAATTAACCATTCTACCGAGTTCTTTCAATTCAAAATCTCCTATGAAATTTAGAAGCTAGGAAACTCTCATTTCCCACTTCAATTTGCCATCAGGCCCGGTTCAAGCTGAAGACGAACAAGGCTTGGGCCTTGGGTCTCAAATTAAAAAAGTGTATATAGTCTAAATAAAATCCTACGTCACATTTAAGGGAAAAAAATTATAAAATATGATGTAGAAGAAAAAAGGCCTTTCTAATAAAAAAAGGGCCTCAAGCCAAAATCAAACTCGTAGCCAAAAGTCCAGTTAAACACAACCCAAAACATGTAGAAAAATAATAATTATAAAGCTAATTATATCTATACTAAAACAGAAGTGGGAAAATCACTGTACCACTTCTGCCCTTTTTTTTCCTTTATAAACCCCCCCCCCCCCCCCCCCCCCCCCCCCACAAAAACTCCTTTTTCTCTTTTCCTTTATTTATTTTTTCCTTTTCCTTAATTTTTTTTCCTTTTCTTTTATATATCAAAAAATCATAAAAGAGATATAAAAAAAACATTGTTCCCCTACAATGTTTTACCGGTTTTTTTTTTTCCTTTCCTTTATAGATATAAAAAAAATTATTGCTCATTTATGAAAAATTAGTAATACTCAATTTATACTCAATTTAACAATTTCGCGACAACGGGCAGACCTAATTGTTAGTAGCTATTAAAGAAAGAGTGAGATAGTAAAGAGGGCTTATCCAACAACCCAAATTAGTGGGCTTGAAGAGGAGCCTCTCACTTTTGCATCAGAGGTTGGGGAGTTGTGGATGGACAGTGGACTTGAAGAGTTGATGTACTGCAAAATGAGTCACAATTTCAAATATGACTCGCTAATTTTTCTTCTTTTTTCTTCGAAGTTGCAGTTCTTTTTGTTGCTCATCAAATGGTTCTCAAATTTGCTATTACTATTTTTTTATTGTTAGTACGAGACAAAGCTTTAACTAGTACAAAACCCTTGATTGTTACAATTTATAATTAATTAATTAATTACGCACACTAGAATTAATTAATTTCCCATTATGATATTGTGAAAATGAATTAAATATTATGATGATATTGTGATGTTTGCACTAGTAGTTGAATTCTTCAAGATAATCGGACTCATTTTGTGATTTTTGGAATTATGATATTTGGAATTGTGATATTGTGATATCTATATTGTTTGTAAAATTTTCATTTTGAATATTTTTTTTTATTTCAAGTTCAATTATTTTTTTTTTGTTCTAGAACTATTTGGTAATATTTATTATATGGGTAATTTATTTTTTTGTCCACATTTGCTGCTATGGTCTGAGTGTTTGGTGCTTGTTTGCTACCTTGGTAGCTTTGTTTGTGCACCTTTTAGCCTATGTGGCTTTGTTGCCTCGATGAGGTTTGGGTTGTTGGCTCCTTTTTATTTTTTGTTCTCTCGGATTTTTGCACTTTGTTAATATTATTGACTTATCCATAAATAATTATTGTGTAATTTTATGCTAAAAAAATTATATTTAAATATAAAATTAAGAAGGCCTCAAAAACAAATTTGCCTTAAGGTCCGGCCCAAATGCCATGAGTCAAGCTTGTTATCAAACTCAATCTACTCTCACGATACCAAATGTGACCAATGAGGTTGCAGGGAATAATTAGGGTTTTAATTACCAATGAAGAAATCAAAATAAGAATAATAAGAACTAAAGAACATACTTTTTTGTCTACATCAATGTCGACTTTCCATGATGAATCCATTTCTCTCCTTACGTACCGTCCCAATTGGCTAATCTTGACATAAAATTTTCTAGGACGTGTGATTTACATTATTATGTTGTCTCTTTCTTTTCTAAAACAATTAGTGCCCTCCAAGAAACAATGAGGAGTCACATCCTAGAGACGTAGTCAACTTACATTATTGCCATGGCCGGCTATGAGGAAAGGTACAAAGAACAAACAACAAAGAGAAAAACTAATAAGGAAAGGTACAAATAGATATTTGTAACAAGAGGCCAAGGACAGATAAAACCAAAGCTGCGGAAGCTAATCAATGCCTGGTTGATTTGTTTCAATTGCAAACAAATTCGCAACGTTAGCACAACAATACTACATGGAAGCTAATCAATTGAAAATTTAGATGAAACCAAAGCTGCGGAGTCAGCACATAGACAAATTTCATTCTTCCACTATATTATAATTTATAACTACGACTGTCTGATCTTTTTTTTTTTTTAGTGTAGCCTTTTGGTAGGTATTTGTGATTCTTAATGATTGAAATTTGAAAACAAAGAGTATCGTCTCTTCTTTCTGTTTTCTATGCACGTGCTCCATGAATTCAACACGTTAATACAGCCATTCCCAATCCAAAAATCAAAATTTCAAAAATTAAAGAAAAATTAAAATTTTCGAACCTTAAAAATTAGTATTTGATGGAGTTTAGTGTTTAAGAAAGAAAGAGGGAGAGATTAAGAGTGAAATTATGATAATGGTTGTTGATGTAATAAGAGCCAGAGACAGAGAGGAATTAATGCAGAGAAGTAGGAAGAAGAACATGAAGAATAGAAAGAGGGGTGCGGTCTTGCAATTAATATGTAATTAAACGTTTTTCTGACAAACGTTTTGTTGGGGAAAATTTAATGACTTCATTGGGTAACATTGGTAATGTAAGGACTCATCTTGAACTTACGGATTAATTAAGGATTAATGATGGATTATTGAGAAATAATTAAGAACTAATCGAGATTAGTCAAACATTATCGGACAATTGGAGTAAAATGATGATTTTGCCCCTGGAAATAGTAAAAATGTTAACTTTTGATCCGAGAGGTCCAATGCAAGAGGACCAAGGACCGTTACGTAGATCGAGAGGATACAAGTCCGTAGACAGACGACACGTCGAAATCCAACGTCGTACGGAAAAGTTACGGGTCTAGAACGGTTCCAGAAACTATTCACAATTGCAACAAAAACCAAGACAGTTGACTTTTGATTTGTCCTTAGTGGGGCCCAAAAGATCTGGCCTGGACCAATAGATGAGTGACAAGTGTCACTAATCCCTTGGTCCATAACCCACATACATGCATCTACCATTTCATTTCATCTTCTTCATTTTCCTTCCACTCGAAGCCCCAACCCAACCATTTTTCCCTTCCCTCAACCCCGTACTGCTGCTTGAGCTTGAGAGAAAGACTGAGAGTGAAGGAGGACTGAGAGACGATGGAGGACGGCGGAGCTACGCGGTGGCCTGAGGAAAAAGGTAAACCCAAAAATCCTTTTGAAATTTGAAATTTGAAATTCGAATGTGATGTTTTGGTCGTTTGGGACGTGTTTTAATGCCCTGATCATGTTTTATGAGGTTGGACGAGTTTATAGACTCGAAAATGGACGGAAAAGGGTGGCGGAACCGCCCTGAAAAGAGGCTGGAAGGTTAGTCATGAGAGGCTGGGTTCAAACAGGTATTTTCAGGCCATTTCTTCTTATTTTGAGGTCAAAGATCTCTTCCTAGGAGGAAGACGATCACGTGGGTGAAAGAATGGCTGAAAATGTGGTCGGACAATAGAGATATGGCCGGGTCATGGTCGCGAGTTAAACGACCTGTTATAGTTAAATGGGTCGACTCGGCTAGAGGTTGACGATGATGACGTGGCAGTCCATGTCATCACCTGTCATACCTGTCAAGCCACGTGGCCAACCAAAGGGTGACACGTGGCCAAGTGTCAGGTCCAGTTAGCAGTGACGTGGAAGTGCCACGTCAGACATGTTAGATGCTAGGACCCGTCCCAATCCCCCTAGGATTAACTAGGGACGCTCCTAATCCCGTTTGACACGGAGTGTCAGACCAGGGAAAATTTGAACCTTTAGCCTGAAGGCTTCCAGAGTACGCTAGGATCCGAAGGAGGTATGTGATGTCTCAGTCTCTGCTACAGTCCGCACCGTATTCAACCTGAAGGGGCATTGAAAACAGAAAGACTGTGAGTGCATAGTAAAACTATTTATCAAACCACATATGTTTAAACAACCAAATCCATACGGGCCCCTGCCCAAAACCATTTACAGAAATCTAGAACATAATAAACATATGTGGGGATCTCAGCCCAAATCCATTTATCAATCATAAAACACAATTTCGAAAAACCAAGAAATCATGTTTATCATATATTTCATATAACCAATCCTATCACGGTATCTAGAGCTACACCACGTGCTACCCGGGGTCTCAAAGCCCAAGTCTCCCCAGGGTCCACCCAGGTCAATGTCCGTAGATCAATGACCCTCCCTGGGGATTATAATCCATAGCCTTCCTGAGAGTAAGGAACCCAACGGGGGCGACTCCACTCAGTTAGTACTCCGTGACTACTCCGGGGTCCACCCAGGCCAACGACCCTCCCCGGAGGAGACAATTCATATATAAAGGATGGTATACGAAAAACCATTTGAAATCATTCTTAAAACTTTTCAAGGGTTCATGCCCGGGTCCCCATAAACCGTTATGAACCATAAATCCATTTAAGGGTCCCCGACCCGAAATCACAATTTAAAACATAACTGGGCTCTAAGCCCGAATCCACATACAAACTGGGTCTCCGACTTGATTTTGTAAACCAAATGGGTCTCGTGCCCGATACGTAAGTCAACTGGGGCCTCGAGCCCGATACGCAAACCAATTGGGCCTCGAGCCCGATACATAAACCAACTGGGCCTTGCAGCCCAATGCCTTGTTAAATCAAATGGACTTCAGGTCCAAGAGTTCGTAAATCAAATGGGTCTAGTGCCCGATTCCTTATTTCCAAATTCGAAATCGATTCAAGAACCAATTGGGCCTCTGGCCCGAGAACGTAACTAAATAGACTTCGAGTCCGAGGGTTTCCAAAAAAAATGGGTCTCAAACCCGAGTTTACCTTTTCAAATCCAAAACCATTTTATGAAATCATTTCCAAAACTATAAGCACGGAAAATCAATGCAAAACCATAAACCTCGATTTACGTGCAAGCACGTAAATCGCCTCGAAATGCGTAAAATCATATAATTCACCAATATCCAAATCAACATCATAGAATCATATTCATAAAACATATTAAACATTTATTCATGCATCACAGTTTAGAAATCAAGGTCCACTCACAGACCGTCCTAAGCTGCCGCCTCGATTTGCATGCCGTAAGCCTCATCGGGCTAATCGTCGTCACCCGGGACTCTCAAACCTATCCAAATCAATCTAAAGGGTTACTAACTACCTTATTAACCTCTCATTGAAGCCTCGTAATTTTCTCGAATTATTAACTATTTTTAAACTCGATCCTAAACCTTCGGATGTCCCGAACATTATCGAGACGGTGTCCGATCGACACGAAACCAGTCCCAAAATTTTTGTTACATCGAAAGGATGATTTCATGTGTTGGAAGCATCCCCAAAAGATGCTTCACGCACCACTACGCGCGGCCCAAAGGGGCTGTGCGTGAAGTCCACATGTCGCACTATTCATCGTCATCAAGCTCCAGCGAACCCGCGTCCATTGGTTCAAACTGGACCGGTCCAGGGTCCAATCTCCCTCATTTTCAGTCCATTTTGTTCCCTTTTGATTCCTAAAGCTTCCCCTACTCATTTCTTATCTATTTAGCTATTCAAAGTATAAGAAAACCAAAGAAAACCGTACCTCCTTGATCGACAATGGCGACAGCGACTGCAACCTCCACCCGCCGTCAATTCAGGTTGTCCTAGCCTTCGAAATTAGTCCCATTTCCCTCACCAGACCTCCAGAAGCATAACCCAATCGTTATGTTCGATCAAAAACCAACAAAAACCAAACTTCGAATTTTAAAACAAAAGCCTACCGTCTCGGGTTCTCCGGCCACCATCCACGATTGGACCATGCATCAGTGTCACTCTCGATGTCTCATTCCACTCTTCATTTTTCATTCACATCTCAGACACTAATGAGGAGGTTTGAAGGGTGTTCATAGAGGAGGGGTGTTCGGGTTGCTTAGAGAGAAAATGAAGAATGGTGTTTGGTTTAAGGGAAAAGAAATGAAGATAATATATGATGATGATCAGATGAGAGAGAAAAGGAAATGGATGTTGGGATTGAGAGATTAGATGAGATGAATGGTTAGGATGAGAGGTGGGTAGGATTAAATTATAAAATAATTAGATTAATATTATTGAATTAGAATAGATCCACTTTTTGGGGAAGCCACCAATGGGATGAGTAACACTTGTCACTCATCCATGGGTCCCATTTGAAAAGTCAACCAATCAGATTTTTCCACCTAATCATCGCCTCGTAATACGTGCATAGTGAAATCGAACTTCCGTGACCCATAGCTTTCCCGTTCGAAGTCCAATTTTGACGTGCCGCCTGTCTACGGATTCGTATCGACCCGATCTACGTAACGTTCCTTGGCCTCGGTCATCGAACCCTCCCAGGTTAAAAGTCAACTATTTGCCCCTTTTAACCAAATTACCAAAATACCCATGAACTTCTGAACGTCATAACTTCCTCATAGAATGTCGGAATCGGACGTGCCACTTGTTTATGAACTCGTGACATCTCGAACTACGTCACAGTCATCGTCCAAAGTCCGTTGGACCACCAGAACGAAATGTCAACGTTTTACCCATTTTAGGGGCTAAATCGTCATTTCGCGTCGTCCTTCCGCTAATCACTGATTAACCCCCCTCATCTTTGATTAGTCACTAATGTAATCCCAAAATTCAGGACGGATCGTTACATCAGACCACGTGGACCAGTGGGGTGGTGCCACGTGGCAACATGACAGAGGGTGTTAGGTGAGGTGGGCAGCTGACGTGGCAGTCCACGTTGGCATTGCTAGTGTAATATCCTGTCCTGAGTTTACGTGATTAATTAAGGATTAATTGAGGAAATCCTAGACTAATTGGGATTTTTTAGACGGTCGACAAAAAATGACGATTTTGCCCCTAAAATGAGAAAAATGTTGACTTTTGACCTAAGAGATCAAATGCACGAGGACCAAAGATCTTCACGTAGATCGAGAGGATGCGAGTCCGTAGACAAGCGACACATCAGAATCGGATATCGTACGAGGAAGTTATGGTTCAAGGAAGAAAAATAGAACTATTCACGTATACCTAGAAATGGTACAAAAGGCAGATTTGGATTGGATAAAATATCTGGGTGGACCACTTGATGAGTGACAAGTGTCACTCATCTAGTTGGCCCATTACTTCAAATATTTGGGTTCATGTATCTCATTCCTCTCTCTTTGTACTCTGTTACCCGAAGAACGCAAACACACCACACCACCCAAACCCATCCAAACATCCTTCAATCCTCCCTCATCCATTGCTTCTGGAGTGAACGTGAAGGTGAGATAGTGAGTGTAACGACCCGTCCAGGGAGTCGGGATTAGATTAGAGTTTAATGATGGATTAACAAAGAGAATCGGTGATTAGTTGGACACTTTTGGACGGATAGTGCAGAATGACGATTTTGCCCCTAGAATGGGTAAAATGTTGACTTTTAGTTCGAGCGGTCAAATGGACATTGACCGATGATCGTGACGTAGTTCGGGACGTCACGAATCCGTAGACAGGTGGCACGCCCGATTCCGACATTCGAGGAGGAAGTTATGATGTTTAGAAGGTTGAGGGCACTTTCGTAATTTGGTTAAAAAGGAGGAATTTGTTGACTTTTTGCACGACAAGTTCTCTTCACGCAAACCAAGGACCGTTAGGTAGATCTCGACGTCTTGAGTACAACGACAGGTGGCACGCCATCATCGGACATCAGACGGATAAGTTGTGGTTCTAGAAAGGTGATGGGCAAAATGGTAATTTGGACTTGTAGTGGCAATTTGGTCTTTTAGCACATTGGGATTTGTGTGCAACCGGATTGGGACACCTGGTGCAGTGTAATTGGATATTTTTTTTAGCTGACCACATGTGAGAGGACACCTGGCCCAATCTAGAGAATTTTAGAAATCTGTTCAGCCGCCTTACACCCGTTTAAATCGTTTATATGGTTTGGTTCAGAGAAAAACAGAGAGGACCTTCCCCATTTTCCCTCGATATTCATCCCTTGGCCTTGACTAAGGAGTACAACCCAAAAATGAAGTATGGGCAGAGCTGTGTGTGGTGGTGCCACCGTGGAGGGCCGTCCACGACGGTGGCCGTGGAAAACAGGAAACAGGGGAATGCAACCGTGAGGTACCTTGACCCAAAGACCCTTAAAACATCATTCTTCGTCGACTCTGTGTGAAGGGGAATTGACAAGGACGTGAAGAAAAGTTCCATGGACTCAAGTTTGAAGGCTTACGTTGAACGGTAAAAGTAAAAGCCATAAAAGCTTCCTCTGAATTCGATCATGGAAAATTGGACTTTAGTGACTAATGTTTAATCAGGTACTTTGGAGCAGGTTTTGGAAGTAAACGGGAGCTAGTTGGTGTCGATGTCACGGTAGGAGGTTGCCGGGAAATACTAGAACTCCGAGGGGGAAAAGCTTGATTTTGAACTTCGTTTTGCAAGGTAAGAAACCGGCCATATTTCCCTATTTTAATTAATTAAATCGAACCTATAAGAGAGGACGAATTAAATGGAAGGAAAATGATTGAAAACGGGACTAAATTAAGTAAGAAAAATTGGTGAACCGTCCACGCCAGTTCGATTCGGTCGGATCGGTTCGAACCGGTTCAGACCGGGCTGGACAGAGGAAGAAGACAGTGAACAGTGACTGGCGCGTGAGGCCCATGCATAGCCACTTCAGGTGGCGCGTGTGGGCGCGTGGCATGCCTTTTGAGGAAGGTTCCAACATGACTTTTTAAGTATTCGATGTAACGAACATTTTGGCGCTGATTTCGAGTCAATCGGACATCGTATCGATAGTTTTCGGGACGATCAAAGGTTTTAGGACTCGTTTAAAAATAGTTAAAAATACGGGAAAATTATGGGCTTTAGTATGATCTTTGTGAAGTAGTTAGTGACCTTAGTATGGAATTTGGACAGGTTCGGGAAAGCCGAGGATAGCGGATTAGCCGGGAACGGCATAGGTGCGCGCATATCGAGGCGATGACGCTATGGTCTGTGAGTGGACTTTGCTTTCTAACTCTTGCTGCATGCATATATGTTTTTATATGTTTTTATATGTTTTCATACGTGATTCTATGATTTTCTTTATGATTTTCATGGTTTACGATTTTACACATTTTTCGAGGTATTTTACGGAATTTCACATTTTACGAGATTTGGTCCGATCTTGCTATTTGACTGTGGTTTTAATGATTGGATTTCGGGATATGAAATATGATTTGATTTCAATGATTTAAAATGGATTTTGGAAAAGAGATTTCGGGCTTGGAGCCCTATTCATGTGATTGCGATTTCGGATTTGGTTTTCAAATTTTGGAAAGGGAATCTGGATTTGGGTTCAGGACAGTGGTTCCGGATGCCGGCTTACGGAATCATTGTTGCGAATTTGGATAAAGATTTTCGGTGGTTTTCACGGTTGCTTGCAAAATGGTTTTGGGTTTAATGACCCGGAAAAGAAAAGAAAAACTCACTGGATCTGGTTTTGAGTTTAAAGACTCGGATTGATTGACTGGGGGAGGGCCCTGGATTGATATGTTTTGAGTTTAAAGACTCGGTATATGTTTTGAGTTTAAAGACTCGGATATGACCCCCCTCGGTGGCCTGTGATTGTGTTTTGAGTTTAAAGACTCGTTGATATCCCGGGAAGGCCTAGTTATTTGCGCATGGTTTTGAGTTTAAAGACTCGGGCGCACTTGAGATCCAGTAAACTTGTATGATTGATATTTTCACTGGTTTTCTGATGTTTTGGGCAGTGGCCCGGATGAAGTGGATTAGATGAGCTTTGGGACTGAGTTCCTGGATTTGAGATTGATTTGAGATTTGAGGATGAGGCCTGGATTTGAATGATGAATTTGATTCGGGTTTTCGTTAATGGTTTTTGATGTGAAATAGTTTCATAACTTTAGATTGATATGCACACATTAGTTTTTTTTTTTAAATGAGGGTATAATTGTACGTGTTTTATTGAACTGTTTTTGAAATATACTTTATTTTCGTCCACTCACAGTCTTTTGTGTTTTCGATACCCTCCAGGTTGTTGCGGTACGGGATGTTGGTCGAGAGAGACGGAGACATCACTCC
Organism: Prinsepia uniflora; assembly: GCA_032719365.1. NCBI lineage: Eukaryota > Viridiplantae > Streptophyta > Magnoliopsida > Rosales > Rosaceae > Prinsepia > Prinsepia uniflora. The sequence continues at coordinate 23,535,255 of CM064869.1, forward strand.
CGCGATCCACAGCAGTTCGGTACACTCTGGGAAGTCCGGTTACTTTTGGGATGGTTGGATCGAGACTCCCTTGTCCGACTTACGTGTCACATGAAGGTTGGACGTCAGTTTAGCCTTCGTGTCATGCGTAAGTTAGACGGGATCAGGATTTAGCCCTTAATCCCGGGGGATTAGTGGTGGGTCCTGACAGTGAGACCAGATGATCACGACGGTGGCAACGGCTTGAACGGCGGTGCACAGTGGCTGGAAAACTGAGACGGTAAGCTTTTAAGTTCAAAATTCGAAGTTTGGATTTTAAGGTTTGTTGGATGTTTCTGAGTCTATAGCCCAGAAAGCCAATCGAAAAATAACCCAAAAATCTTCAAATCCAAAGGGTAATTTCTAGACCTGTTTTCCTAAATTTGAGTCTATAGAACTACTATTGGGATCAATACGAGTCTATAGGAACAAACAGGGTGGAAAATGGTTGAGTTTTGGCTGAGTTACTGCTGGGTCGGGTCGCGGGTCTGGGTGACCCGTTATAGTCAACTGGGTTGGCCCGACGAGAGGTAGAAAATGATGACGTCATGTCAGGACCCCCCCCGGTTCCACCCCGAAAACCGAGGTAAATCCTGCTCCCGTCTAACAACCCCAAAACGAAAGACTGAAACAACCTCACGAAAACTACAAATGTCATTGGCAGACGCAGGAGAATTTAAAACATCCAAAGTCAACCGTTACACAGAGCCTAGTACCAAACAAAGAAAACAAAAACCGATACACAGAGTACACGCACGACGAAAAATTGGAAACACTTCGGGAAAACTCTCGAGTATTTTATGCCTCCGACATTTCCTCAACGTCAACCCCCGCGCTAGCTCCACGAACTGGAGGACAATTAAAAACCAGAAAGTGTGAGTGGACCATAAAGAATAAAAGTTTCAAAAACCATTTAATAACAAACTCCACATCTTGGCTTCCTCAGGGTCCACCCCACCACTAACGTCGTAGCCCCGAGCCACTGGGCTTGCTCGATCGTAGCACTCTCTGTCCCTCTCGCCGCTTCGTCTTCAGGTCGTGGAGGGGGTTCACATCTCGGAGGCATAGTCAACCGGCACACTGAAAGAGGCATAGAATCAGTCAAACAACCTAAACACAACCTCGCAACAAACACAAACCAACAAACCTGGCTCTAATACCAATGGTTTGGCCCTCCGTTTTGAAAACATGCATGCATAACCCATTTATTAAACACAACTATAAACCACATAGTAATCATCATAAAACGTTCATAATTCACAAAATAGGCATCATAAAAACAGTACGATAAAAACATAAATCCAAGTCATCATTATCCGATCAAACATGCTGGACCTATCCGAGTCTTTAAACTCCCGAATCTTTAAACTCAATCCAGGCCTCAATAATCCAAGTCTTTAAACCCAACAGGCCTACGGGGGAAATATCAATATATCCGAGTCTTTAAACTCAATTCGGGTCTTTAAACCCAATCCGGGCCCGTCCCCCTTCAATCATAATCTGGGTCTTTTTACCCAATAACCAGATCAGCAAATCCAATCCAAAACCATTTGAAAACCATTCTAAATCCATATCCAAACCCGAATCCAAAACCACTGGTTCGAAGCCCTTTCGGCATCCAGAACCGTCATTCCGAACCCAAATCCGGAATTCCACGTTTCAACTTTAAAACAAAATTTCGTTTTCCGAAATCCGATTCTAAAACCGAAAACCTCGTTTGTCAAATCGTGTTCCAAAATCCATTTATAATCATTAAACCAATCATAGTTTGAAATCCCAAAATCATGGCATCATTATAAGAAATCAAACATTTCTCGTAAAACGTGCCAAATATGTAATTTCCTCGAAAAATGTGCAATTATGTAAAACAGTTATAGCATATTCAAATAATCATGAAATCATAATGAAAACCATAAAACAAGTAATTAAAAGCAGTTATGCATGCTCAGTTATAAAGAAGGGGTCCACTCACAGTTACCGGGCACGTCACTCGCGTCCCGAACGTCCTGTACGTTCATCGACCTCCTCGGGGATTCCCGATCCTGTCAACAGTCACCAAAACACGTCACTAACACGTCCACCAAGGTTCTCCTAATTTTACCCAATTTTCCCGAACTTCAAACGTACGTAAAACGAAACCCTAGACCTTCAATCCCGCAGAACTAACTCGAAACGACGTCCGATTAACCCGAAACCTATCTCAAAAGATTCGTTATAACATCTAGACCAAAAACCTAGTTGGAAGGTTCCCCGGAAAATGTCGCACGCGCCCCCACGTGCCGCCCAAAGTGGCTGCGTGTGGGCCTCACGCGCCTGAACAGAAACACTGTTCATCATCTTCCTCGAGCAGCCACTGTTCTGGACCGGCGTGGCCGATTCTCGCCTTCCGTCCACCATTTTCCTTCCTACCAAGCCCAAAAGCTTCGTCCTGTCCTAAGCAACCTATTCCCCTCAACCAAACACGACAACACGACCTACAACTCACCTCCCCAACTCGAAACAGAAACCACCCGTAAGCCCCTGTTTCACAATCCAGCCACCCGTGCAATCACCCATCACGACTTCGTCACCAAAAGGTTCCTAAGGACCTAAGGATTCGATTAGCACCTACCAGACACCTCGACTCAGCCCCTAACTTCATGACTAACCGTTTGAAACATAATAGAAAAACAGAGCAAACAGAGGAAGAAGAACCATTACCTACTGTGTAATGACCCGTCCCAGAAATTAGGGTTAAGACTGTGTTTAAGATAAGATTAGTGAGCTTAATCGGTGGTTAGTTGGTTCCGATAGGGTCGTTAGTGTAGACTGACGATTTTGCCCCTAGTTCGGGCAACTAGTTAACTTTTAGTTTGGGTGGTCAATTGGGTATTGGCCGATGACCGTGATGTAGTTCGGGACGTCACGAATCCGTAGACAGGTGGTACGCCCAATTCCGACATCCGAGGAGGAAGATTGATGTTCGGAAGATTGAGGGCATTATCGTAATTTGGGTAAAATAGGGGGAAAAGTTGACTTTTCGTACGAACGGGATTTTGTACGTTGACCTAGGACCGTTAGGTAGATCTTGTTGTTCTGAATTCAACGGCAGGCGGCACGTATTCATCGGAGTTAGGATGTGTGAGTTACGAGTCTAGAAAGGTAGTGGCACAATCGTAACTTTGGCTTAAAAGGAAGGGTATTTTGGTCTTTTGCACATTGGGATTTGTGAAACAGAGAGGGACAGATGGAGGGCTGAGATTGAGCCATTTGTGAGAGATGGAGGGGATGGTGACACGTGCTAAGGGCCTAGTGGGTTCTAGTGTGCACGGCTCCAAGTATTTTGGTCGTGTAGTCGTGTGAGGGTTGGAACCAGAGAGAAACAGAGAGGGAGATTGGGGAAAAATTGGACAGTGGCCGTGGGTGTTTGTGTGTTCTGGTGAGGGAGTGAGTGATCAGAGATCGTGGGAGAGCTAGTGAGTGAAGTGAGAAGGTTGGGAGGTGAGGCGTGAGTGTGTGTGCGAAGTGTGAGCTCACGTGGAAATCAGAAAAAACAGAGAGGAGGTCGAGCGGTGGTGCTGCCATGTGAAGGACCAATTGAGGCTGGTGGAGGCGTCCAGAGGCTAGAGGTGGACTGGAGGAGTCGTATCCTCACGACTGAACTCACGGCGGCGATCGACTGCAGATAATTTCGAAGCCCTGTGTAAGTACTCTGTTTTCCCGTGAATTTCAAACCAATAGTCGTGGGTTTAGAGTGTGAGTCGAGGGTTTCTGTGTGTTGGGGTGAGACTTAGGAAGGTCCTAGGAAGAGTTTAAGATAGCTATTGTGACGGGAGAAGACCTGGTTGGCCGGAATGGAAAACAGGGGTTTTGGGTTGTTTTTGTGTCGAGCTAGGGACGAGGACTTTGGGGATGTGTCGAGGTGTCTGAGTGAGGGGGATGAGTTCCTTAGGACGGGACGAAGAGGATGGTGAAGAAAGCAGTCGAATAGGTGGAAGGACGGCGGAGAACCGGCCACGCCGGTTTGAGTTGCAGAGACCGGTTCGACCGGGTCGACCGGAGGTTGCTGGTGATACTGTAGCAGGCGCGTGAGGCCCACGCGCAGCCACTTTGGGCGGCGTGTGGGAGCGCGTGCGACGGTTTCCGGTGAAGAGTCCAATTGAGTTTTTGTCCTAAATGTTATAACGAATCCAATGGAATAGGTTTCGAGTTGTTTGGACGTCGTTTGAGGTTAGTTCTGCGGGAGCGAAGGTCTAGGGTCCAGTTTAAAGTATGCTTAGAAGTTCGGGAAAATTATGGGGTTTTAGTATGAGTATCGTGAAGTAGTTAGTGACCTTATATTGGGATTTGGACAGGTTCGGGAAAGCTAAGGATAGCGAATGGCCGGGAACGGTGTAAGTGCGCGTGTATCGAGGCGACGTTGAAATGGTCTGTGAGTGGACTTTTCTTTCTAACTCTTGATGCTTGCATATATGTTTTTATATGTTTTCTATACTTGAATTTATGATTTGATTCATGATTGTGATGGTTTATGGTTTTTGCACGTTTTTCGAGGAAATGACGATTTTCACGTTTTACGAGGTTTTGATAACTATTGTGATTTGAACCTGGTTTAATGACTCGATTTCGGGAATTGGAATATGGTTTGATTTCAAAGGAAGAAAAAGGATTTGGAAAGTATTTTCGGGCTTAGGGCCCAGTTTAAAGGTGATTTCCGGTTTCGGAATCGGGTTTCGGAATCGGATTTCCGGGTGACGATTCGGGATTCGACTCGAGACTTGAAAGGGATTTCAGGTTTGGGTTCGGAATGATTATTACGGATGCCGGCTTACAGAATGATGGTTGCAGACTCGGATCTGGAAATGAGAAGGAAATGAGTTCTGGGTCTGGATTCGGAATGACGGTTCTGGATGCCGGAAGGGCATCAGACTAGTGGTTTCGGTTTCGCGTTTGGATATGGAAATGAAAAATGGTTTTCAAATGGTTTTGGATTGGATTTTCTGGATCTGGATATTGGGTTTAAAGACCGGGATATTGATTGACGGGGGACGGGCCCGGATTGGGTTTAAAGACCCGGATTGAGTTTAAAGACTCAGGAGTTTAAAGACTCGGGAGTTTAAAGACTCGGATATATTGATATTTCCCCCGTAGGCCTGTTGAGTTTAAAGACTCGGAATATTGAGGCCTGATTATTGAGTTTAAAGACTCGGGAGTTTAAAGACTCGGATAGATCCAGCAGGTTCGATGGATGAGAATGTGGCTTTAAATGTGTTTTGGGTTTTCACTGAGACTTAATGATGATGTTTTGGGCAGTGGCCCGGATGTAAAGGTTTTCGGTGGTTTTGGGCTGAGGCCCGGGATTTGGAAAAAGAAAAATGTGTTTGGTTTTCTTACATGGTTTTATAACATTGATATGCATGCATTGGTTTTTACGTGGAGGGTATAAATGTATGTGTTTTCTGATAACTGTTTTGGAACTTAAACTTTATTTTCGTCCACTCACAGTCTTTTCGTGTTTTCGATACCCTCCAGGTTGTTGCGGTGCGGGCTGTTGGTCGAGAGAGACGGAGACATCATACGTACAATCCACAGTAGATTCTGCGCACTCTGGGAAGTTCGGAAGTTCTGGACGGTGGGATCGAAACTCCCTTGTCTGATTTACGTGTCACACGGAGGTTAGACGTCAGTTTGGCCCTTGTGTCATGCGCAAGTCAGACGGGAGCGGGGTTTAACCCTTAATCCCGGGGGATTAGGGGTGAGCCCTAACATACTGGTCGTCCGCCTCCGTGCTCGCCGCCGCGTTCCCTGGAGTTCACAGAACAGTCCCAGCTCCCCATCGACTTTGATTGGATCAGAACACATCAACACCACCACCAAACGCCCTCGACACCTCTCTGTTTTCCTGAGAACTCACATTCCTTACACACACAACCACTCAACTCTCAATCCTCTCAGCCCAGTCCTTGCACTCTCAGTCTCTTCTGAATACACTCTCACACCCAAGAACTCACACACTCACTGTAATTTGATCGATTCCTCCCTCAATCTCACTCTCTGTTTTCTTTTTGATTGCACGGCCACACTCACAGCCCAAATACTTGAACCGTGCATACGCCTAGAACCCACTAGACACTCCCCACGTGTCCACAATCCCCTCGCCCAAACTCAAAATATCCCAATCACTCCTGTACACTTGTCCCAATCTGTTTTGCACAAATCCCAATGTGCAAACAGACCAAAATGCCCCTACTTGTACAAATTACCATTTTGCCCTTCGCCGTTCTAGACCCGTATCTCACTCGTCCTACGTCCGATGAAAGCATGTCGCCTGTCGTTGAACTCAGGACGACGAGATCTACCTAACGGTCCTCGGTCTACGCGTAAAAATCCTATCGTACAAAAAGTCAACTTTTCCCCCTATTTTAACCAAATTACGGTAATGCCCTCAACCTTCCGAACATCATAACTTCCTCCTTGGATGTTGGAATTGGGCGTGCCACCTGTCTACGGACTCGTGACGTCCCAAAATACGTCACGGTCATGGTCACCGGTCAATGTCCAATTGACCGCCCGAACGCAAAGTCAACTTTTTGCCCGTTCCAGGGGCAAAATCGTCATTCTACACTAACGGGCCAAAAGTAACCACTAAACACCGATTAGACTCACTAATCCGTTACTAATCACTTTGCTAATCCCGACTCACGGGACGGGTCGTTACACGTCAGTAGGTGATGTCATCATCTGTTAGGGTTGTCAGTCCACGTTGCTAATCTGGGGCTGCCATGACACGATCCAACCCAATCCCTTCGAGATTAACGAGGGATGCGCTATACTCCCGTCTAACCCACGTGTGGCACGAAAGGTCAGACCCATCTAACCCCCGTATAATGCGAAGGCCAGACAAGGGATACCCAAACCTTAGCTCACTCGGGCTTTGAAAGTGCGCCAGGTTCAGTGGCGGTGTCAGGACCGGTACCAAATCCCCCGGGATTATCGTGGGACCCGCCTGATCCCGTCGGACACGAAGTGTCAGACCAGGGAAAATTCCAACTCCAGCCCTCGCTGGGGCTATCAGAGTGCGTCAGGATCATAGGAGGAGGGGAGTGATGTCTCGCCTCTGCTACAGCCCGCATCCGCTATCAACCTGAAGGGCATTAAAACACGAAAACTGTGAGTGGAAAATTTAAACATTTCATTTAAAAATCATTTTGCATAAAGACATTTATGCCCTTCATTAAAAAAACATATGCATGCATTCCAAAAACCATTTCGCAAAACATTCATAAACTATTTGTCAAACATTTCAAAATCATTCAAGGGTTCATGCCCGACCCCATAAACCGTCATGACAACTAAAAACCTTTCAAGGGTTCATGCCGGTTCCCATAAACCGTCACGAACCGTAAATCCATTTGGGTCCCCGACCCGAAATCACAATTCAAAACACGTAGGTCAAATCAATAGGGACTCAGCCCAAATCACGTCAAGTACGGGGTCTCCGTCCCCAAATCATTTCTAAAACATCGAATACGGGGTCTCTGCCCCAAATCACTTTCTAAGTCATAAAACCCGGGGTCTCTGCCCCCAATCCACTTTTCATAAAACCTCATACGTATCAACATACGTATAACCCATCAGCGGCACTTCCGAGAAGATGCCAACTTGGGGCACACAGCCCCTAGCGAACAAATCCCCGATATAGTCACGATATCAATCTCTATACTAGTGTGCACACTACTCGGGGTCTCACTCCGAGTCTTCTCCCAGGAATCTCCATCTGGGAGGCTCAATCACTGGATGAAGTCCGAGCTCTCTCTCTGGATCTAATCCACACATCTCTCCGAAATTTGGTCCGGGACCACAACATAAGTAACCTCCACTCCTGGAACGGGATCCCTATGGGGATACCCATTCTGGTCTGTGGATCGTGACTCTCCAGGTCGACGCTGGAGGAGACCATATAATCAATATGGAGGGTTCATTCATTTCAAATACTTTCTTTCTTTTTCTCTTTCTTTCTCAAAACTCATTTCTCAATTGGGTCTCATACCCGATTCATCTCAACGAGATTCCTCGAATCCGATTCAAATCCATTTCACAGGCCTCGGCCTAAATCCTCAATTCAACTAGGTCTCATGCCCGAATTCTCATTTCACAAACTGAACTGGGACTCAAGCCCGATAACACGAATAACTGGGCCCTAAGCCCGAACCATGACTCAATAGGACCTCACGTCCGGTTTCACAACCAACGGGGCCTTAAGCCCGAAATCTCAACTAAATGGGTCTCAGGCCCGATATCATCAATCAACGGGGCATCAAGCCCGATAGTACTACTAACTGGGACTCAAACCCGAACCGTAAACCAACTGGGCCCCCGGCCTGATCGTATAACACAAATGGATCCTCGGTCCGATTCCTCGTCAATTCAAAGGGACTCCAAGTCCGAGATTCTTAAATCAAGGGGGGTCTCATGCCCGATTTCATATTTCCAAATCCAAAATCCGTTTATTAAACCCTCGTTGAAAACTTAGCACGTATAAACATCGTATAAAACCGTAAATCTCGAAATACGTGCAAATAGGTAAATCCTAGGCTACCACACACAAATGCACTGATGGCATCACAAAATATATTCTAAAACAATTATAAAACATTTATGCATGCATCGTATTCGAAAGAAATGTCCACTCACAGACCGTCCGAAGCCGCGCATTGATACGCGTGCCATAACCGTCTCCCAGGTCAAACGTCGCCTCCAGGATTCCCGAACCTGTCAAAATTCATTTAAAAGGTTATTAACTACCTAAATAACCCCTCACTAAAGTCCCGTAATTTTCCCGGACTTTTAACTATTTTTAAACTGATCCTAAACCTTCCGACACCCCGAAAACTATCGAAACGATATCCGATTGACGCGAGACCAGTCCCAAAATATTCATTACATCGAATAGAAGATTTCATATATTGAACACTTCCCCATGTTATGGCCCACGCGCCCTCACACGCTCCTAGAAGGCCCAAAACACTGTTCATCATCACCAACCTCCAGCAAACCGGTTTTACTGTGCTGGACCGGTTCACCTGGTTTGGCCGGTCCAACTGGACCGGCGTGACCGGTTCACGGCCCTAGACACCCCATTTTTCATCCTACTTCTTCCTTTTTGATTCCTTTCTTCCTATTTTGATGTTTTCTATCCATTCCAATCCTTAAACACAACTGAAAACGTCTAAATCCCTTCGTTTGATTTTGAACCAAACGGTTCAAGTTTTCCAAAACCTCCCATGGCTTCCACAGCCGTGCAACCACCACACAAACCTTCTTAATACCTTCCTAACAACCTAAAAACCACTTCCTAATCACCCAAAACAGCCCATAATGCAAGAATCGAAAAGATGGGAAAAATGGGCCTAACCGTGAAACATGTTCGGGTTCAAGGCTCCACCGCCGTTCACGGCGGCCCAGCCACCATTATCTAATTCCTCAGCCTCTCTCTCACTCTCTGGGTCTCAGTTATGATCATAGGGTTGGAGGGTTGGGCTTGGGGGAAATGGTTTGATCGGTTTTGTTTGGGAACAAAGAAAACGATCGATGAAAAATGCAAGGGAAGGAGATGCATGTATATAATCATGCTGGGCAATGGATGAGTGACACTTGTCACTCATCCATTGGGCCAGAAGAAAAATATCTGGGCCCACTTAAGTCCAAAAGTAACCCGTTTCGTAATTCATGCAATAGTACTTTTGTACTTCCGTGAACCGTAACTTCTCCGTCGAACGTCCGAATTCGACGTGCCGCCTGTCTACGGATTCGTATCGTCGTGATCTACGTAACGGTCCTCGGCCCTCGGCCATTGGACATCCCAGGTCAAAAGTCAACTATTGGCCCCATTTAACTAAAATTACCAAATTGCCCCTTAACTTCCGAACGTCATAACTTCCTCCTCGAACGTCGGAATTGAACGTGCCTCCTGTCTATGAACTCGTGACATCACGAACTAAGTCACAGTCATCGGTCAAAGTCCATTTGACCGCCTGAATGAAAAGTCAACGATTCGCCCATTTTAGGGGCAAAATCGTCATTTCGCCCGAACGTCTGCTAATCCTCGTCTAATCCGTGATTAGTCTCGCTAATCCGTCATTAATTCTTCATTAATCCCGCTAATTCGGGACGGGTCGTCACAAACTTCCCCCCTTAAGGAATTTTATCCTCGAAATTCAAAGCGACCCGATTCCACAACTAAACTGTGGAATCCAACCTTATTCCTTCAAACGGATCGTTGCACCCACACGAGAATACTCGTGTAGCAGTACACGTCCAACACACAAGTCGTACTCATCAGTCCTGTCCTTGATACGTATCGTCATTGTAGCCTCCAAAGCTCCAATTCATTTTCGACATCTACACGTCTGCTCGTATGTCTCACGCGAGACAGAACATCGACACTCGTCGTTCTCGCCTGTCACTCACTTAGACAGGTAAGCAATACCAAGCTGATATCTAAACGGCTTTTCAGTCTAACATTCTGACATGTTCTATCTGACAGTCGCCAGGCTGAAAACGCATCCTCACTAAGGGCTATCACATCAAAGCTGGCATCCTGCTCAGCATCCGATCTGACAACACCCTACAATTTCTGCCATCACAATGGCACGAATCCCATCTCACAGGTCATGCTCAGATCTATGTCCAAACTGACTCTAACTACTCGTACGAGTCAACTCTCTCAAATTCCTATACCCAAAACTGACTCTTCTGAGAGTCCCGACAATTCACTCTGATCCGAATGCATCGGAAATCTATCCATCCATTACCCTCACAGGTCACATCCATCGTGACCAGCCGACAACTCCAAGCTCCACTGCGCTTCGCTGCTCTAATCTGATCTCGACTCGCTCTCGAGTCCTCGTATCGTATCTCGCATCACTCGGTGATACCACTTGTCATCTAGACTCAGCTCGAGTCTCCAAACTCACTATCGGATCAAATATGATCGTCACTCAAGTCCATCTTGAACTCTATCCAAACTACAACGTACTCGTACTCTCGGGTACTTTCAACCCGACGCATCGATTGACCGTAGTCAATCCCATCGTCTAAAGTGCACAACACAAGGATGCACCCACATCATCTCCACATCGGGATGTCACCCGACCTACTCAATGACTGCACTATGGTAACGTCCAACCACGTACTACCGTCCGCACTCCAACTATGGTCCGGACCCCAACCATCCGTTACCAAGCGAACGTCAATCCATCACCTCAGACACTCACTCGTCACATCCTGTAAGACCCGGTCTTGGAAGCAAGAACGGTGAGCAAGACCCGTGATCTTAAGAAGCAAGAAAGGTGAGCAAGACCCGTGAGCTTGGACAGGTAAGATCGGTGAACAATCCCACATCGCTCGGGGAGGGAAAGGTGAAGTATCTTATATGTGTGGGCACGTATCTATCTAACACAAGGCTTTTTGGGAGCTCAGTGGTTTTGGGGGGGATTGGAACCCCAAAGTTAAGCGAGTTGAGGCTGGTGCAATCCCATGATGGGTGACCTACTGGGAAATTGCACGTGAGCTCCCGAAAATAAAACCGTGAGGGCTGGGCCCAAAGCGGACAATATTGTGTTAGATGGGCCGGGCCATGACACATCCCGTGACGCTAAACACCAGCTACTCGTCAAGTCAATCAATTCTAACCCACAGCCTAGGCGTTCGGTTCTTACCCCCTCTTGAACTCCTAGCTGTCACAACACTCCTCGTTGTCCTACCTAGGGACGAATCCAAAATGATGACATCCATGTTCATCCCATGCCATCTTCTGACACTTAGCACCACCTGCTACAGCATCACACTCAGTGACCTCTATCAAGCACATTTCGCACCTTTAATCGTCCTGATCCAACTCTGGCTCACAGAATTGGTCGGAATCCACTAACATCAGTCGGTAGGCTAACCAGATCGCAATGTCTGTCGTGATCTGAAGCCAAATCCTTGAGTACTACCAAATCCGACAAACCGACCCATACGTCATAAGACGTCACTTACGACATCCATTCGTACCTGGATCTCACGTTTTACTTCAATACTTCTAAGTACACCCTCGCGACTCAATCTCGCGGCACTGGGGGAACTAGTTTTCATTTCTAGGGGAAACTGATCTCCGTCACAGGGGAAACTAATTTCCATCACTGAGGAAAATGGTCTCCACCACTGGGAAACTGGTCTCCATCACTGAGGAAACTGATCTCCTTCACTGGGGGAAACTGGTCTCCATACCAAGTACTCCCGTACCTTGCACTGAGCCACTCGGGATCCTCTCTGTCCCACTCACAACTACTATCTCCACAAGAGTGTGGCAAGTGTGCCAACACCCAACGTCAACATCTCATTCTGCGATCGAACTCAGCCGTCACCGAGTCGAATCCAGAATCACTACTCGTACTATGCGTCACTCACGCACCTCGTATCATCGTCACGATTGACGAATCCCATCGTCACAATCGTCACGTCAACCTGAGTCTATCCAACTTGATAAGACTTGATCACGTCCATCGATAGCAGCGTCTGCCACAACCTCGGGCAGACCAATCTCAGAAACACTCTGCTATCAAGACTCCCAATCCATGCGGTAGTCTCACCGCCAGTACCAACCTCTCAAAGCACAACATCCACCGATCGGTCCACCTCAGGATCCAATCACAAGTACCACACTCCTGGTAACTTGTCCAATCAATCACCCACTAGGGTTACCACAAACCCGGCTGCCCGCTGCAGCCCTACCATCCTGACCGATCCTTCAATCTCAACTCCGAAGAGTCGTCATACTCCAATACTGGTACCAAACCAGCCAATCATTAGACTCTGAGGATCTCGTCCTCTCGTAACCCTACAGCTCTCAGCCGCTGGCCTCCACAAGACTTCGGCCATACTCCATGCTTAATACTGCACAAGCGCTACGTGCGCAATCATATCCTATCGCATCACACCACATCGAAACATCGAAACATGGCAACACATGCCAAAAGGAATCACACGTTCCTATTCCCAACCGTCGTGAGTGTAGTCGTACAGGGTCATCGTAAACCAGGCGACCCTGACCTCTGACCACACTGGTATGAATCCGTACATCCTCTATCCGACACGACCCACTGTCAAGCGGTCACGACTCTTAAGTCGTCGTACTATGTCCACCGGTCGGCATAATCCTATCCACCGGTAACACCATGGCTCTAAGCCGTTATCTTTCACCCAAATTCTGATCCTACTTGGGATCTATCCTCGAAACACGTGGCATTCTATGCCAATCGAACCTCAAACAATCGTACCAAGTGACAAACCTTATCGAACTAAGGTTCGATTCTACCGAAACCTCGTACTAATGCCCTGACTACCAGGTTGATGACAGACTGTTACGACTTCAGAGACATCACATCCTCGACCTGCGCGTACTCCACGAGCAAAATAGGATCTGATACCAACTTGTCAGGACCGGTCCCAAATCCCCCGGGATTAACGTGGGACCCGCCTGATCCCGTCTGACACGAAGTGTCAGACCAGGGAAAATTCCAACTCTAGCCCTCGCCGGGGCTATCAGAGTGCGTCAGGATCGTAGGAGGAGGGGAGTGATGTCTCGTCTCTGCTACAGCCCGCATCCGCTATCAACCTGAATGGCATTAAAACACGAAAACTGTGAGTGGACAATTTAAACATTTCATTTAAAAATCATTTCGCATAAAGACATTTATGCCCTTAATTAAAAAAACATATGCATGCATTCCAAAAACCATTTCGCAAAACATTCATAAACTATTTGTCAAACATCTCAAAATCATTCAAGGGTTCATGCCCGGCCCCATAAACCGTCATGACCCCTAAAAACCTTTCAAGGGTTCATGCCGGTTCCCATAAACCGTCATGAACCGTAAATCCATTTGGGTCCCCGACCCGAAATCACAATTCAAAACACGTAGGTTAAATCAATAGGGACTCAGCCCAAATCACGTCAAGTATGGGGTCTCCGCTCCCAAATAATTTCTAAAACATCGAATACGGGGTCTCTACCCCAAATCACTTTCTAAGTCATAAAACCCGAGGTCTCTGCCCCCAATCCACTTTCCATAAAACCTCATACGTATCAACATACGTATAACCCATCAGCGGCACTTCCGAGAAGATGCCAACTCGGGGCACACAACCCCTAGGGAACACATCCCCGATATAGTCACGATATCAATCTCTATACTAGTGTGCACACTACTCGGGGTCTCACTCCGAGTCTTCTCCCAGGAATCTCCATCTGGGAGGCTCAATCACTGGATCTAGTCCGAGCTCTCTCTCTGGATCTAGTCCACACATCTCTCCGGAATCTGGTCCGGGACCACAACATAAGTAACCTCCACTCCTGGAACGGGGATCCCTATGGGGATACCCATTCTGGTCTGTGGATCGTGACTCTTCAGGTCGACGCTGGAGGAGACCATATAATCAATATGGAGGGTTCATTCATTTCAAATACTTTGTTTCTTTTTCTCTTTCTTTCTCAAAACTCATTTCTCAACTGGGTCTCATACCCGATTCATCTCAACGGGATTCCTCGAATCAGATTCAAATCCATTTCACAGGCCTCGGCCTAAATCCTCAATTCAACTGGGTCTCATGCCCGAATTCTCATTTCACAAACTGAACTGGGACTCAAGCCCGATAACACGAATAACTGGGCCCTAAGCCCGAACCATGACTCAATAGGACCTCACGTCCGGTTTCACAACCAACGGGGCCTTAAGCCCGAAATCTCAACTAAATGGGTCTCAGGCCCGATATCATTAATCAACGGGGCATCAAGCCCGATAGTACTACTAACTGGGCCTCAAACCCGAACCGTAAACCAACTGGGCCCCCGGCCCGATCGGATAAAACAAATGGACCCTCGGTCCGATTCCTCGTCAATTCAAAGGGACTCCAAGTCCGAGATTTGTAAATCAAGGGGGGTCTCATGTCTGATTTCATATTTCCAAATCCAAAATCCGTTTATTAAACCCTCGTTAAAAACCTAGCACGTATAAGCATCGTATAAAACCGCAAATCTTGAAATACGTGCAAATAGGTAAATCCTAGGCTACCACACACAAATGCACTGATGGCATCACAAAATATATTCTAAAACAATTATAAAACATTTATGCATGCATCGAATTCGAAAGAAATGTCCACTCACAGACCGTCCGAAGCCGCGCCTCGATACGCGTGCCATAACCGTCTCCCGGGTCAAACGTCACCTCCGGGATTCCCGAACCTGTCCAAATTCATTTAAAAGGTTATTAACTACCTAAATAACCCCTCACTAAAGTCCCGTAATTTTCCCGGACTTTTAACTATTTTTAAACCGATCCTAAACCTTCCGACACCCCGAAAACTATCGAAACGATATCCGATTGACGCGAGACCAGTCCCAAAATCTTCGTTACATCGAATAGAAGATTTCATATGTTGAACACTTCCCTTTGTTATGGTCCACGCGCCCTCACGTACTCCTAGAAGGCCCAAAATACTGTTCATCATCACCAACCTCCAGCAGACCGGTTTTACTGTGCTGGACCGGTTCACCTGGTTTGGCCGGTCCAACTGGACCGGAGTGACCGGTTCACGGCCCTAGACACCCCATTTTTCATCCTACTTCTTCCTTTTTGATTCCTTTCTTCCTATTTTGATGTTTTCTATCCATTCCAATCCTTAAACACAACCGAAAACGTCTAAATCCCTTCGTTTGATTTTGAACCAATTGGTTCAAGTTTTCCAAAACCTTCCATGGCTTCCACAGCCGTCCAACCCCCACACAAACCTTCTTAATACCTTCCTAACAACCTAAAAACCACTTCCTAATCACCCAAAACAGCCCATAATGCAAGAATCGAAAATATGGGAAAAATGGGCCTAACCGTGACACATGTTCGGGTTCAAGGCTCCACCGCCGTGCACGACGGCCCAGCCACCATCCTCTGCTTCCTCAGCCTCTCTCTCACTCTCTGGGTCTCATTTATGATCACAGGGTTAAAGGGTTGGGTTTGGGGGAAATGGTTTGATCGGTTTTGTTTGGGAACAAAGAAAACGATCGTTGAAAAATGCAAGGGAAGGAGATGCATGTATATAATCATCCTGGGCAATGGATGAGTGACACTTGTCACTCATCCATTGGGCCAGAAGCAAAATATCTGGGCCCACTTAAGTCCAAAAGTAACCCGTTTCGTAATTCGTGCAATAGTACTTTTGTACTTCCGTGAACCGCAACTTCTCCGTCGAACATCCGAATTCGACGTGCTGCCTGTCTACGGATTCGTATCGTTGTGATCTACGTAACGGTCCTCGGTCCTCGGCCATTGGACATCCCAGGTCAAAAGTCAAGTATTGGCCTCATTTAACTAAAATTACCAAATTGCCCCTTAACTTCCGAACGTCATAACTTCCTCCTCGAACGTCGGAATTGAACGTGCCTCCTGTCTATGAACTCGTGACGTCACGAACTACGTCACAGTCATCTGTTAAAGTTCATTTGACCGCCTGAATGAAAAGTGAACGATTCGCCCATTTTAGGGGCAAAATCGTCATTTCGCCCGAACGTCTGCTAATCCTCGTCTAATTCGTGATTAGTCTCGCTAATCCGTCTTTAATTCTTAATTAATCCCGCTAATTCGGGACAGGTCGTCATAGGCGGAGTGTGATGTCTCGGTCTCTGCTACAGCCTGCACCCACGATCAACCTGAGGGTCATTAAAAACCATAAAATCTGTGAGTGGACGAAAATAAATAATTTAATAAAAACTCATATCATAAAAGACATTTATGCCCTTCACTTAAAACTATGCATACATACGAAAACCAGTTAATTCAAATATAATAACAACTGTTTATAAAATTAAAGACATTTCCTTCCTCAAATCATTAGGGCCTTAGCCCGCCCAAAACTATTAAATCAATCAAATGTGGGAACTCAACCCAAAACAGTAAAACTCCGAAATCCGTAAATCCAATTCCATGTGGGCGGACTGTAGCAAAGATTGAGACATTACATGCCGTAAAGGGTATGAATGTATTTTGATAAGTTTTTTTTTTCTAAACTGATTATTATTGTCTTCTCACAATTTTGATGTTTTTGATACACTTCAGGTTGGTCGCGGATGCGGACTGTAGCAGAGATCGAGACATTACATGCCGCGACGCACACCACAGATCTTAATGCACTCTGGATAACCCAGAGCGAGTTACGATTTTATCCCTTGCTTGACACTTGCTGTCAGAAGGGAGCAGACACATCCCACAATAATCCAGGGGGATTAGGATGGTTCCTATCAGGTCAACAATTAGTATTCGCCCTACGAAACCAGCTTGCCCTGCAGTTAACATCGGTTAACGGTCAATGATTAACATCGGTCTCCATTTTTACGCAACATCACTGTTTTCTTCGAGCAACAAACTTGCCCCATGAAACTAGCTTGCCCTATCAAATGGTTCGCCGGGTAAAGTTAACAAAATTAGTGGAAAATGTTTTTGGTTCGCGCCAAAACTCTGCCCCATGAATGAAGATTGCCACTTGGTAGGGAAAGATTAGACACGTTTTTGCCCTCCGCACTATTTTTTTCCGTCAGGCAAAGCATCATTATGCGATGAAATCTGTTTTTTCTGGGTAAAAATTGTCGAGAAGGGCCTAATTTCTTGTTGTGATAGTTTGTGTTTTGATTTATTGAATTATTTGTAAGGTTTAGAGCTTACATATTTTAAATTAGTTTGTGCTTTGATTTTTTGTAATTATCATCTTTATAATATTTTTAATTTGTATTTTAAGCATGCAATGCGATTAATGCCAATAAACCATGAATAAATAAATATCATTTAGTTATAATTTATTTTAATCTATTGTCTTAATATATTTTTTAAAATGTCTTCTAAGGCATCTAAATTATATTACATAGCAATGATATTTCTTTCTTTTGAGAAGATACGAAATTCCATGGATAGAATAAAAATGTAAAATGAGGATAAATTAGACTACAATAACTTGATAATAAACATGATAAATGTCTACAATAACCATATTCACTATAAGCAAATATGGCTAGCCCCGCGAAGGTGCTCCATTGAGCAAGACCAAGCATCAGCTGGGCAAGATGTTTATCCAGCGAAGCTCCGCGGGGCAACCTGCGTCACGCAAGAGTCATCAGGTTAGGGATTGACTTGATAGTGAAGAAGGTTTGCTGAGCAAGACCGAAGTCAATGACTTTTATATGGCAAGCGTATTCGCCGAGCAAAGCCAACAAAAAAAATAAGGAAACTAGTAGCCTTTCAAATGCTCGCTTGGTGGAGGTCTGTCGAGCAAAGTTTGATTCTACAGGATTTTTCCAGAAAATGTTCGCGGGGAAAACTTGTGAATATCAAGTTTTGCTCGACGAATCTTTGCCGGGAAAAGTTTCCAATAAATTTTTTTCAAAAAATATTTTTAATATTTGAATAATTATATCTAATTAATATTAATGTATATAAATAAATGCAATTAAAATAATAATAGAAAAAAAATTAAATAATAATAGCTAAATGAAAATTAAATAATATATATATAAATAAATGAAATGTTTTTACATAATTAAAAATAAAAAAAAAAAGAAAAGTAATTAGTCGTAGGTGGGTCGGGATGGGTGGGGTGATCATCATCCTGTGCGAGTCGTCGACTCGTGTCCTGGGACTGCAAGCTAGAGCCATCTGGCCCATGCTGACCTATTTGGTTGAAAAGGAGGGCAAGTTGGCCCGAATTTGGGCGTTTTGGGCTTGCATTTGCTCGTTTTGGGCCTGAAGGCACGCATAATGGACCTTGAGCTCGAAATTCTCCGCTTGGAGATGCTCTATGTTGCCCCTCAGCAGAGAGACCTCCTCAGGATGGAATCCCCTGGAGGAACTCCAAGATCGGGTCCAGACATCCCGAACAAGCCTTTCCTAGCGCCCTAGATAACCTTCTCAAAACGCCTACCAAGCTGGTGCTCCAGGATGGTAATCGACCTCATGGGATCCAGTAGTTGGTCCTGCAGCGGGACCTCAGGTTGTTGCTGTGCCAGTTGTTCTTGAGTCTGCTGCATGTCCTCCACCATGGACGCCTACAAATTGGAATAAATTGATAATTAGAAAATAAATTAATTAACAAAATTGAACAGCATAAACCTCCCCTAGGAATCTACTTCCGAGAATAACGACCCAGTCGCTCGACGGGTCTCATGTTGAGCAACCAAGGGGTTCGATCCCCCGTGCTGCCCGGTTCACCTTGTTGGCCCTTGATTTTTTATGCACATTAGAAAAACAATCATTAATAATGTGGAACAAGTATTATTCTAAACAAATAAATAAAACAATTAATTACCAGAAATTATTTGGTTATCTGATGGTCGCATAAGCATATCCACCCCACCTCTAGAGGGTTTTCCTTAGTTTCATCATTTGAACTCCAGAGTTGGTAATACACGCAGAGCTCGAACTTCCCGTCTAAATACCACTTCTTCCAATGGAGGTTTAAATGGGCCATGAGAGCACCGTTGGTATCATCTCACTCAAAATTAATCTGCAAGAAAATATTAAAGTATGTTAAATTATTAAAAATAATGAAAATTTTAAGAAAAAAAGTCGTACCTGTAAAGCTGAACAACATATACTGAGCTTCATCAGGGATTGTGTTATGAAGGTGAATGTCGTCATCTTTGCTTTGGTGCGAATATTTGCACCCATGTCCCACCAGCAAAGTGTACACTCTGGGGGACAGTTGTAACGACCCAGACGTGGCAACGAGGTAAAATCAGAAAATTTGGATGAAATTGACCATTTTACCCCCAAAAGTCGAAGGTTGACTCTTTTGATCAAAGTCAAAGAGTTGACTTTTTGACCGGGATAATTTTTAGCAATTCTGAAAACTCTGTTAGGAAGGTCTCGATCTCCCGAGTACGTCGGCATGCGGCACGCTGGAAATGGAGTTCAAACGGTTTCGATTCGGGTTTAGATTACGTAGTGGCATTTTGGTAATTTTGTTTAATGAAGGGTATTTTGGTAAATTTGTTGTGGTCCAATTAGATAGGGACAAGTGTTCCTTATCTATTATGGGAGTGTGCCACCGACCTTGGGCTTGTTCAAAAATGGAAATTTTGTGTGCTTCGTTGTTTTGGTGGTCGTGGGTGAGTTTTGGGTGGTTGCTATAGAGGAGTGATCATGGAAAGCAAGAAAAATGAGGAAAGTGAGGAGAAGATAGGGTGGAAGTTAGACGACAAAGAGAGAGGGGAAAACTTGGAAGGCCCTGACCCGAAGGCTCATGGTGACCCAAGAAGGTGTTTTCGGGTTAGAGGTTGCACCACCATGTTTCTGGGCGTGGGAACTTAAAATGAGCATGCTAAGCTTCCTTCCAAGCCCTTACAACTTCAACCGAAAGATGGTTCAAAGCTTTGGGCTTCAAAATTTCCCAAGAATCGAGAAACAATCTTGGCCATCAAACCTTGATGGGTCGAGCAGGATTCGTGGTAAGTTTTCGTGTTTTGGTTATGAAGATCCATTGGTAACTTACTTTAGCGTAGATTAGTCGAAACGGGAGTGAAAACGAACTTGAAATGAAGAAGAAAATGACAGGTCGGGTCGTCCGGTTGGGCGACCCGAGTAGCAAGAAAACGGGTCGACGGGAGGTTAGGAACGTTGAATAGTGCATTGGGTTTTTTGCTGTAGTAGCGCATGGGTGAGCATGCGGGGGAATTTCGAGGAAAGACCAACATGTTTTTCCATATTTTCGATGTTTCGGACATTTTGGCACAGGTTTCGAGTTAATTCAAACTATAACATTCACGAATAAAAAATCAATCAAATATTTATATCAAGCCAATAATAAAAAATTAATCCAATAATCAAAACTCTATCCAATAATAAAAAGCACTCCAACAAATGAAAAAAATTAAAAAATAAAATTGAGGGTCTTACAATGAGGAGCCTAGAAAGAAAAGCGAGAGAGAGGGAGTGAGAGAGAGAGAGAGAGAGAGAGAGAGATAGAGAGAGATAAAGATAGAGTGTCACGACCTCACCCATCTAGCATGATATTATCCGTTTTGGGGTCATCCCTCACGGTTTTGTTTCTAGGAAATCACGTGTAACTACCTAGTAGGTCACCAATCCTGAGATTGCACTAGCCCAAACTCACTTAACTTTGGAGTTCCCAAGGAATCCAAAGCCAGTGAGCTCCCAAAAGGCCTCATGCTAGATAGATACGTGCCCACACATATAAGACACTTCACCTTTCCCTCCCCGAGCGGTGTGGGATTGACAGGACCCACCCCGATTATCGCCTCGATAATCGAGAAGCATCCTGCTCCCGTCTGACAATCGAATCCAAAAGACCGGAAAACTAATTAATATTACAACATGCCCATTGTCAGACCAGGGAGATTAAACAAATACATCCGACTGGACGTCAAGTCCACAGTTTCACAGAGCAATATTACAAAACAAGTTAAAGAAACAAGTCCTACTCTGTGAACTAACTACTCCGCAACGGAAAACTTTATGCCTCCGCCTCTGCCTCGGCGCTTGCCCCTGCACTTGTACCACGACCTGGAGGGAATTTAAAACAACAAAGTGTGAGTGGACCGAAACATAAGTTTTACAGGAAAAACAGTTTTTCCGAAATCGGGTTCGCCCTCCAGTTTTGTTACACGCATGCATAACCAAATATTCAAATTTTGCATATTAACTTTTGAAAACTCTTTTTCCGAAACACGTGAAAAACGTTACAAAGGTAATTCATGTAAAAACCATTTAATAATTCCAGGTTTCAGAAACCGTCATTTTGAACGTTAATTGCACAAATCAAGTAAAACGTGAATCAATAACCACAATTATGCCGTTGGATCCATCCGAGTCTTTAAACTCAATATTAGGCCTTCCCGGGATATCAACGAGTCTTTAAACTCAAAACATGATTAATAGGCCTCGGGGGTATCATAATAATCGAGTCTTTAAACTCACGAGTCTTTAAACTCAATTCGGGTCTTTAAACCCAATTTTCGAGCCCGCCCCCGTCATCAACATACCGGGTCTTTAAACCCAAAACCAGATCCAACCATTAACCGGGTCTTTAAACCCAAAACCGTTTTTTTTAAACACAATAAACCAGGATTCATCACAAACCGTTTTCCAACATTATTCCGAAAACATTTCTCATCATAACAGGACTTATGTCCGAATTCACATGCAAATTCCAACACATGCAATTTCCAAAAATTACTTCACAATGTGATCAAACATCATAAATCCGAAACACGCATATTCATATCCAGGTACTTCATCAAAATCATCACGCATGCATAAGCAAAAACCGTAATCTCGAAATGCGTGAAATACGATAAATATCTCGAAAAACGTGGAAACATGTAAAACCGATATATCATATCACCATCATAAAATCATAGGTAAAACCATGAGATAAATAAGAAAAATAGTCATGCATGCCCAATTTAGAAATCAAAAGGTCCACTCACGGTTTTAGGACGCGTCAATCGCGTCCCGCGCGCTCCTCCGTAGCTTCGGAAGTGTCCGGGCCTGTAAAAATGTACAAGAAGGGTTACAAACATCCTCAAATAGCTCGTATGATTTTTCCCTAATTTCCTGGATTTTTCGGCGAAATAAACCTTAAGGACCTAAACTTCCGGGCTCCCGAGATTATCCCGAACGACTCCCGAACAACTCGAATCCTAAAGGGAAAATGTTAATTAGACTGAAAGGAACAATTCCCATGTTGACCGTGATCAGAGATGACATCGCACGCGCCGTCACGCGCCGCCCACAGTGGCTGCGCGTGAAGGCCACGCGCCAAGCTACAGTGTCATCGTTCTTACCCGGATAGACTGATAAACGGGTCTGTTACCCGCGACTCAACCCGACCAGTTCAAGCTCAATTCTCAATCAATTCCTCTCGTTTTTGATCCTATTATCTTCTCTAACTCATTAATTTCAGGTCTGTGTTGATGACTAACCTCTACTGACACCAAATCGACCCAACTCAAGCTCGAACAGTCGAACAAGTCGACTTCTGGAACTCACCCTACACGGTTCCATTTCCAAATTAATTCCACCAGTAGCATAAAGGGACCCATACGAACACAATAGCACAAACAATTTAACTCGCCGTTACCTGGAAGTCGTCGTCCTCAGCACTGGTTTTCCTCTGAAACTGAGACTCAGGTTCCCGGCCAACCTGTCCTCCTCCTCTTTCAATTCTTGCACGGTTGTGCTCGTAGTGGCCCCAGAAGACTAATTCCACCCTCAGTTTGGTTCAACTCACCTCAAAACCCAACCTTTGAATTTCCCTCCATTTCTGCGTTTTTCTCTTCCCCGTCTCAGAACACTCGCTCAACTCTCTCTCAGACTGCCCAAATGATCGAAATGAGTTCCCCGACTCAGTGACACTCAGCTAAACCCCTCAGAATGGAAGACAGCCCGTGGGAATCAACTGGACCTCTCTGGAGACTGTTTCCCGCACACAGAGCCCACGGCCATTTTTAAAACTCCCCGTGCATTGAAGCTCTGCACAGCCACGATGGGGTGCTTCCAATGCCTCAAACAACATAAACAATGTGTCTGATCCCTCCACCAAACCTTAAACAATTGCACGCTCAACCCACGGTTGCACACCCTATTTTTCCACGGTGGTGAACAGTACCCCGTGCGAAAAGACCAAAATGCCCTCAGGGCAAAAATTACCAAAATGCCCTCCAACATCCGTGACCTGTAACTCGGTCATCCGACGTCTGTTTCGCGCGTGTCGCCTGTCGTTGTACTCGGGACCTCGAGACGAACCTAACGGTCTTTGATTCATTTGGATATCAATTGTCTAACAAAAAGTCAACTTTTTCCCATATAACGTCCAAATTACGATAATGCCCCTGGACTTCCGAACATCATAACTTTCACCCTGTTCGTCCGAATCGAACGTGCCACCTGTCTATGAACTCGTGACGTCCCGAACTACGTCACGGTCATCACTCCACGTCCGTTCGACCTCCCAATCAAAAAGTCAACAAATTGACCACACAAATCACAGGGGTAAAAACGTCATTTTATTCAATATTTTAAAATATTACATTTCCAGAACATCCGGGGCGTTACAGGATTATTCACCGTTCTTCTCAAGACACAGGTGTTATATAAAGAGATAGAAAGAGAAAGAGAAATAGAGAGAGTAGCGAGAGGGTTGCGGTCTGATTTTGGATTTTGAGGGCGTCGGTCATCGGTCGTCAGTCGAGCAAGAGAGCTTGAGAGAGAGTGTGAGAGAGAGAGAGAGAGAAAGAGAAAGAGAAAGAGAAAGAGAAGATTGTGGTCTGGTTTTGGATTTGAGGTTGTGGGTTTGGGTCGTGTGTTTTTGGTCGTCGATCGAGCAAAAGAGCTTGCGAGGGAGAGGGAAAGAGATAGAGAAAGGGAGAGAATGAGATATATAAAGAGAATGGATGGAACGAGGGAGCAAGAGAGAGAGAAGCAAGAGAGTTTGGAGATGTACGAGAGAGCTTAGGAGATGGGCAAGATAGCTTGAGAAAGAAGGTTTGAGGATTTTGGGTTGTAGGTGAAGGGGTCTAAGTGAATGGGGACAAAGTAGAAGAAAGGGAAGAAGGAAAGGGAAGAGTCGCGATAGTGTTTAAGTGCGTGGGGACTTTGCCCGACGAATCACTCCTTCGGGCCAGCTTTAATGGTTCACCGGGAAAAGTTAAGCAGCAGTTTCAATGTTTCACGAAATGTTTGACAGACTTTTTGAATTTTTGCGAAATTTATCTTTTCAAAGTTTTCAAGGCTGAAAATTTTTGTTCAATGGATATGCGAATGAGTGAATTTGAATAATCTAACCATTCAGTTTGTGATACAACATGCCTAGACCTCACCCATCGAAAATCGTGATGTTTTGAGGACATAAAAGCTATTGGATCAACAAAAAAACGTTTTGTTACTGTCGATCCATTGCGCTTCTTTACCTAATCTCAGGACTTCCAAATTCGCTCAGTTTTTACATAGATGATCTATGAGTGTGGCTTACAAACATGGATGGCTGGATCAGTTGAACTATGAAAGAAAATCATAGAAAATTGTAAAACCACCAAATTCATTAACACTTAGAAACTTTTGAAGGAAATTTCCATAGTCATTTCATTTTTTATTCGATTGATAGGCAAACAAGTAAATTTGAATAATTCGACTGTTCATTTTGTGAAACAACGTGTCTAGCCCTCACCCGTCGAAAATCGTGATATTTTGAGGCTTAAAGTTGTTGGAACAACAAAAAACATTTTGTTACATTCAATTCATTGTGCGTTGTTATCTAATCTCGGGACTTCCAAATTCTTTAATTTTTTACATAGATGATCTATGAGTGTGACTTATAACTGTGGATGGTTGGATCAGCCGACCTATAAAATAAAATCATAGGAAATTGTAAAACCATCAAATTCATTAACACTTTGGAACTTTTGAAGGAAACATCAATAGTCATTTCATTTGTTTGATTCGATTAATATGCAAACGGGGAAATTTGAATAATCTGACCGTTTAGTTTGTGATACGATGTGCCTAGACCTTACTTATCGAAGATCGTGATGTTTAGAGGACTTAAAGCAGTTTGATCAACAAAAAAATGTTTTGTTACCGTCGATTCGTTGTGCACCGTTACTTAACATAAGGACTTCCAAATTCGCTAATTTTTTTTATATAGATGATCTATGAACATGGTTTATGAATATGAACGGTTGGATCAGTCGAACTATTAAAGGAAAGTATTGAAAATAGTAAGTAAAAGAAGAGGATTTATGCACCTTGCTCGACGAATGTATGAATCCATCGAGCTAGACATCCTTACTCGACGGTTATTTACCGGGCCAGCTTAATCAACATTAATATACATAATTATTATATATATTAACAAATATTGTGTTTAATAATAATATATATAATTAACAATAATATATATATATATCTGTATTAATATATAAATTAATATATATATTAATAATATATATTATTATTATATATACTAACAAATAATGTGTTTGAAAAAAAAACAAATCAGTGAACCTTGCCGAGCTTGTATACCCTTGCTCAACGATTAGTTGGATACTTTTTGGCGGGAAGTGCAGAATGACGATTTTGCCACTAGAATGGGCAAAATGTTGACTTTTAATTCAGACGGTCAATTGGACATTGACTAATGGCCATGACGTAGTTTGGGACGTCACGAATTCATAGACAGGTGGCACGTCCGATTCCGACGTCCGAGGAAAAAGTTATGACGTTCGGAAGTTCAAGGGCAAATTGGACCGCCTGTACTACAACAATCTGGAGGGTATCGAAAATACCAAAAGACTGTGAGTGGACAAAACTAAAGTATAAGTTTAAAACAGTTTATAAAACATGTACATTTATACCCTCCAATTAAAAACCAATGCATACATATCAAATTCATGTCATAAAACCATTCAATATTCCGGTTAAACAAACCATGTAAGAAAAACCGAATACAGTTCCTTTTTCTCAATTCCCGGGCCTTAGCCCAAAACCATCGAAAACTACATCATCCAGGCAAAGCCCAAAACATCGGAAAACCTTTATTGAAAACCATCATCATCCAAAAATCAGTGAAATCCAAACACAGTTGAAACTGCATATCCATCCATCGAACCTGCTGGATCTATCTGAGTCTTTAAACTCCCGAGTCTTTAAACTCAATCCAGGCCTCAATAGAATCTGAGTCTTTAAACTCCCAAGTCTTTAAACTCAACAGACCTACGGGGGAAATATTAATATCCGAGTCTTTAAACTCAATCCGGATCTTTAAACCCAATAACCAGATCCAGCAAATCTAATCCATAACCATTATCCGTATCCGAATCAGAATCCGCAATCTCATCAGGATCCCGGATCCAAACCTAGAACTCATATTCATTGTCCATTTCCAAATCCGAGTTCGAAACCATCATTCCGTAAGCCGGCATCCGGAATAACCATTCCTAACCCAAACGCGGAATCCATTTTCAAGTTCCAAATCGAATCCCGAATCGTCATCCGGAAATCCGATTCAAAAACCCGAAAGCACGTTTCTTAAAACCACTTTCTGAACTGGGCTTCAAGCCCGAAATTACTTTCTAAAATCCATTTTTAAATCATTGATTTTAAATCATATTTCAAAACCCAACATCAAAGCATGAAAACCAGGTTCAAATCACAATATCCATCGAAATCTCGTAAAACGGGAAATTCCGTAATTTCCTCAAAAAACGTGCAAAATCGTAAACTATTAAGATCATAAATCAAATCATAGAATCACGTATAGAAAATATATAAAACATATATGCATGCATCAAGAGTTAGAAAACAAAGTCCACTCACAGACCATAGCGTCGTCGCCTCGATACGCGCGCAATAATGCTTTCCCGGCTGATCCGCTATCACCGCCTTTCCCGAACCTGTCCAAATTCCATAATAAGGTCACTAACTACTTCATTAAGCTTCTACTAAAGCCCCGTAATTTTTCCCGTATTTTTAACTATTTTTAACCGAGGTCTAAAATCTTCGGACATCCTGAAACATATCGAGACGATGTCCGATTGACTCGAAACCAACGCCAAAATGTTCGTTACAACAAATAATTTAAAAGTCGTGTTGGAACCTTCCTCAAAAGGGGCCCCATGCGCCCTCACACGCCTCCCAAAGGGGCTGCGCGTGGGAGCCACGCGCCGCTACAGTAAGTCCTGTTCTTCGTCTTCCCCAGCTGTCGACCGGTCTAAACCGGCGAGGGCGGTTCTTCCCCGTTTTCAGTCCATTTTCGCTCCGTTGTTCACCATTAGGATCGTCCCATTCAAGCTAACCTATTCCACTTATCTAATACAAGAATTAACGGCTACCAATCTCCTCCAAAAATCGAAGAAAACCCAGAAAATATCAGGGCCTGTCTTCGGCCATCCGTGGCCACCACAAGACTCTGGTTCGATCCCTAAGGTCACTACCACCTTCCTAGAGCTAATAGAACCACTAGAATTCTTCAAAACCCCTCCAAACTCCACGACTTTAATTTTGAATCACAACTGGAAAACAGAGAAAACAGAGTGGGCCGAGAAACTTACCTGTTCCTTGACCACCACCGTGAGCTCCGCCGTGCTACACTGAGTCTACAAGACTCCTCACAGGTTGCTGAACACCACCACCCGTCCAATTTCGATGGTTTGATCGACTGGGGTGCACAACCGTGCACGGTGCCCCCTGTTCTGTTCTCTGGTTTTTCCTCCCTTCACACACAACCACTCAATCCTCTAAGCTCTCTTGATCACACTCAACACTCCTACACTCACTCACTCAAACCCAGAGCACTCAACTCTCACACACTCTCTGGAAATCGATTGCTGGTTTTCTCAGGCCCTGTTCTCTGTTTTGTCCCCAAAACTCAGCACAGCACAAACATTAAACTGTTTAAACCCACTTGTGCGAGGTTCTACCACCATCCAAAGAAGGACATGTGTCATCTTCTCTGTGGTTACAACTTCCCATAACAGCCACTTGTCACACAATAACTAGGCACAGATCCCAAGGAATCACAATGACCATTTTGCCCCTAAAATGTCCAAATTACCGTTTTACCCTTTACAAATTTAGACCCATAATTTTATTTCCCGAACTCCAAATGCTACATGCCGCCTATCGTTGGAATCAGGGACTCGAGACTTTCCTACCGGTCCTCGGAATGCGTGAAAATGTCATGTCATTTGCAATGTCAACAAAATGCCTCATTTTAACTCGAAAGCGACGGAGACATCACACGTACGATCCACAGTAGAATTCGATGCACTTGGACAGTCGAGTCGGGAATCCCTTGTCCGGCTTACGTGTCACATGGAGGTTGGACATCAGTTTAGCCTTCATGTCATGCGTAAGTTAGACGGGAGCAGGATTTAGCCCTTAATCCCGGTGGGTTAGGGGTGGGTCCTGACAATGTGTCTGCTCCCGTCTAACACCGCGTGTTAGACCAGGGATAAATTCGTCACCCGCTCGGGGTCCATCAGAGTACGCCAGGATCGACGGTGGCATGTGATGTCTCGATCTCTGCTACAGCCCGCATCCGTGATCAACCTGAAGGGTATTAAAAACCATGAAAACTGTGAATGGATGAAACAACTGTTTAAAAAATTATTTATATTGAAAATACATTTATACCCTTCACGTAAAAACATGCATGCATCATAAAACAGTTATATCAATTTCTTTCTCGGAAGCAAGACGTATTGCTTCCCAAATCAAAACACAGTGAAAAATACTTCTCAATCGAAGTCATCATCTCAGTAGGGTCTCAGCCCAAAACCAGATCATAGAAAACAAGTACGGGTCTCAGCCCAAACAAAAAACACATACAGAACCTCGGTCCAAATCATTGAACACATGTCAATACATCCTATGGGAACTCATCCCAATATCAGTCACAATTCTAATCCTAGCACATGTGCATATAGGTTAGGACTGCTCACAATCCTAGCATGTCACCGTGAGCACATCACTCGCCGCGACCGTCTCAAGATCATCGCGAACACATCCTCGATTGATCTCAGAGTATCTCATCAGCACTTCTAAGTCGAGCCTCCTTCAGTCATTTCTTCACGCAGCTGCTCGGTAATAGGCAGTGCATCCTGACCTCTCCGAAATGAACATATTGCAGTCTGGAGGCGAGAGCCGTAACACCCGGGACGAATCTGAATGTTATCATCACACCTAGGGCCTCAAGCATAGAACATCAACAAAGGGGTCACAGCCCGAAAACGAGTGTCCTACGAAACTTCATGTTCCAGAATTCCTCGAATCTTATCAAATCTACAACTGGGTCTCACGCCCGAAATATCTTTCATAAAACTCATAATTGGGTCAAAGCCCGACTTATCTCACGTTTGACTATACTCTAAGTCAAACCTCAAATCATCTGGGCCATATGTTCGAAAGATACTTCCAAACCTAAAAACCAGTTCTCATTTCCAAAACACTTTCAAATCATCGTACAACTAGAACTCATGTCCGAATCTTGATTTCACGCATCTCCGTGAAATTTTCAAAAATGTAAATTTGTTCCTTGATTTCACGCCTCTCCATGAAACCTTTGGAATCATATAAAACACAAGCACGTAGCATACTCAGCCAACGCCCAAATATCATATTAAACTGAAATCTTGAACTACATGCAATAACGCATTTTCCTCCGAAAATGCCCAAAAAATCATATATAAAACACATACGCTTATGGCATCTCAAAACATGTTAATAAACACATATAAAACATTTATGCATGCATTATAGTCATAAAAAAAGTCCACTTACAGACCGTTAATGTTGTGCCTCAATACGTGTCCTATAACCTCTCCTGGCTAATCCGACCTTTCCGGGTCGTTAAAACCTTTCCAAAACACACTCAAAGGTTACTATCAACCTAGAAAAGTCCTAATAAGGAATCCCTAACATTTCCGGAAAATTCAATATGTCCCAGACACGTTTCCCTAGGCTTTAAACCTCAATTTGACCAACCTAACGATCTCCGATCGACTCGAAACCACCACAATTGAATTCTTAGCATCAAAACCTTTAGAATGGTCCTGGTCCCACCTCGAAACACATGCCCACGCGCCCCCACGCACCGGTCAAAGTGGGTGGTCAACGCTAACATTAGCAGTGAACAGTAAAGTTAACGGCTAACGTCATCGCTAACGTCAACAGTGACGTCATCTAACATCTGACATTTGACACGTGTCAGTCTAACATGTCAGGTCTGATAGGATGACGTCATCATCGTCTCTGTCCTCTCTCAGGGTCGACCCAGTTCACTGTTTCGGGTCACGCAGTCCTGCGAACCCGACCTGGATTTTTCTCTCTGGTTCTTGGTCCGATTTCGAAGTTGTTGCTTCCAATCTCTTCGTCTCAATCCCAAGAAAGAATCCATATGATCAAAACTGTAGAAAACTGGCTAGAATTTTACCTGAAATCGATGAACAGTCCGACCAATTTTCCTCCATCGACAGCCCTCGATTTCGGCCACCTCCGTCCTTGGTTTTGAACTCGTTGAAGTCGTCTGGTCCCTAAGAACCTGTTTTGGTCATTATAACAATCCAACAAACCCTTTAAACCCAACTTAAAAACTGGACCCATAAAATCAGTTTCGGGTTTACCTGGTCGTGGCCTCCTCCGCCGTCCACGATGGTCCTGCCGCCTCCCACGGTCTCTCTCAGTCCCTCACTTGTCCTCAATCATCCTCAGGAGCCCTCAATTGAACCAGCAAGGGAAGGGGGCTTTGGGTGGTTTGGGTTTCGGGTTTGAATGAAGCAGATGAGGATGAAGGGATGAGTGCATGTATGTGTGATGATAGGCAATAGATTAGTAACACTTGTCACTTATCCATTAGACCTGGCAAAAATATCTAGGGCCCACTCAAGACAAAAGTCCACCCGTCTCGTAAAACGGACAATAGTGCCTTGAAACATCCGTGACCCGTAACTTTACCGTCGAATGTCCGATTTGGACGTGCCGCCTGTCTATGAACTCGTATTGACTCAATCTACGTAATGGTCCTCGGTCCTCGTGCATTGGACCTCCCAGGTCAAAAGTAAACTTTTTACCCTCATCTAGGGGAAAAATTGTAATTTCACCCTGAATGTCCGATAATTCTCGACTAATTCCCAATTAGCCTCGCTAATCCTTGATTAATTCTTAATTAACCCTAAGATGGGACGTTACACCTTCATAGAACAAGACCCGACGAAGCTCGTCATTTGATGGTCTGGTTTACGGGTATGAAAAATTTAAATTTTTTTTTATTATTTTTATAATTTTTAATTGTTTAACATACTTTAATATTGGATTGCAGATTAACTTTGAATGGGGTGAGACCAACGCCGCTCTAATAAAATATATCGACTTCAATTGACAGAAGCGGTATTCTGATTGGAAGTTCTGATAAGCCTTGAATTAAGCATACTTTTATACCTTTTATTCTTATCTTTTAATGTTTAAATACTAAAAAATTATAGAAAATAATATATTTTGTGAGAATTGGATAGAGCACGAAATTACGAGAATTTAGGCGAAAGAATCACCTCAGTCGGAGTTGTAACGAATAAGTTATGATCGAATGAAAGGAAGCCAGCAAAAACCACTCAAGAATTCGGTAGGGACCTACCGAATCCACAAAAACAGACCTAAGAACAGTATCGGCTAGCGCCTACTGAAGCCACATGGAGCATCTCGGTGCGCGTGTACCGAAAACACACCTTTCTCCTCGACGCGCGCCTGCCGAACCGTCTTGTACCCTTTTAGTGAGCATCCTCTGATTGTCCTTCCAGCCTCTCCTTGCCCATTGACCACGCGTTGACCAACAAAATTCAGCCCAAATGTCGGTGGGCATTCATCGAACTGTCACCTGTTCAATTCCAGCACCTATTTTGCTTGTTTCTTGTGGAAATTTGTCCAATTCAAACTTGGATTTGTTTCCTTTTTATCTAGGAAACCTTTTTAATTACTTTTTTTTTTATTACCTTTATCCTTTAGGAATTTAATTTAATTAGTTTAATCATTTTCCTTTTAGGATTTAAATTGTGAACTCCTATTTATTTGGAGATTAATTTTCTCCTCTAAAAAGAGAGGCTTAGGTTATTTGTAAAGGTCGCCCATTTTTGTACCAAAGCTCCGTGTAACCAATTTTCCCTTTTCAATAAATTCAAGATTTCTTGTGCAAGGTTAATTATACCATACTTCGTATTTTACACCTTCATCCGTGACTTAGTTGGGGAGTGCCCACTTGTCTCGCCAAAGAGTGCTCATTCACTTCGTATCCATAGGGTGTCCCGAAGAGAAAAAATGTAACACGACCTCTTTACCTTATAGTTATCTCTTGTGCTTAAATATTGATTTTATGAACTGATTTCTAATATTATTCTTAGTTTTATGATTTGTATTGATTCCATTTTCTATGTGTCTTATGATTCTAGTTTTTCCTATGTTTATATGTTCGCGCTTAATGCTTGACTAGATATAGGGGGTTCCGAGTCTAGATCATTGAAAGTGTCGTCGGGAGTCCCGAGCACGTACTTAAGAGAATATGCAAGTAACTTGTAAGGCTAGAATTAGAGGATTTCATGGGTTGAAGTTAATAGAATTCATGGATGAGTTAGGTTAAAGATGAGTTGATCATGTAAATATTAGATTATGTTAGTTTAGATTAGTTAATCATGTGGGAACTTAGTAAAAACCAATTTACCCCCCTAATTAATTAATCAAACGATAATTATGTTTATGTACCCTCAATCCCCGGTTAAGAACGATCCCTATTTACCAAAGCTACATCTACAAAAAAAAGGTTTTTAATTGCATACGTTTCCTTAAATGTTGAATGTGACTTTGTGTTTATGTTTTTGCTTAATTTTAGCGAATTAATTTCTGGTGCCATTTCCGGGGATTGAAAAATCTATTGTGTGATTTTGTTAGTGTAAATATGTTTATAATGTAAATATCTTACTTGTGCATAGAAACCATACATACTTATAAATATTTTCAATTTCTTATGTATACTCTTTTCGATATCTCGTTTTGTTTTCCTATATATATTCTCACCTAACTCTCTTGAAGGAACACTCCATATGCAATTCATTTAATCTAAGGCCCATGAACTAGACTTGGGGACGCCCTTGTCCGGGAGATAGTGCATGAACTTGACACTCAGATTCAAGATGGATTGACGCCTTACTTAGAGACATTTGGTGAGCACGATGTGGAGTTCGAAAGAGTGCATAGGCCCAATATCAAATGAGTTGATTGAAGCACTTCGTCTAGACTGAAGACGTTAAATTCAAGCGTTTGTTGGGAGGCAACCCAATGGAGGAGTCTACAACAGATTTGTATTCTCTTCCCTTATCTTTTAATTTTGTTTTTTTTTCTCTTAGTATTTTCGTTAAACTCTATCTCATACTTGATTCTATACTTTTACTTTGATACATTGAGAATAATGTCGAGTTTAAGTGTGGGGGAGGGTTTTACAATTTTTCCAGTCTTAAAATATACAAAAAAAAAGTATAAAAAAATAAAAAAAGGGAAAAAACAAAACAAGCAAATTGTTATTTTTTTATAAAAAAAATTCCGTTGTTTTCCAAAATGGTTTTCAAACATTTTTTCAAAAAAAAAAATTAATTTTGTTTTCAAAACTTTTTTTTTACTAAGCAATTGTTCCGTTTATTATTATTATTTATTTTTTTCAAGTTGTTTTCAAAAAATAATTTTTTTTTTGAAATTTTGTTTTCAAATTAAAATAAGCAGAATTTCGTTTTTTCTTTTTTAAAAAAATTGTTTGTTTTTGTTACTTCTTTCACAAAATTAAAAAAAATTAAAAAAAATATTGTGTGTTTTAAGTCTTTGTTTTTTTAAGTGGCTTAGGATACCCCTCAATGATGAATTTGAACAAAATAAGAATATTATGGTATTAGCATATCACTTTGTTGGAATTCTTGTGCTAATTGAGATATTTTGAGTGTTTTGGTTTGTAGTAGATATGGTTTGTAAAACTTGGTACATAATTCACATGTTAGAATTATGTTTTGAATCACAATTAACCCTTGTGAGTTTTTGAGCTATATGTTCTTTCTTTCTTGAGTGTAAATCATTTATAGCTTATACATGCCTCATATGATTACTTGCAATAGCTTTAATGAACTAGAGATTGCTAGAACTTATTCATGTTAATATGTAAAGTTGATAGTTAATACATACTTTGATTGTGGATATGATTGAAGGCACCTAGGTTTTTCACCACTTTTCCAAATAGCCATGTGTCCCCCTTTTGTGCGCACGAGTTGCGACACCCATAGTTAGCCCTTTTGAGCCCACGTTTAGCGTTTTTTTTAAACATGCATATCTAAACTTTTAACCTAGTATAGGTATATTTACCCTTGTTCTAAAGACTTGGTTGAAAATTTCGAAGCTAGCATACATGAAGATGGCATGAAGATGTTCTATGCACGGTGATGATGTGTGTATGGAAATAGGTTTGTCCAAATTACTTGATGTATTGTGTGATTGGTGAAAGAAAAAAATAGAAAACAAAAATGAAAACAAAAATAAAAATAAATGAATATGAGAGTAAGAAAGAGTTTCAAAAGAAAAAAAAATATTTAGCTCTCCGGAAATTTGTTTTGAACGTAAGTCTTTGGATTGATTACAAGATGATATTTGGCTCCCATATGCTCTTGGTGACGCTATGGAGGAAAATGTGCTCGAAATTGATTAAGTTTTTGTGCAATGACAAAGTCTTTGGAATGTTCTCTATCACCACATATCCAAAATCCAAATTCCTTAGCCCTAGCCCCATTACAACCCATAAATAAAGACCTTTATGATCCATGAGATAAGTAGCTTTTGATATGTTGAGTAAGTTGTTTGAGTAAGCATATGGTTTGGGTTCATTTGTGCAAGTATTTCATTCTATTCATGTGACGTTGTTTTAAGTGCTTTTATTGTTGATATATGTGAACTATTCTTATACATATCTTTGCGTGAAAACTTATTTCCTGAGAGAAACACTATGAGTGCATCCATTGTGAGGTGATCTTAACTTGTTCGAAGCATGCACAGACTTAATTTCACCATTGTTTTCTCCAAGTCTTACTTGTTCATGGAACGATTATATTTCTATTATCTCTTGAATTCCCTATGCATATTTGTTGGATATCATAATGTCATATACTTATCAAAATTTCTAAAACATATGGTTAAGGGTTATAGAGTTGTTTTCCTGAAAAAAAAATGTTTTGAGTCTTTGTTTTTATTATTTGTTTTGTTTTGCTAAAGGACTAGTAACGTATAAGTGTGGGGGAGTCAATTCAGGTTTCGTTGTTATAAAAAAAAGGGCAAACCAAGGCTTAATTGTTTTAAAATTAGTTTTTTTTTTTTTTTTTTTTGCCAATTCTTAGTTTGTTTTGGTATTTGCTAGGGACTAGCAAAGTCTAAGTGTGGAGGTATTTGATAGGCCTTGAATTAAGCATCCTTGTATACCTTTTTATGCTTATATTTTAATGTTTAAATACCAAACAATTGTAGAAAATAATTTCATTTGTGAGAATTGTACAGAATTAGATAGAGCACGAAATTACGATAATTTAGGCGAAAGAATCACCTTCATCGGAGTTGTAACGAAGAAGTTATGATCGAATGAAAGGAAGCCATCAAAAACCACTCAAGAATTCGGTAGGGACCTACCGAATTCACAAAAGCAGACCTAGGAACAATATCGGCTAGCGCCTACCGAAGCCATGTGGAGCATCTCGGCGCGCGTGTACTGAAAACGACATCTCTCTCCTCAGCGCGCACCTGCCGAACCGTCTTGTACCCTTTCAGTGAGAGTCCACCGATTGTCCTTCCAGTCTCTCCTTGCCCGTGACCACGCGTCGATCACTTAAATTCAGACCAAATTTAGGTGGGCTTTCACCGAATAGTCCCATGTTCAATTCCAGCACCTATTTTCCTTATTTCTTGTGGAAATTTGTCCAATTCAAGCTTGAATTTGTTTTCTTTTTATCTAGGAAACCTTTTTAATTAGTTTTTTTTATTACCTTTATCCTTTAGGAATTTAATTTAATTAGTTTAATCATTTTCCTTTTAGGATTTAAATCGTGAACTCCTATTTATTTGGGAATTAATTTTTTCCAATAAATAGAAAGGTTTAGGTTATTTGTAAATGTCGCCCATTTTTGTACCAAAGCTCCGCGTAACCAATTTTCCCTTTTCAATAAATTCAAAATTTTTTGTGCAAGGTTAATTATACCATACTTCATATTTTACACCTTCATCCGTGACTTAGTTGGGGGGTCCCCGCTCGTCTCACCAAAGAGTGCTCATTCACTTCGTATCCATAGGGTGTCCCGAAGAGAAAAAGTGTAACACGGCCTATTTACCTTATAGTTATCTCTTGTGCTTGAATATTGCTTTTATGAATTGATTTCTAATATTATTCTTGGTTTTATGATTTGTATTGATTCAATTTTCTATGTGTTTTATGATTCTAGTTTTTGTTATGTTTGTATGTTCGCGCTTAATACTTGAATAGATATAGGGGGTCCCGAGTTTAGATCATTGAAAGTGTTGTCGAGGGTTCGGGCACGTACTTAAGAGAATATGCAAGTAACTCGTAAGGCTAGAATTAGAGGATTTCATAGGTTGAAGTTAATAGAATTCATGAATGAGTTAGGTTAAAGATTAGTTGACTATGTAAATATTCAATTAGGGTAGTTTAGATTAGTCAATCACGTGGGAACTTAGTAAAAACCAATTTACCCCCCTAATTAATTAATCAAACGATAATCATGCTTAGGTACCCTCAATCTCCGGTTAAGAACGATCCCTATCTACCAATTCTACATCTACAAAAAAGGGTTTTTAATTGTATACATTTCCTTAAGTGTTGAGTGTGACTTTGTGTTTACTTTAATGCTTTGTTTTAGCATATCAAGTTCGAGCTCCATGCCTACTTCAAGAGTTGGAACTCGGATGATCTGGTACTGGAAAATCCTCTTGAGGAGATGCCGGGGGACAAGCTGGAGGGCTATAAATGGTTATGCGCGCATTGAATAAGAAACCAATTTAAAGTAAGTTCACTTTTTCTCAATTTCTTTAATTGAAATTATTAATTTACGTATTTTCGTATTTTCGTATTTCTGTATTAATAATAATTGTTTTTTTAAGGTGCAGGTAAAATCAACGGCCAACCAGGCGAACCGGGTAGAGAAGAAATTTGAGGACCACGGGGGATCGCGCTTTTTGTTGGCTCGACGTGAGGCACGTTGTGCTGCTGGGTCCTTGTTCCCGGAGGTTGAAGCTTGGGGGGAGGTTTATGTTGGGCGAGCCAATGAGGCAGCTCACACTATTCATGTAAGTTCAATGTTTGCTGTTATTAAATATTTTATTATTTTTAGTTATGTAATTTTCTATTTATTACTTTATTCAATTTTGTAGGTGGCCATGGTGGAGGACTTGGAACAAAATCAGGAACAATTGACCCAGCAACACCCTGAGGTCCCGCTGCAAGACCAACTACCGGATCCCGGGGCGTCAATTGGTATCTTGGAGCGTCATCTTGGTCAGCGACCCGGAAAAGTTGTCCGAGGCACCGAAGGTGGGCTATTTCGAGATGTCTCGAGCCGATCCTCGCGTTCATTCCGAGGAGTCAATCCCAAGGAGGTCTCTCAACTGCGAGGCAACATGGAGAACCTTCAAGCGGAAAATACCGAGCTTAAGACTGGGTATGCGTGCCTCGAGGCCAAACACCAAGATATGCAGGCCCAGCTTGCAATGATGTTTAACCAAATGGGTCAGCGTATGCCTGATGTCGATGGCTCACAGTCCCAACTGGATCCTAGTCGACAGCCTGCCCAGGATGATGCTTACCCACGACCGAACATGTAGTTTTATTAGATTTTTTAAAATTATGTAAAATTATTACATCTATTTTATATATATTATAATTAATTTTCATTTAATTATAATTTTTTTATTTTAATATTATTTCCATTTATTTATATATAAAATATTAAATAAATATAATTATTCAAATATTTAAATAATTAATTAAAAAACTATTTAATATTTCGCCCGAAGGATATGGCCGCCGGGCCAAATAACGTAAGGAAACATTGCCCGACGCACCCAAACGTACCTCGTCGGGCTAGATATTCTTGCCCAGCGCACCTTCTGCGAACCTCCGTCAGGCCAGATAATATTGCTTGGCGCACATCCGCAAGGCAAACCCTACTCGCCTGCTCGCGATCGTATTTTCCGACTACGTTGCTGGGTATACACTGCGTCGGAAAAACAACGTTGTCTGGCATCTAACTCAGCGGATCCCCGTCATCAGCCGGGCCATACCTTTGCCCAAGAGGCCTACTGGAGGCAGTTGGCCCGACGGAGGCGCGCCCGACAAACATTAGCCCGCCACATGCTCATGTTTGCTCGCCAGAGCCCTGCGCCGGGCAAACCTATTTCCTTGTAGTGATTTTTGCCATGTGGCATTTACATGTCACTCAATAATCAAATGATGCATCTTATTTTGACCATGTCAATATTTAATAGATTTCTTAATTGAACAATTAACGGTGGAGCCAAATTATTATATTTAAAAAAATTCAAATACTAAAATATAAAATGTAAAGTATAACTCTGAAATGTAGTGTAATTACAGGATACTAATTAAACTATATTTTTATCATAATAAAAAGAGTATATAAAAATCTAAACACAAGAGTGGTCTCATTAATACTTTCCTATAAGATTGGCGACCAACCTACAATCCATCCACAAATTTCTATGAAAAAAATTCTTATATTTTCCATGAATCATTTCATATTTAAGGTTTTTTTTTTGTTTCTTCTTGGTTGTTCTTATTACTTTTTGAGCATATGCAACACATAATTTATTTAAATCTATGAGCAAATTATATTTAGTATTACGTATTTTACATCAAATTAGGGTTATATTTGTGTTTTCAAATTATGCATAAATACCTTTTAACTTTTTAATAATGTTTCACCCTTGTTTATCCGTTATAATTTCAATCATAAATTTTGTTAGTTAATAACGTATAATGCACGACCTACCCAAAAACAACTATATAGGTGAAGATAAAGGAAAAGTAGTCATATTGCATCAGTTTTTGGCACAAATAAAATTACACAAAATCACTACTCTACCTCTAAAGTGATGCATACCTCTAACCCAGTTTCATAGTCATTTTTGCGAGGTTCTGGATAAGATATGTCACGAGTTAACGTGATTAATTTTTGATGAAAAATAATAACATAAGGGCGATGACTATGAAATATTTAAAAAAATTTAAGGTAATTAAATGTAAAATTTGAATATTCATATCTAATTTTGAAATATTTGATATAAAATAAAGGATACTAAAGTGTAATTGACCACAAATCTATTTATTTATGTTTCAAAATTTTCTACTAAAGATATTGACTTTAGGTCAGTTCATTAATTTTGTTTACACCCGAAAAAATCATCTCTGGGTCTAAGACGTGGTTCACGGAAATTAAATGCCCAAAATGAATTCTTGCGTAAACCCGAGTAGCTTTAAGTGTGGAGAAGAAGAAAGCATAGGCGGTGCTGACAGAGCGTGAATAAATGCATCCCAACGAAAAAAACAGGAAGATAGGACCCACACGAGACCTAATTCAATAAGTTGAGAACTTTTTCACCGCCTATAATAGAGAACAACCCAGCTTCTCAGAGGACGAACAATCAGCCAATCAAAATCAGCAAATTGATTTCCTTCAATTTCTAAACCTATGAACACCTTTAACCAAGGTTTCATGGTTTAAAAAGACTGGCCCTTATGGTAAAAAAATAACTGCTTCTTTCGACCTAGGGAATCAAGATGCAGCTTCTTTTCTCATCTTTTCGAGGCATTTATGTAACTATCTAACCATCTTTTTGGCCGCTCTGTCAGCAATGTCATAATGGTTGGGCTTCATTTCCCTGTATAAATCTTCTTTCTGATCGTTCAGTGTCATAAAGATTGCCCTCTTCCCGACTGACAAGTTCATGGACTTTCGGCTGAGGTTCACGGAAGATCGACCTTCTTTCTGACCATTCAGTGTCATAAGGGTTGATATTATCAACTACAGGCTCACGAAAAGTCATCCCGACTACCAATTCACAAACAGTACATGACCACCATTTCACGGAAAGTCATTCTAACTACCAATTATATGGAAGGTCATCCCGACAGCCAACTCATGGATGGTTACTGAGGAACTCAAACCTCATTTTTGACGTCTTGTCGTCCCATTTGAGTGTTTTTCCATCTCATGACATGATTTCAGACTAATATTCATTTCAGTTGATGATTCTCCGAATTTTTTGCTTGTTGTGGGCTTGAAACACGAAGGGGATAATTTACTTTCTTGTACTGGTAATTTCAATTGTTATTCAATTCCAATACTTTTATATTTCTTTGCTCATACTTCCATTTCCATTTCAATATAAACCATATTTTCTTAAGTAAGTAATTAGTATTCGGGATACACCATCTGAGCATGGTTCCCGACTTACCAAGTCCGGATACTATCTTTGTGTATTGGTATGAATACTTCGATTTTAACTTGAGAGAACCTGAGACAATTGTCCACTTTAACAACCGAAATAACAACGTCACCAACTTGAACATCATGGAGAAATAAAACTTATGAACTTGGGCAACACTAGAAAAAAAAAATTTATGTCCTTGAAAAAGGAATAGAAAAGAACAGCGCAAGATATTTCTTGTCTGCCTGTCTCACAATCGCATTGATAAAAAGGAAGGTTCTTGGGCCGAGAACGAAACTCATTTTCACTGTCTAGTAGCAGCCTCTACTAGTTGCACGCCTGCATCTGAGTTGAGAAGGCCTACTTGCTTCCTAGTCTGCCCATCTAGGGATCGACCGTTGCTCGAGACCCATCACACTCAGCCCATCCAGCATACCTACACCTCACCATTCATAGTAAAATGAGATCCCCACACTCCGCTGACAAGGTTTAGCGCGGAGGTCTAGCAAAGATTGCCCCGAGACACTCGATTCATAAAACGAGAAAAATATTTTGAGTATGATCTAATTCCTAATTTCAATCATTAGTGGGTATCTATGTATGATACTTGATCGATATTAAATGACTAAATTAGAATATTGAATAATTAAAAGATCTGATATTCCATATACGAGTTTAGTGCTCACTTTTGTGTGGATATATACATATATATATATATATATATGCTTGGCCAATATATTAGTGGCCTATAAATATGACAGTATATACTTGTCGATTAGCATGAACTTGGGTTGGGCGCATGGAACCAAAATATCGAGACCGTATCCTTCCAAATCAAACCATACAAAAAAAAACCGAATAGTAAAACCGTTGTATGATTGGTACGATATCAAAACTGTACCGATATAATTCGGTACGGTTTCGTTATCGATATTTTAAAAAATCGTCTCGTACCGATTAGGACTTTTTTTTAGTAATTAAATTTATTTCTTATTGGTTGATTGGCAAATCCTATACTTTTAGTATAGGATTGACCATAGCTAATCAAAACCAAAATACCCAATATTAAAAAAAAAACTAGGGCTCGAGTTACATTGTATTGTTACTCTTATAGATCTAGTCTTCGTTGTTCGCTAGCTGCGACTCATCTTCCTCCTTCACGGTTGCAACTCATCTTCTTTAATCTCTATCAGTCAGTAGCTGCTCTATCAGTCAGTAGCTGCTAGTCATCTTCCTCTGTCACTGCTACTCATCTTACTCCTTTGTTGCTATCCATGTGTTCATACCTAAACTAGTTGGCCTGACTAAAGACCAAGTTGGCCTGCCTTGAACAAGCTGGAAGCTAACCAGCCACATCAGATCGGTCAGCCTACATGCACCCCCAGACCAAGCCGGCAAGGTCCTCACAACCCAGGACGATCACATCTGACTGTCCGACCAGTAAAT
This sequence comes from Prinsepia uniflora, assembly GCA_032719365.1. Taxonomy (NCBI): domain Eukaryota; kingdom Viridiplantae; phylum Streptophyta; class Magnoliopsida; order Rosales; family Rosaceae; genus Prinsepia; species Prinsepia uniflora. The sequence continues at coordinate 23,577,821 of CM064869.1, forward strand.
CAGCCTTACAAACAATCGGTCTGCTTACAAACCAACCAGAGACAGACCATGCCTAGGCCGCTCAGATCTGGTCAGCGAGGACTCACTAACAAGTCATAAATACTGCCAGGACCACCATAGGACACCTATCAGCTCCTAAAGATAGCAGTACTTATCCCATATTGAAAAACACCAACAAACACATTCAATGCAACTATAAATACAAGGGCATCCCCTTACAAAAAGGTAGTGACAATCTTTCCCTTACGCTGCCTAAATTGCTACACTAACTCCCCCACTTAAACTGACTTAAACATTAGAGACTGTTAGGCCGGCACTACACTGGTGTCTCTTTGCTCTTACCCTCTTCCTGTGCAGTTCTTACAACCCCAAGAGGAGCAGAAAAAAAGCTTAGCGAGGCGAGTCTAGGTTGATCAATTTTTGGCATCAACAGATTGGCGCCGTCTGTGGGAATCTAAAACAACAGCCCACGCTCTCATCCACTAGATCAGCCTTCCAGATCGTGCCCAGCACCATGTCGAACGAACAAGACGAATGAGAGCTCAACAACACCCTTTTCCTCAAGGGAACCTAATGGGAGGCACCCCTGATGCCTACCGACAAACATTAGAAGACCTGATGCGAGAAGTAGCTACGCTGAAGGCCCACAATGCAAAAATCGACGCCAAAAACTAGCTTTTGGCCGAACAATACGCGAGTACCCTTGCCATTGCGAGGATGTCCCAACGCAAAGGCCAATGGGGGAAGGGATAGGTCAACCATTAAGGCCGAGAATTAGCAGGCCGATCGGCCACGTACTACTCATTTGACAGTCGAAAGGTCCTCGCTAGACCAACCGAGAAAGTAACAACCTAGGGCGAATCCAACCTCTTCCGGACAACTCCTTATTCATTCGTCTAATACTGGGCCCTCAGGAACTAAGATCCACAAGGATGCTCAACAATTGCTAGAGGAACGCCAAGTCGTTCCGGCTAGGCTCACCTATGAGACATATGATCATAGAACTTCGGAACCACGCCAATTAAGTCCGCACGACCACCAGGTCACCATTGGAATTTCAGGCTGGGTGGTAACCAGCAGGGGTTGTCAGGCAACCCGAAAGGGCGAAGCTCACTCGCAAGAGAACCATTACACGGACGAGACAGACTCAACGGCAGTCAACTATTCTCAAGGTCAAGAAGCGAAGGTCCGCTAGGACCAAAGTAGAGGACCAACTGAACACCACACCAACCAGCCGACCCATCAGAACGAAGAGATCGAGGGCCTCTTGAGAAGAGTACGTGCCCTAGAGGAAAAGGAAGATAAAAGTAAGGCGTCAGCATCCTCCGATCCCGACACAAGACTGAAGTAAAACCCTTAAAAATTGCCCTATACACAGGGAAGGGAGACCCCATCGCCCATTGGAACAATTACACTTCCGCGCTGGCGTACCGGGATGTTTCTGAGGACGAACAATGCCACATATTCAGCTCCACCCTCACAGATGCACGCCTCAACTGGTTTAATCGCTTTCCGCCAAGCACAATCGATTCGTTCGAGGACCTGCACTCCACTCTCCTGAGCCAGTTCATGATCCAAACTGACAGGCTTGTCTCCACGGAGGACCTCTTCTCTACCAGAACATCATATGCCGGTTTAGTATTCCGCACACTATCGTCATTGATAATGGGAAACAATTCGACTGGAATCGCTTCAGGGAATTTTGCAACACATACGACATCAAATTGCTCTTCGCATCTCCGGCCCACTCTCAATCTAACGGACAAGTCGAAGCCGTCAACAAGAACATCAAATACAACCTGAAAAAATGCCTCGACGAAGACAAGGGCAAATGGGCAGACATCATCAATGACGTCATATGGTCTCACCGAACATCTTACATGACAGCCACAAACGAGACGCCCTTCGCTTTGGCATTTGGTACGGAGGCCGTCGTCCCCGGGGAAGTTGGGGAAACATCCTACCGTGTCACCTCATACGACCTCGACACTAACAATCAATAGATTGCACTCAAACTCAACCCCATTGAGGAATGACACGAGCAAGCTAACCTGAAGAGCATGGCCTACAAACAAAGGGTGGCCAGATACTACAACTCCAGGGTTCGCTATCGAAGTTTCAGAGTGGGGGACTTAGTCCTTCGTAATGTCAACATTGGCACCAAGGATAAATCAGCTGGGACCTTCGCCCCAAACTAGGAAAGACCATACACAGTTTCAAGGGTTTGTCGCGAGGGGACCTATGAACTTCAAACCTCAGCTGGAAAGACACTCCCACACCTATGGAATATGGACCACCTCAAGTACTACTATAGATGAATCATTGTAGAACGCCGCAAGGTGCACGGCCCAGGGCCAAACTTTTTGTACTCATTTTCTATCACTCCCAGCATTATTAATGAATGAGATTTTTACCTCCTGTCGAGTATTTTGATTTTCCCTATTTTATTCTCTAAGAGCCTGGCCATCAGTTTGAACAACAAGACAACCGAACAGTACACTCGCTCAGACATGACCAAAAGTCAACAAGGTAATCAAATTAATCTGGGATTCATCCAGACAAACTTCTATGTCATCGGCCTCTCACAAAAAGCGGCACAACTTATTATCGGCCTACATTCGAACATCTAAACCCACAAATCGATCATATCGTATCGGCCTATATTAGCCCCTCTACAGTCTAAACAAGTTTTATTGTGTCATACTACTTTGGGATGGAACTTGTATGGTTATGTTAGTTTCATCCTTTACCCTTTAACTAACCAACCACACAAGCTGGTACATAGACCTGTCATTGGTAAACTACACTTAGTCATTTTCATCCATCTACTTTGACATTTATACAGTTACATATTCATTGCCAAAACACTTATTTTATTAATAGTGAAAGTTCAAAAGTACATAGGCCCATGGCCGAATTACAATAACTTGGGACATTCTCCCACCTCGTGTACTAGCCCCCCTCACCCCCACCCTCCGGCTCATCGGCCACCTCTTCCATTGGCCCTTCGTGGTCGGCCGACGGTCCCTCATCCTGGTCAGCATCAAGATCCTCGGCCACAGCATCAAAGCCCATCTCCTCGTCATCATTAGGAAGCAGATTTTCATCCTCGTCCAAATAATCCTCAACCCTCGGCAGAGATTTGAGATAAGGGAAAGCGATGGGCACTTTGGGATTCGAGAGCAACAACTTCTTATAGAACCCATCTTCAAGAGAAGCCCTGAACCTCATGAAGGCCTTCTCGCACTCTTTCGAGGCCTTATACTCCTCAATACCAACCTTCTTGGCCGAGATCAGTTGATCAGCCAACTTGGAATTGGCCGACTCCTGCTCAGCCAAGCGGGCATTGGATTCCTCTAACTTTTCCTGCATCTGCCTCGTATCCTTGGCCTTAGTCGCCACCTCAAGCTCCAAGGACTTCACCTTCCGTTCTAATTCAGCCTTCGCCTCTAAGGCCTGATTCAATAACCTTTGATTATCGGCTAACGCATGCTCGTTCCCCTCAACATCCCTCTTCATATCCAGAGCATGTTGCCTCACGTTGCTCGCATGGCAAAATGTAGAGAAGACCTCGCATAGAGAAGACCTCGCCGAAAAAATATACCCAAGATAAACCGAGTTAGATATTTACATTAGACCACAATGGAAGTCACAAACCAGACATGGAATACTTACATGGGCACCAAGACGCATCGTCTTGTTGTATATGTCTGCGAAACCCCTTGGCTGGAGCTCGGCGATCTCCCCAAGCTCAAACTGGGACCCCTAAACAACAGTGTTCATGAAGTCCGGCTAGGAAATGTGGAAGGTCGTTATGAGCTGCCTCCAACTCTTGTCCACCTCATGAGTTCTTACCAGATCTGGTTCCCCCTCGGCGTTGACAAAAAAAGACTTGATGGACGAATCAAGCATCGACTTCCTAAGTTTCTTGGGGACCGTTTGGCCAGCCAACAGCGACGACTGGGAGGGCACAATGAGCTCCCCCACCATCTCCAAAGTTTCAACTTAGGCCTGTTTCTTCTTATGAACCCTCGGCTCCGGCTCCTCGGCCTCCTTTGATTCCCTACACTGCTCCAGCTTCCTCTTCTTCCGCAACCTAGCCTCGGCCACGAGCCTCCTCCGCTCCTCAGCCGCGTCATCAATCTCGATGACTACCGGCGAGTTCCCAGTAGCTGCTGGAACTGACTTACCCGACTTTCTCGTCCTGACCAAAGTAGGGGGAGTTGAAAACAATGGTTGTAAAGGATCCCTGATTTCCGAATCCACATCGACCGAGACGACGGATCCCTCAGCCTGGGGTGGTCTGGCTATCATCAGCCTTGGCTTGACTTTCGACGAGGCCTTATCCTTCAAAGGCTGACGAAAATTCACCTTCGATGAGACCCCAGCCTTCTGCGCTTGGACATTGGCTTCCTCGGCCTGCTTCATTATCACTTTTATCTTTTCCATTCTCTTCGCACACTGATCGGCTGCGGAAACAATAAATCCGGAGGTGCTGGTCGACAAAGGCATTGTTAGAAAATTCCCAAATAAAAAAAAACATTAAACAACTTGGAAACTACAAGTGGTACTTACGTAATTCCGTTATTAGGACGACCTTCAACAAGTTGTGCAGAAGTCGAAGAAAGTCTCGACTCCTTTCCGACCGTTCAAACTTCTCGAATAACTCCAGGCAATCGGTTTTCTCCTCGTCGGTCAGGCTCGGACACTTGAAAACCTCTGCAAACCAGCAAACATGGACATACATTAGCAACAGCCTACATCAAATATCACACCAAAACAAACAAAAAACACCTAGACCGACCAAATAACGAGAAAGGCTCACGGCCACACCTTTGGACTGGTAAGTCCTCGGTATCTTACGTTGACGCTTGGTCAAATGAGCACCTTCCCATCCTCTACATACTAGCACAAACCTATGCTTCCACGCCTTCTGGGAGGTCGGCATATCCCAAATAAAAGGCCCTCTTGCTTTTTTATCCCTGGTCTCTACATACACCCACCCTGTCTTATCCCTTCGGAACTGGTAAAGACAGTTCAAGTGACCCCATGTCGGCTCACCTTTTTCGGAAAACTTGAAGGCGGTATATACGCCTGTAAGGGCGATCCAGGTGTTCATGTTAATTTGACCGATGGCTACTCCCACCTGAGCCACCATTTTTTGGATCCATGAGTGCAGGGGCAGGACGACCCCATGAGTGCACATCCGGATGGAATGTGGTCCACAGTTCCGAAGGATCACTCGACATGTCTTTATCCCCGACCAACCTCATTACTACCGAATCAGGAACATGGAATGCCTCCCTATATGCATGTATGTCGTCCCACCTGATCGTACTCAATTGAAGGTCAATATGATAAACTGATCTCGCCACGGTAACCTCTCTTACAGACGACTCCACATCGATTTTGAGTACCATCGGTCTAGACATAACACCCTGGTCACTCGTTTCTGCCACATCATTTCCTCTCTCTTGACTGGACACAACTGGTATGCCTTCAAAAATCGCGATCAGATCAACCGACTCTACATCCACTATTATCTGTTCGGCCTCACCAATGGTCGAAACGGCTTCGTCTGATATCTGAGCAAAAGCGTTCTCAAGCTCTTCCTCCAGATCCCTATCTTCTTCAGTCTACGACCTCAGATTCATCTCTGGTCGAGATGTCCTTAAAATGGAAGCCAACTCACTCGTCCGTAACCGGGTGTCCGAAGCGGCCAAGCTAGTCGTTGATTCATCCTCGAAGGCATTCCCAGAAAAATTTCCCATGCCTTGAGAATCTTCAGACGACATCTACAAATTCAAAAAAGGAAGCTCCTAAGAAGGGAAACATACAAGACTCAAATCCCTGACCAACCTAGACAATCAAGAATTCAGGGCATGAACATTCATAGGTGTTCATACTATGTTCTTGCCAAAACCAGCATCTGAATCCAAAACAAGAATTAAGAAACAATCATACCTTGTTTTATTCTCTGACGCCCACCGTAACAACCACCGTGAACCTTGATCGGAAATCGCCTTGATGCTTGTTGGAAATCGCCTGATGTCTCTCTCAACCATTCTCAAAATTCACTCAAATGCAAAGTGAAAAGTGATTTTTTTCCAACCCATTTTATACCACCACAACATAACCATGGTTAAAAAAACTAGGCGTTATAACCATGGTCGGTCAGTAGAAACATCGCACACTATATCGGTCACTGGAAAGGTCGCACATTGATAATAGAAAGCATTAAAAGTGCACTACCTCGTGTCCCTTGACTTTCACTCACCTTAGCACCCAAGTGGCACCTGATCGGCCTGAACACACCTCCTAAACCAATCGGCCACCTCATCATGCGAGAGTCCATGCAAGCTGACCAACTAAGGTGACATTCTCTCACCTTTGCACCCAAGTGGTACTTGATCGGCCTGAGGACACCTCCCAGGCCGATCGACCACCTCATCGTACGAGGGTCCGCACAAGCTGACCGACCAAGGTGACATCCTCTCATCTTGGCACCCAAGTGGTACTTGATCGGCTCGAGGACACCTCCCAGGCCGATCGGCCACCTAATTGTGCGAGGGTCTGCGCAAGCTGACCAACCAACGTGACATCCACTCACCTTGGCACCCAAATGGCACTTGATTGGCCCAAGGACACCACCCAGGTCGATCGGCCACCCCATCGTGCAAAGGTCCGCGCAAGCTGATCGACCAAGGTGACATCCTCTCACCTTGGCACCCATGTGGCACTTGATCGGTTTGAGCACACCTCCCAGGCCGATCGGCCACCTCATCGTGCGAGGGTCCGCGCAAGCTGAACGACCAAGGTGACATCCTCTCACCTTGGCATCCAAGTGGCACTTGATCGACCTGAGGACACCTCCCAGGCCCATCGACCACCTCATTGTGCGAGGGTCCGTGCAAGCTGACCAACCAAGGTGACATCCACTCACCTTGGTACTTAAATGGCACGTGATTGGCCTAAAGACACCAGCCAGGCCAATCGACCACTCCATCATGCGAAGGTCCGAGCAAGCTGACTGTCCATGTGAACCCTGATCGGCCTAAGCAAACCCCCAGACCGATCAGCCGCATACTCATTCTATGGTCTACACAAACCCGCCATTCACGCAAACACGTCATTCACTCACTTCTCCCTCAGTATTTTCCCTCCATCAAGGGTTTGGGGGACTGGGGATTGGCATACTGTACACATGGACAAGCCGACAAGAATAATACAAGCCCTTAACCGAGACAATCCACCTCAGCCAATGACTTGGGGGACTTCTATTCATACCTAAACTAGTCGGCTTGACTAGAAACCAAGTTGGCCTTCCTTGAACAAGCTCGAAGCTAACCAACCACGTCTGATCGGTCAGCCAACAGGCACCCCCAGACTAGGCTGGCAAGGTCCTCACAACCCAGGAAGATCACATCCGACTGTCCGACCAGCAGATCAGCCTTACAAATAATCGGTCTGCCTACAAACCAACCAGAGGCCAACCCTGCCTAGGCCGCTCAGCCCTGCCTAGGCCGCTCAGATCTAGTCAGCCAAGACCCACTGACAAGTCATAAATGCTGTACAGGACCACCACAGGACACCTATCAGCTCCTAAAGACAGTAGCATTTATCCCACATTGAAAAACACCAACAAACACATTCAATGCAACTATTAATACAAGGGCAACCCCTTCCAAAAAGGTAATGACAACATTACCCTCACACTGCCTAAATTGCTACAGTGACTCCCTCATTTAAACTGACTTAAGCATCAGAGACTGTTAGGTCAGCACCACACCAGTGTCTTTTTGCTCTTACTCTCTTCCTGTGCAGTTCTTACAACCCTGAGAGGCGCAGCAAAAAAGCTCAGTGAGGCGAGTCTAGGTTGATCCATTTTTGGCATCAACACCATGGTTTGTTCTCTAATATGCTACTCATTCTCTCTTCTCTAATCTGCAGCTTATTGTTTGTTCTCTCTTCTCTAATTCGCAGGTTATGGTATGGTCAATAAGAAAAATACCTAGTATTGTATGTGGGAGAATATGATGTGATATTCATGTGAATTTTTATTTCATATATATGTAGTCTTCATAATGGCTATTGTGATCATATAGGAGAGGATACTGTGATTGTTGCTCTTTCATATATTTTCGTTATTCATTTTTTTGTCTCTGAATTTTGTGGTACTTTTTAGAGTTTTGTTATGCCGGGTAGGAATGGATATTGCTAATTTAACTATATGTGGCTGATGTGTCTGGGTGCGAATCTATAACTTCCATTTTTTTGAAATGGAAGATAAATGTTTGATTCAAAAAGATGTTTTTTAGTAGATTATTCTTGATATGGACTTGTCACATTGAACATATGCTTCGTCCTCATCTAACCACATTAAGATATCCGTAGATAGCATGCTCTATCCTCGAGGGATAGGAAAAGAAAGAATGTGGGAATATAGGATTGGTGTGGAAAGTCTCTTTCTTGGTACAATATAGATATGTTCACCTTAAGAGGTCAAAGGTGCCTAATCTTTATTTCTGAAGTTTTATTGGCAAGATATGTGCCAAAAGTAGGCCAAAGTATGCTAAGTAACTTAGTATGTACACAAACATTAAGTTCGTGTGATCATTCCATCACTTGTTTTCAGTAAATATCTTGTCATTGTTGTCTATTTCATATTAAAATATCTTTGATTCATAAATGAGACTACCCTAAGTATATTAAGAACTGATAGAAGCTCATGGTTTTGTAATTGCTATGGAGGTGCTGGTGTGCCTTATCAAGATTTCGGTATGTGATTAGTTTAGAATTTGGGCAATTTATTTTGGAGATTATTTGAACGAAATTTAGATTTTGATCATGCCTTCTTAGTCCTCTTTTGTGTTTCCTTGTGTACGTGGGAATTAGAAGATCCATATGAACATACCTTATCTTTTGTTTGTATTTCTTGCGTGGCCGATGCTTGCAGTTCTATATTTTTTTGTTTACTACGATGAATTCAATTGGGAAAGTTGGCAGAGGTTTCCGGCCTAGACCTTACAGGAACTTTTAACCCACTGCTTTCATTCCTTAGAAATCTAACAAAAATATGTTGGAAAATGACTCAAAAAGCCCTTAAATTATAATCGATAGCCATTATGCAGATGCCCTTCCAATTGTAGCTTTTATCATTCGCTAGGGTTTGTTTTGGAAAGCAGTAGAATTTAGGTTTTCCTCCCAACACTATTTAGTGTTTACATAAGATATTAGATAGATATGATATTCATGTGAATTTTTATTTCATATATATGTGAAGGACATTTTGGTCAAGATCGAAGAGGATTGAAAATAATATTTCATATCTCTACAAAATTTTGGCTCAAAACCGAAATTATACCGAAATATATCGTATCGAATTTAATTGGTATGGTACGATCTGATTTCACTTTCAAAATGTGAAATACCAAACTGTACCGTACCGATTAAAATTAAATGGTATGATTCTTGTATCGATCAAGTTCGTACCATATACCGAACATTGCCCAACCCTAGCATGAACCTTACTTTTGTAAGAAAAATTCAATTATTTGATCAACAGTGATTTGATACACAAGATATACATCACACATTATGCATGTGAGAGCATTTGAAATGCACAATTTTTTTTTTTTTGGATAATTCAAATGTATTAATAAAGGGAAAAACTCAGGAAACAATCAGGATAATCTGAACAAAACCCTAAAGCCACACAACAAGAAGGAAATACAAATTACATAGAAAGAATATGTCAATAGTTGGCAATCCTAAAATTAGAAGCAGTACTCTTAATTTTTAACATACAAAGATTACATCCAACTAAATCAAAAATAATTTTGACATTAGAATTTTTGTGGGAGCATTTGAAATGCACAAAATTTGTGTGAGAGCATTTGAAACGCATAGAATTTGTCTAAAGCGTTTGGAACGATGGTAGGCCCGTGAATCCAAGTTTCCAACACACAATATGTGTATGATCCCAAATATTTTGGTGTGTGATTGCGCTTGCATCTGTTTACTACAAGTTGTATCTTCTACGATAAATATTTTCGATATATGAAATAAGTTGTTTATATATATAATAATCGGAACCGTTTATCTTATAAATAACCATTTCAAAATTATTTCCGCAAAAATTCAATAATTTTAATTAAAAATCATTTTGTCATTCATATATATCAAACGATTCAACATAGTAAACAAGGAACAAAAAGTAGTTTTCATTGATGATGAATAAGAATTAAAAAAAGGTTATGCATAAGTGTGGCCTCATTAAAATCTTGTCGAAATTTTCAACCTAACGAAGAAAAAGATATCACGCATCAAAAAATTTCACAAAGAAATATACATAGTAAAAGACCATGATAATACAAGGAACAAAAATACATGCAGTGCCAAAATTTTAACAAATAAGCTAGCATAACTCTAATGAGGATATTAAAAGCTCAATAAATTTTTTTTAAGTAGCTTGAAGCTTTCATTTACAAAAGAAAGTTGCAAGGAACAATTGGGGCACAGGAACTATAGACCGGGAAAATTCTAGCGAGGAAAAGAGCATTCTCACCCAAAAAAGCACAAAATATATCAGATTAATCACTTACCGCTTGGAGCCAGTCTCAAGTATGAGCTGTGTCTGAAACTTGAAGCTTAAATCTACGTCATAAGCTCTCCCACTAGGCAGCTAAGCCTAAATTCTATAATGTTAAACTCCAAAAGCCACCTATGATTTTGTTAAGGAAAAACAAGTAAAATTATAATTCGGAAAAATTGGATTTGTGCTAGCTAGGCAATTGACACCCCTGTTTTCCTTGCCCTTGATCGTAAGAGAAATTTTTTTGATTATCTTTCTATGTAAACTTAGTAATAGTTGTCCCTTTTTATACAATAATAAATGCGGAAGATTATATATATACATATTGGGAGTCAACCTCTCCCTTTAATTATGAGAGTCGAGCTCTAATTCTTTCATATAACGTGCAGAGAATATCACTAGACCGTGTATAATACGTATTAGGAGGCTGAATATTAATTGCTTCTCCCTTTAAGTGTAGTTATTTTCTATGTATGTTGTCAGTCACCCGGTTTCCATTATAAAATATCACTAAATTGTGAGTAATATATACGAACTAGGAGGCTGAGAATATTAATGGCTTCTCTTAAGTGTAGTTATTTTCTCATAACGTTATTGCTTCTCTTAAACGTCGGGTTAGCTGGATATTGAGTTATTTGGGTCTTTTCACGCTTAATTTTTTACATTTTGCACTCTAATGATAACAAAAAATTAACATAAGAAAATCATCATTACATTCGCATTAACTTTCCTCTGAGTACAATTTACAGTATTGGAAGCTAGAATATATATGGCGTGGAGGGAACATTACAATTTATAGTAAGATACCTACTACCGGCATGGAAAACGTGAAAAATGAAGTATGAAAATCATCAGTACATTCGCATTAAATTTCCTCGAGTACAATTTACAGTATTGGAAGCTAGGATATATATATATGGCGTGGAGGGAACATTACAATTTATAGTAAGACACCTACTACCGGCATGGAAAACGTGAAAAATGAAGTATGAAAATCATCAGTACATTCGCATTAAATTTCCTCGAGTACAATTTACAGTATTGGAAGCTAGGATATATATATATATGGCGTGGAGGGAACATTACAATTTATAGTAAGACACCTACTACCGGCATGGAAAACGTGAAAAATGAAGTATGAAAATCATCAGTACATTCGCATTAAATTTCCTCGAGTACAATTTACAGTATTGGAAGCTAGGATATATATATATGGCGTGGAGGGAACATTACAATTTATAGTAAGACACCTACTACCGGCATGGAAAACGTGAAAAATGAAGTATGAAAATCATCAGTACATTCGCATTAAATTTCCTCGAGTACAATTTACAGTATTGGAAGCTAGGATATATATATATGGCGTGGAGGGAACATTACAATTTATAGTAAGACACCTACTACCGGCATGGAAAACGTGAAAAATGAAGTATGAAAATCATCAGTACATTCGCATTAAATTTCCTCGAGTACAATTTACAGTATTGGAAGCTAGGATATATATATATGGCGTGGAGGGAACATTACAATTTATAGTAAGACACCTACTACCGGCATGGAAAACGTGAAAAATGAAGTATGAAAATCATCAGTACATTCGCATTAAATTTCCTCGAGTACAATTTACAGTATTGGAAGCTAGGATATATATATATGGCGTGGAGGGAACATTACAATTTATAGTAAGACACCTACTACCGGCATGGAAAACGTGAAAAATGAAGTATGAAAATCATCAGTACATTCGCATTAAATTTCCTCGAGTACAATTTACAGTATTGGAAGCTAGGATATATATATATGGCGTGGAGGGAACATTACAATTTATAGTAAGACACCTACTACCGGCATGGAAAACGTGAAAAATGAAGTATGAAAATCATCAGTACATTCGCATTAAATTTCCTCGAGTACAATTTACAGTATTGGAAGCTAGGATATATATATATGGCGTGGAGGGAACATTACAATTTATAGTAAGACACCTACTACCGGCATGGAAAACGTGAAAAATGAAGTATGAAAATCATCAGTACATTCGCATTAAATTTCCTCGAGTACAATTTACAGTATTGGAAGCTAGGATATATATATATGGCGTGGAGGGAACATTACAATTTATAGTAAGACACCTACTACCGGCATGGAAAACGTGAAAAATGAAGTATGAAAATCATCAGTACATTCGCATTAAATTTCCTCGAGTACAATTTACAGTATTGGAAGCTAGGATATATATATATGGCGTGGAGGGAACATTACAATTTATAGTAAGACACCTACTACCGGCATGGAAAACGTGAAAAATGAAGTATGAAAATCATCAGTACATTCGCATTAAATTTCCTCGAGTACAATTTACAGTATTGGAAGCTAGGATATATATATATGGCGTGGAGGGAACATTACAATTTATAGTAAGACACCTACTACCGGCATGGAAAACGTGAAAAATGAAGTATGAAAATCATCAGTACATTCGCATTAAATTTCCTCGAGTACAATTTACAGTATTGGAAGCTAGGATATATATATATGGCGTGGAGGGAACATTACAATTTATAGTAAGACACCTACTACCGGCATGGAAAACGTGAAAAATGAAGTATGAAAATCATCAGTACATTCGCATTAAATTTCCTCGAGTACAATTTACAGTATTGGAAGCTAGGATATATATATATGGCGTGGAGGGAACATTACAATTTATAGTAAGACACCTACTACCGGCATGGAAAACGTGAAAAATGAAGTATGAAAATCATCAGTACATTCGCATTAAATTTCCTCGAGTACAATTTACAGTATTGGAAGCTAGGATATATATATATGGCGTGGAGGGAACATTACAATTTATAGTAAGACACCTACTACCGGCATGGAAAACGTGAAAAATGAAGTATGAAAATCATCAGTACATTCGCATTAAATTTCCTCGAGTACAATTTACAGTATTGGAAGCTAGGATATATATATATGGCGTGGAGGGAACATTACAATTTATAGTAAGACACCTACTACCGGCATGGAAAACGTGAAAAATGAAGTATGAAAATCATCAGTACATTCGCATTAAATTTCCTCGAGTACAATTTACAGTATTGGAAGCTAGGATATATATATATGGCGTGGAGGGAACATTACAATTTATAGTAAGACACCTACTACCGGCATGGAAAACGTGAAAAATGAAGTATGAAAATCATCAGTACATTCGCATTAAATTTCCTCGAGTACAATTTACAGTATTGGAAGCTAGGATATATATATATGGCGTGGAGGGAACATTACAATTTATAGTAAGACACCTACTACCGGCATGGAAAACGTGAAAAATGAAGTATGAAAATCATCAGTACATTCGCATTAAATTTCCTCGAGTACAATTTACAGTATTGGAAGCTAGGATATATATATATATGGCGTGGAGGGAACATTACAATTTATAGTAAGACACCTACTACCGGCATGGAAAACGTGAAAAATGAAGTATGAAAATCATCAGTACATTCGCATTAAATTTCCTCGAGTACAATTTACAGTATTGGAAGCTAGGATATATATATATATGGCATGGAGGGAACATTACAATTTACAGCAACATGCCTACTACGTAGCTGGCAGTGGTATTTAAACCACCGTATATGTATATATATGCTTCACAAATCACAAGTAATCTCAAATACTATTTTTATATTCCTACTTTCGAATTTTTCAATCCCTTCCAAGAAAAAATGCAGAGGGAAAAAAATTGTTCAATTTGTAATTACGCTCAAACTCTCTACTAATTTATCCTTTTTCATGAAAAAAATAAAATAGATAGATAAAATATAAATATCAAGCTATGTAATCAAACAAAGATTTAGGGTGGATAGTCCAGAACTTTGTACATGGCTTTATTTTCCATGTGATTAAACAAAGATTTAGTGGAAAGTCGTGGTTTGATTGAGGTAAAAAAAAAAAAAAAATCATTTATATAAACTATATATATATATATATATTGTATTTTATATTTTAGAAATTTCAAGATTTTATGGACTCTTTGGATTATGGCCAAGACAGCCATATCGAGAGTGATCAATAGTATGGGGAGTAGTTTTATTTTCACAAAGTCGGCCATCCATATCAAAACATATCAAAGGAGGAAAAAACAATATTGACTAAAAGCCACATGCACTTGCTCGATCTATATGCATCTCTATATATATGTATAAGCCTCAAGAGCAAAAGGCAAGTAAATTAAATTTCTAAATTTTCTCTCTCTTCCCTTGCTTTTGATTGCCTAAAGAGATCGATATGGGATCTGTTAGAGAAGAAACCCAGAAAGCCCATATTGTATGTCTTCCATACCCATCACAAGGCCATATTACCCCATTCATGCAATTAGCCAAGCTTCTACACACCAATGGCTTCCACATAACCTTTGTCATGACAGATTACAACCACAAGCGCTTTGTTCGGAACAAAGGCCCCGACTCCGTTAAAGGTCTACCAGACTTTCGGTTTGAGACCATACCAGATGGGCTGCCTCCGTCAGACAAAGACGTAACGCAAGATATTCCAACTTTAAATGCGTCCATGAGGAAAACTTGTCTGGCCCCATTTAAGGAGCTCATGGTTAGAGTGAACTCATCTTGTGAAGTGCCACCAATTAGTTGCATAATCTCAGATGGTCTCATGGGGTTTGGGAGCATAGCTGCAAGGGAATTAGGGATTCCAGAGATTCAATTTTGGACTGCCTCTGCATGTGGCTTCATTGGCTACTTGCAATACCGCCAGCTTGTCAAACGAGGCGTTGTTCCTTTCAAAGGTACCCAGTAACTTATTTTTACCTTCTGCATATATTCATATATTTCTAGTTTCTACACATAATAGGACTCGTGCATTATTCTTGATTTTTATGTACGTGAAATTACCTCAAAATTATTTTACTACATTCACCCAAGCTCACAATATCTTTAAAAATTCTAATCATCTCATGTTTGTGGTCCATGAAAGCCAACAACCACATATATATTCAGGGTGTAAATTCGACGTGGTAAGATGATAGAGCCTCTTTCTTTGTGGACCGCAAATAACGTAAAGCTGTAGCCTGTAAGCCACAATTTTTTCATTTCATTTCGATAGAAATCAAAATTGGAAAATAGAGAAATTTTGAAGAGCCAACAATAATACTAGCGATAAGGTATAGGTCAATAAATGTATTACAAATATCGCTATTCCGTATAATATAATAACCCAATTATAGAATATTTATAAAGTTCTAATCTTCTAAAGTCCGTATATGCCAGATAGAGATGAGTGGTATATGCCAGATAGAGATGAGTGAATATGTATTGACAAGGCACAACTCAAAAATTAAAAATGAGGGGATTAAATATTAACTTAAAAGTTTTTTGTCATCAAATTTCGACGATATTAAGTTAATTTCATTGATTTAGAAAATACACCTAATAAAAGTACATATCTTATACAAGAAACAATAAATAATCATGCAATCAATACAATTTCGAATATTCAATACATGGAAAATACATCATATATACTATCTCCATAAAATGCAAAATTCATCTTATTTGAGTGTATAACAAATTAATAAGTTGTATTATAAGCTAATATTACATAATTTCATTCGAATATTCAATTTCGGATGGATTAGAGCATATCCCAACTCTAAGGTGTGACCCATGTCTATGCATGTATTGATATATTATTATACACTAAAAATATAAAAGTATAATTATATTGTGTCAGGACCCACCCCGGTTCCACCGCGAAAACTGAGGTAAATCTTGCTCCCGTCTGACACCCCGACACGTAACTAAAGTAAAACACCCAACAAGCACAGTCAGACGCAGGAGAAACTATAAACATCCCGAAGTTAAAAGTTTACAGAGCATAGTCTCAAATACAAACGAAAGAAAAATCGATAAACCAGATACACGCACAACGGAAAAATTTAACACTCTGGTTTCTCCCTCGCGACTTCTATGCCTCAGACGCTGCCTCAACGCCGACACCCCGCGCTAGCTCCACAACCTGGAGGGCGGTTAAAAACAGAAGGTGTGAGTGGACCAGAAAGAAAGAAAAGTTGCCAAAAACCATTTCATAATAAAACCAGGGTTTTAGCCCTCCGTTTTGAAACCACATGCATAACCCAGTTATGAAAACAATTATCAATCAATCGCCATAAAACATCATAAGAAACAGAAACACTATAAAACAGTTATAGAAACCATATCATAAGCATCATAAAACCGTATCATAATTCGTGAATATCAAATCATCATTTTACGATCAAACCTGCTGGACCTATCCGAGTCTTTAAACTCCCGAGTCTTTAAACTCAATCCAGGCCTCAATAATATCCGAGTCTTTAATCTTTAAACTCAACAGGCCTACGGGGGAAATATCAATATATCCGAGTCTTTAAACTCTCAAGTCTTTAAACTCAATCTGGGTCTTTAAACCCAATCCGGGCCCGTCCTCCGTCAATCAATATCCGGGTCTTTAAACCCAATATCCAGATCCAGCAAATCCAATTAGAACCATTTGAAAACCATTTCTAAATCCAACTCCAAACCCGAATCCGAAATCACCGGTCTGATGCCCTTCCGGCATCCAGAACCGTCATTACGAACCCAAATCCGGAAATCCACTTTCCAACTTTAAAACCAAATTCCGTTTCCAAAGTCCGATTCTAAAACCGAAAATCCTTGATCATCGAAATCGTGTTCCAAAATCCATTTATAATCATTGAAAATCATTATCACTTGAAATCCCTAAAACCATGGCATCAATCTCGCAAAACGTGCTGAAAACCGAACTTCCTCAAAATCAATCTCGCATATTCAACCATCATGAGATCACATGTAAAATCATAAAATAAGTAGTTAAAAGCAGTTATGCATGCTCGAGTTTAGAGAAGGGGTCCACTCACAGTACCGAGCCCTCAATCGCGTCCCGAACGTCTCGTACGTTCCTCAGCTTCCTCAGGAACTCCCGATCCTGTCAACAACCACCAAAGTACGTCACTAACACGTCTACGAAGATCCACCTAAAGTCCCTCAAAAATCCCCGGGTCCTAAACGCAACGAATCGGAACCCTAAGCCTTCACCCTCGGAGAACTACTTCGATCCGACGTCCGATTAATCCGAAACCAACGCCAAAAGACTCGTCACAACACCTAGACCAAAAACTATGTTGACAACTTCCCCAACCGCCGCCACACGCGCCCCCACGCGCCGCCCAAAAGTGGCTGCGCGTGGCCCTCACGCGCCAGCTACAGTGCATCGTCTTCCTCGCGTCGACCCGGTTCAGCACAGTTCCTGCACATCGAACCGGAGTCAGCGGTTCTCCGCCGTACCTGCACCAAAACCACTTCTCTCTTCACCCACAGCATCGTCCAGACCTAAGCTGTCCATTCCCCTTACTCAGACGTCTCGATTCAACCTAAAACCCGTCGACACAAACTCGAACCACAAACCCGATACACCTCTGTTTCCTTCTCCGGCCAACCCGACCACCTCCTGTCACGGTAACCACCGTAGACGGTTCCTAGAACCTCCCTGAACCTCACCTCACTCACCAAAACCGTCAACTCACACCCAAAACCTACAACTCTACGTTTGAAACAAAACGGAAAAACAGAGCACACAGGGTACTCTCCGTCGTACTAGCCTCCACCGTGCACTCCCCGTCACGGCAGCACAACCAGCAGTTACCCAAGACCCTACTGAGTCCCCTAGACTTCACTAGATCCCTCGATTCTACCCCTAAAGCTACGACTTAGCTCCTAAAACTAGACGGCAAAATAGAGCAAAGAAACGGGGATGAGGAATTACATGCCTCCTGTGGCCGTCGTGAGCTCAGCCGTGAGGACACGGCTCCTCCCGTCCACCTCCAACCTCTGGACACCTCCACGAGTCCAATTGCACCAACACACGGCCGCACCACCACCACAAACACTCACTTTCTCCCTGTTTTTCTCTGAAAACCGACTACCCCGACCACCGTGTTCTTGCACGATCTCTCTTCCCCAAACACTCACCGGTTCACTCTTCCACCCTCTGATCACTCCTCACTTACCAAAACACACCAACACTCACCATCGTCTCTCAATTTCTCTCAACTCTCTCCCTTTGTTTCTGTCTGGTTCGAAAAACGAACACACATACACAGGTACACCAAATAATTGGGACCGTGTTCCCTAGAACCAACCAGAACCCCTACACGTGTCACCATAATCTCTTCTCCCTTACAAATGGCTCAATCTCAGCCCTCCATTTCCCTCTCTGTTGCATAAATCCCAAGGTGAAAAAAGACCAAACTGCCCTTCCTTTAAGGCCAAAATTACGACTTTGCCACTAACTTCCTAGACCCGTAACTCCCACATCGTAAGTCCGATGAATACGTGCCGCCTGTCATCGAGCTCAGGATGACAAGATCTATCTAACGGTCCTAGGTCAACATACCAAAACCCGTTCGTACAAAAAGTCAACTTTTCCCCCTATTTTAACCAAATTACAATTATGCCCTCAACCTTCCGAACATCATAACTTCCTCCTCGGATGTCGGAATCGGGCGTGCCACCTGTCTACGGATTCGTGACGTCCTAAACTACGTCCTGGTCATCGATCAAAACCCAATTGACCGCCCGAATGAAAAGTCAACATTTTGCCCTAACTAGGGGCAAAATCGTCATTCTAGGTTAACGACCTTATCGGGACCAACTAACCCCCGATTAAGCTCACTAATCCCATCTTAATCACTGTGTCTTAACCTTAATTTCCGGGACGGGTCGTTACATATTGTCCATTGATATCTGACAAATTGAATGAATGAATCCACCATTTAGTCATTATACAAAACTATTTTATAATTTTTTCTGGAATAATAATAATATTTGATTTAAGACCATATTAATTGACTTATCCAATGTGATAATCAACGATACATATTATTTCAATAAATTAAATCACATTTTATAGATATTATTTTTAATGTATTTATTTTTGTGGGGATTGTATTTTTTTAGGGAATATTTTTTGTGGAGGTTTTATAATCAGGTACCCCATTTAATCTCTTGAAAAGTAATTTTTCATATTTCCAACAAAAAGGTAGAATTTAAAAAAAAAATTATTAAAAACATGTACCTCGTAGGAGAAGAAAAAAAAAACACATGTTATCATGCCTATCACAACACAAAAAACACATACATGTCATAAAAAAGCATTGCATTTATTTAGAGGACTTCATTTTTAGGTGTGCACAGTCGGTGGACCGGTGAGATTATTATTATTCTATGTTTTGTTATTTTACTAATGAAAGTTGATATGCATGTCCTAGTATTAAGTCAAATGTATTTATAAAAAGGAAGTTCTCGATTGTAACGCACTTAATTTCATCATTATTTCGAGGAATTTCAGATCAGAATTTCATGCATGATGGTACACTGGATACACCAATTGATTGGATTTCCGGTATGAAAAATGTGAGGCTCAGGGACCTCCCTACCTTCATGAGAATCACAGATATCGATGACTTTATGTTCGATTACGTAAGTTCTGAATCACACAACTGCTTGAAGTCTTCTGCAATCATCATCAATACATTCGATGAATTTGAACGGGATGCGTTGGAGGTAATATCAACCATGTCGCCCAACGTTTACACGATAGGCCCGCTTAAGTTGCTAGAGCAGCATTATCCCGAGAGCAAACTACTCAAGTCTCTCACCTCAAACTTATGGAAAGAAGACACAAAATCTCTGGAATGGCTTGATACAAAGAAGCCGAACTCAGTTATTTACGTCAACTACGGCAGCATAACGACGATGACAGAGGAGAATATGAAAGAATTTGCATGGGGGCTTGCAAATAGAAAGCTTCCATTTTTGTGGGTTGTTAGGTCTGATGTGGTTAAGGGTGAATCGAATATTCTACCCAATGAGTTCATCGAAGAGATTAAGGATAGGGGTTACATAGCAAATTGGTGCCCCCAAGAGCAAGTGCTCGGGCATCCATCTGTTGGGGCATATTTGACACATTGTGGTTGGAATTCCATGGTTGAAACTGTGTCTGCAGGTATCCCTGTGATTTGTTGGCCCTTCTTTGCTGAGCAGCAAACAAATTGTCGATACGCATGCACATCGAATTGGGAGATTGGAATGGAGGTGAGCCCTGATGTGAAGCGTGACGAAATCAAATTACTTGTTAAAGAAATACTAGAAGGAGAGGAAGGGAGAAAGATGAGGAACAAGGCAAAGGAATGGAAGAAGAAAGCTATAGAAAGCTGTGAAATTGGAGGGTCCTCCTACAATAATTTTGAAAGATTGATTAAGAAAGGTCTCCAATATGGCGGATGAATGGATGAGGAACTTAATTACTTTCATGTTGGTTTTTTTTGTGTTTAAGGACTGTTTATCTCTTTGATCTCATCATCACTTGTGTTTAAAATTATTTTGGTAGCGCCTGTAACTCTCTAAGAAATAATTGCTTTACAATTGAAACAAGAAGAATGTAGAATTGCTTATATTGCTTATGATTATGATCGCTATTTCCTTAATTATTTTATAATTTAATTTCTTCCTTAAATTATATCTCTATTTTGGTTTCTACATCACATTATTGATGATTTGAAAATAATTGCAAGTGCAAATACTAATTAATGTGCATACTACATATTAACATAGTGATTTTTCTACCACTAATTATCATATAAAAGACAGGTGCGGTAGATACTTCCAAAACCTTAGATGCTCTCCAAAAGGAATCTTCCTTCAAAAAACTTTTTTCTTCGACTGATCTTCTTGAGTCCAATGAGACTTCCCCCTTTTATCCATAGTGCACGATGCAAGGAATAAAATAGATAATCCAACTGGTCTTGGTGTCGATTTCACCGAAGTTTGTTTTTGTTCAACCTTCATTTCTCGTCTATCTTCATAGTGTCGATCATGGTCACGGATTTCGATATTCCGACGAATCAGGTTACGATGAAACTCTTGTGTTCAAGAACTTGATATGTCGTCACATGATTTTGACTCATGATGCGGCATGATGAGTTTTAATTGAGCCATCATAGTTTTTTTTTTTTTGCGCAAAAAATTGTCATCAAACTATTGCAATTTTAATTACTTTCATGTTGGTTTTTGTTGTGTTTTATTACTGGTTATCTCTTTGATCTCATCATCACTTGTGTGTCAAATTATTTTGGTAGCACATGTAACTCTATAAGAAATAATTGCTTTACAATTGAGGCAGGAAGGATGCAGCTTATATTGCTTATGATTATGGTCGATATTTCCTTATTATTAATCATCACCGGATACCCCTCAGTGGGTCCTAGATCTCTAGCGGGTCTCATCACGTTAGATCCATTTTGGGATCAAACATTTGGTGCCGTCTGTGAGAACTCTAACTAAGTTCCTCCCACTAACTCACATACCTGCACTCCATCGACTAAAAATGGGACATGGAAAGTGACGGGTTTCCCTCATTAGTGGAGGAGAGAAAAAGAAGGAAAAATAAATAGTAAAATAAAATGAAAGAAAGGACGGGAGAGTTTGAAGAAAACGAATGGAAAAGAAAAGGAACAAAACTCTCCTTCATGCATGACCACCAATTAGTTAGGAATGTTGGCTATAAAAGCCGTAGTCTTCTTTCAGTTCATTGCATCCATTTAGAAAGCCAAAACTTAGAAAGTTTTGAGAGATAAGAAAGTCTCACTTGTGCGAGAGAGAAAATCCTCTTGAGAGAAAAACCAAGAGAGAGTTTATCCACCGGTGTTTGGTGACATTATAATTGTATTCCCATTATTTTTCTTAGTGGAAGATAGAGTGTTATTTTTGCCCATTTTATTTACACAAGGTTGGGAAAAGTCATATCCTGGGAGTGCCATATTTATTTATTGGCTCTTTTATTTTTCGCCATCTTTCCCAACGAGTGGTATCAGAGCTTCGGCTATATAATATATATATATATATATTCTTGTGTAATTTAAGATGGAGGAGTCATCGTCATCATCATCAGCAACAATGTTAAAGTTGACTGCATCCAATTACTCCGTTTGGAAGCCAAGAATGGAGGACATCCTTTACTGCAAGGATTTGTATGAGCCTCTTCAATTGCTGGGACAAAAACCAGAAGGGAAGTCAGACGATGCATGGAGCATTCTGAATAGAAAAGCTGTCGGACAAATCCGACAATGGGTGGATCAAAGTGTGTTCCACCATGTGGCACAAGAGACGGATGCATACAAATTATGGACAAAATTGTCGTCCATGTACGAGCGGAAGACCTCTCAAAATAAAGCATCGGTTATCCGACGGTTGGTAAATCTTAAGTACAGAGATGGTCGAAGTGTTACCGAGCATCTCAGTGACTTCCAAGGTTTGATCAACCTGTTGACGAATATGCAAATGGTGCTTGATGATGAGTTACAAGCACTAGTGTTACTCAGCTCTTTGCCTGATAGCTGGGATACACTAGTAGTATCTTTAAACAATTCAGCTCCTCAAGGTGTTCTTACATTGGACATAGTTAAAGATAGCATGTTCAATGAAGAAGCAAGGAGGAAAGAAAAAGGTGTAGTAGCCGAGTCAGAAGCCCTCGTCTCAGAGTATCGTGGAAGAACTAGCAATAGAAAATTCCACAAGCGAGACAAGTCAAAGGGTAGGTCAAGAGATGGCTCGAGAGGGAGGTCCAAGACAAGAAAGGACCTAGAATGTTACCATTGTGGCGGGATAGGCCACATGAAGAGAGAGTGCAGGTTGTTTAAAAGAGAGCAAGATAGAGGTAACGAAAAGAGTGATGCCAGGCACACGACCGCAACTACATCTGGTGGAAATGAGGTAATTATTTTATGTGGTGATGGCTTCGTTAATTTTTCTCTCAAGATACATGCTGGATAGTGGATTCAGGTGCATCATTTCATGTCACCTCACTGAGGGACTTCTTTACATCTTACACCAATGGAGATGTTGGTAATGTGAGGATGGGAAATGACAAATTGTCCAAGATCGTGGGAAGAGGAGATATTTCCCTTGAAACCAACACAAGTTGTCAGTTGGTTCTCAAGGATGTGAGACATGTTCCAAACATGCGTCTCAATCTAATCTCCACTGGATTACTTGACGATGAAGGATACACTAATGTCTTTGCTGAAGGGAAATGGAAACTCAGCAAGAACTCTCTTGTCCTAGCACGAGGGAAGAAGGAGAACACCCTATACATGACACATGCAAAAGTCAGTAATGGGTACGTAAATGCTCTCGCAGAAGACTCGATTGAGCTATGTCATAAACAGCTCGGTCACATGAGCGAGAAAGGGCTGCAAATTCTAGCCAAAAGAGAGGCACTGACCGGGATGAAGAAAAGAATGCCTCTAAAATCATGCACGCATTGCTTGGTTGGGAAGCAACATAGAGTTTCGTTTCAACATGGACCTGCACAAAGAAAATCCAATGTATTGGACGTTGTGTACTCTGATGTTTGTGGTCCTATGACCACTAGTACTCTTGGTGGTGCAAGATATTTTGTTACCTTCATTGACGACCATTCCAGGAAGGTATGGACTTACACACTTAGAACAAAAGATCAAGTGTATGAAGTTTTCAAGCAATTTCATGCCAGCGTTGAACGAGAGACTGGTAGAAGCTTGAAATGTATTCGCACCGATAACGGAGGAGAATATATGAGGGCTTTTAGAAACTACTGTAGAAGTAATGGAATCAGGCATGAACGATCTGTTTCGAAGACTCCTCAGCATAATGGCATAGCTGAGAGAATGAACAGAATAATTGTTGAAAGAATAAGAACAATGTTATCTCATGCCAAGTTGCCCAAAAGCTTTTGGGGTGAAGCCTTGATGACTGCGGTTGATCTAATCAACCTTTCTCCTTCAGCACCTTTGAATGGTGATGTGCCAAACAAGTTCTGGTCGGGAAAAGACGTTTCCTACAATCATCTGAAAATTTTTGGTTGTAGAGCTTTTGTTCATATTCCTAAAGACGAGAGATCCAAGCTCGACGCGAAGTCGAAAGAATGTATCTTCGTGGGATATGGGAATGAAGAATTTGGTTACAGGTTATGGGATCCTGTAGCTAGAAAGATTATTAGAAGTAGAGATGTTGTCTTCTTTGAAGATCAGAACATTGAAGACATTCGAAGAGGTGATAAACCTGATAATCCTAGAGAATATCCAGCTAACTTGGATCCAATTCCTTCCCCATTGGAGCACAATGACGGGCGAGATGAATCTAATGATACTGATGATCCAGTTAATGAACCTATTATTAATGAACCAGTTGATGATGAAGTGAGTGATGGTCATACAACCAATGGTATAGTAGATGATGTAGCTGATGAGGGGCAAGAAGCACAAGCCCATGAAGAGCCAGCGGTCGAATTCCAACCAAGAAGATCGACCAGGGTACGGAGACCTCCGAGTAGGTATTCTCCAGATGATTACATTCTCCTAACAGACAGGGGAGAACCAGAATGCTATGAAGAAGCATTGACTCATGATCAACAAGATGAGTGGTTGAAAGCCTCTGCATGAGAACCACACATATGATCTGGTGAACCTACCAAATGGTAGAAGAGCACTCAAGAACAAATGGGTGTACCGACTGAAGACGGAAGAAAACAACTTTAAGCCCATGTTTAAGGCAAGGCTAGTTGTGAAAGGTTTCAGTCAGAAGAAAGGAATTGACTTTGAAGAGATTTTCTCACCCGTAGTAAAGATGTCATCCATATGGGTTGTACTCGGTTTGGCTGCAAGCTTGAATCTCGAGATCGAACAGCTAGATGTGAAGACATCTTTTCTTCACGAAGATCTTGAAGAAGAAATCTACATAGAGCAGCCAGAAGGTTTCAAAGTCAAAGGAAAAGAAGATTTGGTATGTCGGCTGAAGAAGAGCTTATATGGACTCAAGCAGGCACCTCGACAATGGTACAAGAAGTTTGATTCTTTCATGATTGAACACAGATACCGGAAGACTACTTTAGATCATTGTGTATTTGTGAAAAGATTTTATGATGGTGAATTCATCATACGTCTTCTGTATGTCGATGACATGTTGATCGTAGGACAAAACAGTGACAAAATTAGCAAGCTAAAGAAAGAGTTGAGCAAGTCTTTTGCTATGAAAGACTTAGGACCCGTAAAACGAATCCTCGGTATGAGTATATCACGTGATAGAAAAAATCGGAAGTTGAGGTTATCACAAGAAAGTTATATCGAGAAGGTACTAAACCGGTTTAACATGGGTAAAGCAAAACCAGTTTCTACTCCCTTTCCTAGTCACTTCAAGCTTAGTTCAAAGCAGAGTCCTACATGTGAGAAAGAAAAAGAAAGTATGGCTATGGTGCCATATTCCTCAGCTGTTGGTAGTCTGATGTATGCAATGATTTGCACGAGACCAGACATAACACACGCAGTTGGTGTTGTAAGCAGATTCTTGTCTAAACCAGGCAGAGAACATTGGAATGCTGTGAAGTGGATTCTCAGATATCTCAGGGGTACCTCCAAAATGAGTTTATGCTTTGGAGGTGGAAAACCTGAATTGATTGGCTACACAGATGCAGACATGGCAGGAGATCTTGATTCCAGAAAATCTACTTCAGGATACCTGATTACGTTTTCAGGGGGAGCAGTTTCGTGGCAATCAAAGTTACAGAAATGTGTTGCTCTATCAACTACAGAGGCAGAGTTTATTGCAGCTACTGAAGCGTGCAAATAAATGCTCTGGATGAAGCGGTTCCTACAAGAATTAGGGCAAGAGCAGCATAAATACATTTTGCGTTGTGATAGTCAGAGCGTGATCCACTTGAGCAAGAATCCGAGTTTTTACTCGAGGTCGAAGCACATTGATGTGCGATATCACTGGATACGTGATGTATTGGAGTCCAAGCAATTGCAGCTTGAGAAGATCTATACTAATGACAATAGTTCAGATATGATGACCAAGTCCTTACCTAAGGACAAGTACGAATTTTGCAGAAAAGCATTTGGACTGCTGGAGCCTTCCACCTAAGTCGGGAGGGGGAGATTGATGGGTTTCCCCCATTAGTGGAGGAGAGAAAAAGAAGGAAAAATAAATAGTAAAATAAAATGAAAGAAAGGACGGGAGAGTTTGAAGAAAACGAATGGAAAAGAAAATGAACAAAACTCTCCTTCATGCATGACCACCAATTAGTTAGGAATGTTGGCTATAAAAGCCGTAGTCTTCTTTCAGTTCATTGCATCAATTTAGAAAGCCAAAACTTAGAAAGTTTTGAGAGATAAGAAAGTCTCACTTGTGTGAGAGAGAAAATCCTCTTGAGAGAAAAACCAAGAGAGAGTTTATCCACCGGTGTTTGGTGAGATTATAATTGTATTCCCATTATTTTTCTTAGTGGAAGATAGAATGTTATTTTTGCCCATTTTATTTACACAAGGCTGGGAAAAGTCATATTCTGGGAGTGTCATATTTATTTATTGGCTCTTTTATTTTTCGCCATCTTTCCCAACAGAAAGAGCCACGCAAATGAAACAGTGGATTCTCTCCAAAAAAAAAACACATAAAAATGTTACAATCAAATCCAAAATGGAAAACTAAGAAAATCCCCTTTGGTTCGCTCAATGCATACTTAAAACGCGCCCAAACAGACAAAAAATGTGGAAGAAAAAAAAGTTCCCCAAATGCCTCAAAACTAGGTGAAAATATGATTAATTTGTGATTGGTGAAGAATTTTAGTTATAATAAAATTATTATTTAATTAAGTTGTATTTATTTATTTTAATTGATATAAATCGAACTCCGATTAACTTCCCCAAACGAATATCTAAACTTCAAAGAGTTGTGTTTCAAGAAATGAATAAAATTACATCGAGCAGTTTCCATAAAATTTTACTAAAAGTTGTAAAAGGGGCATTTTTGTAATTTGTTAATTCTATTTTTTTTTTAAATTTCCCAAGACATCTGTAACAGTTCCATCTGTTGTTAACTTCCCTCTTTTTATCTCTAGGGCCAAATAGCAACCTATATCAAGATCTTACTCACAAATCTTGTCTAAATCATTTGAAATCTTTTAGAACTTTGAAATTTCTCAATTTTACTTAATTTAGCCTAATTTTTTTGGAATTTTTAAGGATTAATCATTGAGATAGAAAATTTTAAGTTGCATCAATCTCCAATTGCTTTTAAAATATCCTCCTTACTTTGTCCATAGTTAAATAAAAAAACAAAAATAAAAAACAAATTATTATCATTACATAGCATAATTTTATTCAAAACCACATGTCTGCTGCTTGGATGTAACACACAATTGATTATTTGTAGGGGCTACCACAACTAGAGAACAAACTAAGATCCAAATCAAAGATATAACATAAACGGACTACAACAAATTAACAATATGAAAAGCAAGATGAAAACCTCATCAACAGGCCAGCCAGTTCTTATTCATGGGACCAAAATGGTTTGTCCTTTTGGCAATCATCCACAAAACTGAAATGCCTCCTTAATCAGTCTATCAAAATTGTTATAACATGTTCCTCCAACATCAGTGGCTTCAATAGCTTTTCTCTTCCATTCCTTAGCCTTTTGTCTCATCTTCAGCCCTTTTTCCCCTCCCAGCATTTCCTTTACAAGTATTTCAATTTCCTCGCGCTTCACATCGGGGCTCACCTCCATTCCAATGCCCCAAGCAGTGCAGGCGTATCGACAATTCGTTTGTTGCTCAGCAAAGAAAGGCCAGCAAATTACAGGCACACCTTCAGCTATAGTTTCAATGGTAGAATTCCATCCACTATGTGTTAAAAATGCTCCAATAGATGGATGAGCCAGAACTTGGTCTTGTGCACACCAACTTGCTATATAGCCCCTGTCTTTAATCTCCTCAAAAAATTCATTAGACAAAGCAGTTGAG
Organism: Prinsepia uniflora; assembly: GCA_032719365.1. Lineage (NCBI taxonomy): Eukaryota > Viridiplantae > Streptophyta > Magnoliopsida > Rosales > Rosaceae > Prinsepia > Prinsepia uniflora. Next base: position 23,606,328 of record CM064869.1, read on the forward strand.
TGACTCTCAGCCACATCAGGCCTAACAACCCACAAAAATGGATGCTTGCTATTTGCAAGCCCCCATGCAAATTCTTTGAGATGCTCATCGGTCATCGTCGTTATACTACCGTAGTTTACATACACAACTGAATCAGATTTTTTGGTATCAAGCCATTCAAAGCATTTTATATCTTCTTTCCATAAGTTGGAGCTAAGGGAATTGGCCAATCTGGTTTCAGGAAAATTCCGGGAAAGCAACTGAAGGGGGCCTATGGTGTAGATGTCAGGGAACATGTCTGAAATTACCTCTAACACCTCGTGTTCAAATTCCTCGAATGTGTTGAAGATGATTGCAGACGATTGCAAACAGTTTTGTGCTTCGGATCTCAAGAAATCAAACATTATATCGTTAATATCAGTGACTCGAATAAAGCTAGGGATGTCTCTGAGTCGAATATCTTTCATGCCTGGGACCCAATCAATTGGTGTATCCAGCATACCATCAAACATAAAACTCTCGTCTGAAATATACATATAGAAGATGAACATTATTTGTTAATAATTATATACGAGTATATTTCACTATACTCGTCTGAAATATACATATAGAAGATGAACATAAAACTCTCGTCTGAAATATACGACTATATTTCACTATTAAAACATATTTTTTAGGCATCACTTAATTGGTCGGTGCGATGCAAATTAGCGCCTAGTGGCCAATGAGGTGCTTAATTGGGGCCGATGGTTTTTTATTAATAAGAACAAAAAAATTAATAATATATAAGTTTCTTTTATGTAATTTTAAAATAATGAGTAGTTTCAAGGAAAAATATTTTTATTTAGAAACACAATGTGAAAAAAGTAAATTCTAGAATCATAACATAAAAATAAACATATAGAATGGAAAGAAAAAAAAAATGAGATGAAGAGGTCGGAGTTTGAGTGAATTTTAAACTTCAGAATTCTAATTTTTTCCTAACAAATAAATATAGCAAAGATTAAAAAATAAAATAGCATAAATATAGCCAAGTGTCGGAAAAATTTCTCCAATAAAAAGACAAAATTCTATGATTGATATTTAAGGGATGTATATTAAATTTAGATTTATACAGATAAGTGCGGAGTTTTTTGAAGTGATTGAGTTTTACAAATTTATTCATTTTTATAGGCTTTTACAAAGTTAATAACAAAATTATATAAAGTTATATGACAAAGTTTTATAGAGTCATATTAAGTGGTTTTATATAACGTGATTGAGTTTTATAGAAAATGATATTGAGTTATATAAATTGATATTTTTTTAATAATTATATAATCAAATTATAATTATTTTTTACTAAAAATTCTCTCACTAAATTAAAATAAAATATTATATATAATATTACAATTTTTTTTGGAAATATATAATATTACAAGTACAAAAATATAAAAGCATTTAACAACCAATGAGATTGAGATATTAGAACTGCTAAGACTCATATATTCCTTTGAAATATTTTTTTTTTTTCAAACAATAAATATATTCAAGTAAATTTTATATTATTTAATTACTTATAATTCCTATAGAAATTAAAGTAATATATGATAATAGATCGATATCGGTTGGACATATAAATTTTGTAGTCTATCGAAAAATATAAAAACCGCAAATAATATATTTTAGGCTATGTATAAGATCTATAGAAATCCGAGAGGGAGAGCCTTGAGAAATAAAAAATTCTCTAAAACATAATATAGACTAAAATGTTTGTGAAACTTCACAAAATTCTATCATTTAATGAAAACTACAGTACTCATTGATGTTTAAATACACCAAGTTTTTATGGAATTATGAAATTTCATGATTGAATACATCTCAACTTTTAATGACTTTATAAATCTCTATAAAGTATAGATTGAATATCTCAAACTTTTTTATTAATTCTTTAAAAGTTTTAACTAAATACATCTTAACTTTTAGCGACATTTAAACTCTATGAAAATCTCAATTGAGTACACTCCATATTCATAAAAGACCTTGTATCGTTGAAAAATCTTCAAAGAAATTAATCAATTTTTTTAAGGAGCAGTTATTGCATAAATCCTAGGCTGAGTGCATTTCTTCACCCTAATCCTTTTTATTAAATTTTTCTTATCTACATAAGGTTTATATTTGTAAAAAATTAAACAACATATATAGAGCATTTAATATTCTTTGTTACAAATTAAATTAACAGTTCACCAACATACATGATCTTTACATAATGTTAGTGAATATAAAAAATTAAATCGCCAATTCAACAGTCCCAATATTTCATGTGCATATAGAAAATTTGTTAATAAATAATGGGGGAACGAGCACACAACCTTGAAGGTTATTATGAATTTTATGATATAAGATAGCTCAAATCCACTGTATCAATGAATTTTTATGATATATAAGATAACTTACACAAAATTTCATAAACTTGACCATAACTTAAAGCAAGTACCTTTGAATGGAACAATGCCTCTTGTGACAAGTTCAGTGTATTGCAAGTATCCCATGAAACCACAAGCAGAGGCAGTCCAAAATTGAACCTCTGGAATGCCTAATTCCTTAGCAGCTTGTCTCCCAAACCCCATCACACCATCTGCAATTATACAAGTGACTTGTGGAACTTGAGATGAGGAATTGATCTTGGTCACCAGCGCTTTAAATGGAGCTAGACAAGTTTTCCTAGTGGAGTCACACAAAGCTGGAACATCTTGAGTTGCATCCTTATCGGAATGAGGCAATCCGTCTGGAATGGTCTCAAATTGGAAGTCCGGTAGGCCCTTAACGGAATCAGGACCTTTAGATCGGATTAATCGTTTGTGGTTAAACTCAGTATTGACAAAGGTTATGTGGAAGCCCTTGGAGTAAAGATGCTTGGCGAATTGCATCATGGGGTTAACATGGCCTTGTGCTGGGAAAGGGACACACACTGCATGTAGTTTTTTTTGGGCTCCTACTTCTAGTGAACCCATCTCTTGACGAAACAAGCTAAAGCAGTAATTGACTTACGATTCAATTTTAATCAAATTCTGCAAGAATGAAATCCAAATTTATAGAGAATGTGGCAACGTACAAGCAACCTTGGGTCTTCGGTACTTTCTACTCAATATTATTGGATACCCATAACCTGGCAACAGACTAGCTAGCAGATCGAGTAAAAAACAAATTCTTGCAACTTGGCTAGCTCCTCCAAAAGTAGAAAGGATAGCTTCTCTTTCTAAATATGTATGAGCAAACAAATTCTTGCAAATCATATACATTGACTTTTTTCGTTCGAAAATAGACAAATAAAAAAATAGTATACATATAGTACGTACTTAAAACTACAAGTCCCATGTTAATCAACGGATCTTACTGAAAGTCGAAATAAGTTCAGAGATAAATGGTAATAGCAAGAAAGGAAAAAACACATGCATGAAATAAAACAAAAAATGAAGACTTAATTACTTGAATTTTTTTTTTTGTTAAGTATGTGAGATTATGTCCATGCCATGCCATCACCTTTAGCTTCAGCCATCTCTTTTTCATCTTGTATTTTTCCTCTAGCTAGAGTACTGTGTCTGAACGAGGAAAATTAAAGAGGAATTTGGATACGATATTTCAACTTTTTCATAGTCAAAATCTCGCATATGAAAAATCAGTATGTGATTTAGTAAATTCCATTAAAAAAATATTTTGAGATTTTCTTGGTCAGATTCCCAGTTTCAAATTCCATGATTAGAGATCAAATTGCACAATTAAGAAGTAATCTTTTTATATACGCGTGGGAATATATATTTTCTGCCGGCCGGCCGGCCAAATAATTATCATACTGCAGATACTCAAGCCTCATGTACGTATAATATAATACAAAGACCAATAAGGAGTTAGGGATTCTGGGGTTCAATTATGGACTGCCTCTGCCTGTGGTCTTATGGATTATTTGCACTTCGGGGAACTCGAGAAACGAGGCATATCTTATTCCTTTCAGAGGTACCAATCATTCTGCATATTTTAGTACGTTTTGTAAAATTTTGTGTATATTTATAGATATTTGCACGAGTTGCCACTTGCTTGCGATGCGTGTGGATTGATTTTTTGTTCAAGATTTTGTGTAAACTTATCTATTTGCATGAGTTGCAACGCATGTGGATTGATTTTTTGTTCAAGATTTTGTATATATATTTGCATGAGTAGCTAGCCATGTGCATTCATTTTTTATTCAAAATTTTGTGTGAATTTATATATATATATATAGTATTTTATTTTTAAAAAAATTTGCATTATATATATATGAGTTGTTAGCCATGTGCATTGATTTTTTGTTCCAAATAATTTTGTGTAAATTTATACATATAATATATATACAATATATATATTTGCATGATTGCTAGCTATCCATGTGCATTGATTTTTTGTTCAAGATTTTGTGTAAATTTATATATATATATATAAATTATCGTTGCTAGCCATGTGTATTGATTTTTGAAAGAATTATCGTTTCTTACTCTCTCGTTTGGTGAAAATTAAAGGATTATACTTATTCTTTCAAAATGTTCAATTTGTTATTGTGAATTTTTAAAATTAAAGGATTATACATATCTTTTAATTTGCTATTGGCTCCACATTTAGCTTATGTGAACAACCAATAATTTTATGTTTTCTTATTTTAAGGTTTAAAAAATATATATATATATTATACTGTTTTTATATATGTGGCACTTATTGGTTATTCACATAATTAAGCTAAATGGCGGGGGTCTAATTTTGGATATATCAACACGTAACATATTATTTTACAGAAAATGTGATGGAGAGGAATAGAAATATAATTTATCAAAAATATAGAATAGAAATAGAAGATTGAACGGTATAAACCGGCCATCATCTTTTCGAAAACCCTACACACTCACAGTGTTCATGAGTTCCCACGCTCAAGATTATTCTGAGCATTTCTATACATGTAAATAGCCCCACAGTCACTCGTGGGCAATTCTTCCTAATTTATAATGCTAGGTGATATTCTTCAACACCTGAAACTCTAATATTTCGTGCAAATTATAATTGTGGGCTGAGGTGGGCTTGAGCCCAAGTGAATATAATAAACCCCACTTAATGTAACCCATTCAGCCCACCCAATTAGATTATTGTGAAGCTTAAATAATTAAATCCAGCCCACTCCACTTATAATCCAGCTTACGTCTAAACGAAAAGACAAAACGAGCCCACCTGATTTATATTGGAATCTTATAAGAATCGTATCATCCAGGAAACAAAAAAAATTATTATGGAATCTTTTCACCCATGCAGTAATCTTTTTTTACTACTCTTCTGGGGCTAAATCTAAATTACCTAATTAATGATGGACCCATGACGTCATACAAACGAAAAAAACAAAATAGGAGTTAATTATTAGTTTTGCTCTCTGTTATCATCACGAACGATGGAATTATCATGCCTCAGGTCCTTTTTTTTTTTTTTTTTTTTATCAGGTATGCCTCAGGCCCTTAGGCAAGCAAAAGCAAAAACACATGTACGTACCATATATTATTATATTTGCCACACCAGAAACCAATAACATATGCACCATGACATGCCTGATCATGCCTCACCACGATAACATCGAAAATAAACACATGAATTATGTATATTTTATGCCAGCTTTATGGCCCCGGCCTGTAATAATTAATACGAAAATTGTACAACGTACGTATGATAATTAATAGCATACACTTTTATTATTGAATCTACTCTAATTAATATTTTATTTTTTAATTTCAGATGAGGCTTGAGAGTTGAGAGTTTCGCTTATGATGGAACAATTGATACATTAACTGATTGGATTCGTGGCATGAAAAATGTGGCATGATTCGGTTGTATACTTGATATACTGCAGTATAATGACCTCCGTTTTAAAAAGCGACAATATTATGTAGCTAAAAAAATTTATACCTTCCTCAAAGTGAAGGCTTAATTCTCCTTTAATTAGCCTGCGCTATTTCCCCAGCTTAGCTAGGAAACCTAGCTAGCTATAACGTACTATAACAAAACTAGGCTGGCTCGGCGAAGGGGCTCTGTCAAACAAAAAGGCCAGTACATCGGGCGAAACCTTTACTTGGTGAAGTTCCGTCGGACGACTTCCGTCACGCAAGCTTCATTGGGCTAGAGCGTTGCTCGATGAAAAAGGACATCCACCGAGTAAGAACGAAGTCAACAACGTTTGCTTGGCGGAGCCATTCGCTGAGAAAAGCCGTCTATAGGGCCCAGAACGAGCACATTCAAAAGCTTTGATGGGCGAAGTCTCCGCCGAGCAAGGTTTATTACGAACAACGTTGCCCAGCGAAGGTTCGTCAGACCAGCCTCTTAATGGCAAATTTTGCTTGACGAGGGTCTTTGCTGGTCAATGTTTTAAATATATATGTTTTTTAACATTTTTAATATTTGAATAATTATATATAATTAATACTAAAATATATTTTGCCAAAATATTAATATGTATTCAAATAAATGTAATTAAAAAAATAACCGGAAAATTAAAATTAAAATAATATATATAAATGTATTATTTTTACATAATTTAAAACAAAATAAAAATTAAGTAGTCGACGGTGGGTCGGGATGGCCGGAGTGATCACCGTCTTGCGGCTACGAGCCAAGGTCATTCAGACCAGGCTCACCTTTTAGGTTGAACATGAGGGCAAGCTGGGCCTTTTTATGGTCATTTTGGGCTTGAAGGCGCGCGTAATGGGCCTTGAGCTCAACATTCTCAATCTAGAGATTCTTCATGTTGTCCTTCAGCTAGGAGACCTTCTTGTGCTAACGTCACATGTTGATGTCATGCTGATGTCACCCCTCGTTGGAGAAAATGATCGCGTCGCAGTGGAAGCCATTGTGGCCGCCGTCGACCGGCCGAAATCCGCCATTGTTGCACAAAAACTCAAACCTTACTAACTTCCTCAAAACTCACCAAATTTAACATTCTAGGAACTCAAATCTAAACCCAGAATTCCAAGAAAATACCTGGATTTTAAAAAATGAAGCTCGAATTTTTGGGTTACACGTTCTTCTTCCTTCAAAATTGGGTCCTTCTTGATCGTGAGGGTCCAAGGATCATGATCCACACCTTGGTTTGAGCTAAAGCGAGTCAAAAATGGAAGTTTGAGAATTTTTTGATTTATGGATTCTTGGTTGCACGGGAGAGGGAGAGGGAGAGGGAGAGAGTGAGGAAGTGGGTGTGGGTTCCAAGTGTGGGTCTAAACTGATCCAATGGGAGGTTAAGGAGTGGCCCCCCAGCTGCCACATGTCACTAATCTCCCAAAATATCACATTTTCAATCTTCCCAAACTACCACTTCTTAAGTAGTAACTAGCTTAAAACCCTACAAGAAAAATAGTCCAAGCCCACTGAAAACCCCCAAAAATCATCGTAAAAATTAAATTCAAAAGTTCGGGTCGTTATAGTGGGGCGAAGGCTTGGATGCTTCACTAGAGCGTAGGCTTGGATGCTTCGCTGGAGCGAAGGTTTGGATGCTTCACGGGGCGAAGGCTTGAATGCTTCGCGAGGTGACGGGTTGGATGCTTCACGATGGCGAAGGCTTGGATGCTTCGCAAGGACGAAGGCTTGGATGCTTCGCAAGGACGAAGGCTTGGATGCTTCGTGTGGTGAAGGCTTGGATGCTTTTCTAGGGACACAGTGCATGCTCCGCTCCCATTCCGAGATGCAAAGGCTATAACGCTACCTTTAAATGATCGAATGGATCGTTGTGCCCTAACTATGCTGAATCGCGAGGACTGAATGAATAAAATTCTTATGAACGATGACACCTTGATGAACAACTTAAAGACTTAGAACATAGACAATCCAATGAATGGTGAACGAAGTATAATGAACGGTGAACATGACTGATGAACGACGTTCAAGAACTTTGAACATAGTCGATAAACGACGAACAAGGTATAATGAACGATTAACATGACTGATGAACAACATTGAAGAACTTCGAATATAGTCGATAAACGAAGAACGAGGTATAATGAACGATGAATATAGCTGCAGAATGATAAAAAAAAATGTTCAAGAACTTCGAACGTAGTCAATGAACGACGGACGAAGTATGATGAACAATGAACATGACTGATGAACAACATTTAAAAACTTCGAACATAGTCGTTAAACGACGAACGAGGTATAATGAACGATGAACACAGCTGAAAAATAATGAACAAAGTTCAAGAACTTCGAACATACTCGATGAATGACGAACGAAATATGATTAACGATGAACAATCTAGAGATCTCCTCTTGAGTTTTTCTTAATCGACTCTCAATGAAAGCACCAATTGTTGAATCTGAAATCGTATACACTTGTGAAAGTCTCCTTGATCCCTGAAAACAACAAACAGTAAGCTATTATTTGCTCTGATCGAGGTCAGTAGGGGTTCTTCGACCAAGAACACTTCAATGCTTAAGTTAGCTTTGAGAGAGAAATCACAAAAGTTTAAGAAGCAATGAAATGACTTACCTTTGAAAGTGAAATGAACATCGATATTTATATAGAATTCTTGGGAGCCACAAAGCGTTTTGATTGGTCGATTGATCCAAGTGTGGGTGTGGGTTCCAAGTGTGGGTCTAAACTGATCCAATGGGAGGTTAAGGAGTGGCCCCCCAACTACCACATGTCACTAATCTCCCAAAATATCACATTTTCAATCTTCCCAAACTACCACTTCTTAAGTAGTAGCTAGCGTAAAGCCCTAGGGGAAAAATAGTCCAAGCCCACCGAAAACACCTAAAATTCACCGTAAAAATTAAATTCAAAAGTTCGGGTCGTTACAGTGGGGCGAAGACTTGGATACTTCACTAGAGCGTAGGTTTGGATGCTTCGCTGGAGCGAAGGTTTGGATACTTCGCGGGGCGAAGGCTTGAATGCTTCGCGGGGTGACGACTTGGATGCTTCACGATGGAGAAGGATTGAATACTTCGCAAGGACGAAGACTTGGATGTTTTGTGTGGTGAAGGCTTGGATACTTTTCTAGGGACACAGTGCATGCTCCGCTCCGATTCCGAGATGCAAAGGCTGTAACGCTACCTTTAAATGATTGAATGGATCGTTGTGCCCTAACTATACTGAATCGTGAGGGCTGAACGAAAAGTTCTTATGAACGATGAACAACTTTCAAGAACTTCGAATATAGTCGATGAACGGCAAACGAAGTATAATGAACAGTGAACATGACTGATGAACGACGTTCAACAACTTTGAACATAATCGATAAACGACGAACGAGGTATAATGAACGATTAACATGACTGATGAACAACATTCAAGAACTTCGAATATAGTCAATAAACGACGAAACAGGTATAATGAACGATGAATATAGCTGCAGAATGATAAACAATGTTCAAGAACTTCGAACGTAGTCAATGAACAACGGACAAAGTATGATGAACAATGAACATGATTGATGAACAGCGTTAAAAAACTTCGAACATAGTCGTTAAACGATGAACGAGGTACAATGAATGATGAGCACAGCTGAAGAATGATGAATAAAGTTCAAGAACTTTGAACATAGTCGATGAAAGACGAATGAAGTATGATGAACGATGAACAACCTAGAGATCTCCTCTTGAGTTTTTCTTAATCGACTCTCAATGAAAGCACCAATTGTTGAATTTGAAATCGTATACTCTTGCAAAAGTCTCCTTGATCCCCACAAACAACAAACAGTAAGCTATTGTTTGCTCTGATCGAGGTCACCGGGGGTTCTTCGACCAAGAACACTCAAATGCTTAAGTCAGCTTTGAGAGAGAAATCACAAGAGTTTAAGAAGTGATGAAACGACTTACCTTTGAAAGTGAAATGAACGTCAATATTTTTAGAGAATTCTTGGGAGCCACGAAGCGTTTTGATTGGTCGGTTGATTTTGTAATAAATAAATAATATATTTTTATTTAAATATATTATTAATAATTGTAATAATTGATCATTATGATGATAATTATTTTAATTTAATATTAATAATAATTGACCCTTATTAACGATAATGAAAATTAATTCTCATGGAGAATATTAATATTATTGAGGTTTTAACCCGATTAAATAATGTATTCAACTAGTAAATACATTATTTAATGTTCGGGTGTCTGTGAGCCGTTAATATCATTACCATGGGCAATTTGGACATTTTGGGAATTATGTGCCACATGGCAACTCCACAATTTTCGAGTGATTTTAGGTTTCACAGAGTGATGAGGTGTGGTGCTCGTGGTAGTTTGGATTTGGATGACATTCTTACTGATAAGGATCAATGAAGATTAGGAAATGGATAAGTGACGTACCACTACAACAAAATAATATCTGCCCGGCATAAGGGCTATGTCGGGCCAACCCTACCATGCGACGGGCGAAAGTTTGCCCAGCGACTAGCCGCGGGGCAAACTTCATCGAGCAGGCCTCTTCGGGCAAAAGGTTAGCTCGGTGGATGACTATGATCCGCTGAGCTAATCGTTAGTCAACGTTTGTTGCCCGGTGCAGTGTTTGTTGAGCAACATAGTCGAAAAACCCTAAACAATCAAGCATTCACAGTTTTCCCGGCGAGGGTGCGTCAGGCAAGACTAACTGGCCCGACGGAGGTACATCGAGGCAAGAGTTATTATGTGATAGTTGCCCGGCGGACATAGTCGCTTGGCCACTGTTTAAAAGTTTTTAATTTTTTTTTAATATTTGAATAATTATATTTATGTAATTATATATATAAATAAATTGAAATAATATTAAAACATGGACAATTATTATAATTAAAAGAAAATTAAATCTAATATATAAAAAGAAAATGTAATGATTGTACATAATTAAAAAAAACTAATAAAATTCTAATTGTTCAGTGGTGGGTGAGCATCATCCTGAGCAGGCTGCTGATTAGGATTCAACTGGGAGGGCGTGCCATTGACATCAGGTATCCGTTGACCTATTTGTGTGTAAAGCATTGTAAGTTGTGTAATGACCCGTTCCAGAAATCAGGATTAGTTTAGTGATTAATAACGGATTAGTGAAGTTAATCGGTACTTAGTTGGATGCGTTCGGACGGACTGTGCGAAATGTCGATTTTGCCCCTAGAATGGGCAAAAATGTTGACTTTCTGTTCAGACGGTCAAATGGACTTTGACCAATGATCGTGGCGTAGTTCGGGACGTCACGGGTTCATAGACAGGTGGCACGTCCGATTCCGACAACCGAGGAGGAAGTTATGACGTTCGAAAGTTTGAGGGTAGTTTGGTAATTTTGTTAAAAATGGGCGATTTGTTGACCTTTCAAACGATCTGGAATTTTCATGCATTTCGAGGACCGTTAGGAAGGTCTCGATCTCCTAAATACAACAACAGGCGGCACGCCGTCATCGGAGGTCGGATGGTAAAGTTACGGATCTCAAAGTACGAAGGGCAAAATGGTAATTTGTCCTTTTGGTCAATTCTGTGCCTAGGGATCTGTGTCCACTGAAAAGTGGACACGTGGCTGTTATTTGGAGATGATGCCCCAGAGATGTGACGCGTGGCTGGGTCTGGATGGTGGTAGAACCCTCAGCCACCGTCTTAACTTGGTTTAAACGGTTGTGGGTCGTGTGTGTGTGTGTCGATGAAGAACAGAAAACAGAGACCCAACTTGTGAGGATTCAAACTTCCCCCTTAGCTAGCCTTAATTGGTTGTGTTGTCTGAACAAAAACTAGAGGATATATGATGTGGATTGTGGTCGTAATGTCGTGGATAGCCGTCGTGCACGGTGGCGACGAACAGAGGAAGGAACCGTACGTTCTGCTTTTGAATTCGAAATTGGATTTTCAGCTTAGGCCATTATGGACGGTTTTAATTGATCAGGAGGGTGATACATGCCTGAGGAGAGTCGAAGGATGGCCTGCCGTGGACGGTGGCCAAAGAACCCGAGAATGGGTAAGGTGAATTTTGATTATGGTGACTTTGATTTTAATCAATTTTAATTAATTCTAAATGGTGGAACCTGTTTATGGAGGTCTTGTGAATTGTTTTGGACGAGTCTTAAGGATGGTGATGATCTGAGATGGCCAAAGACAGGAGGGAAACTTCCATTTTTGAAAGAAGATTGAAAAAGTTTGATCTTGACTTTCATTCTTTGAGTTTAAGTAGGTAGTCAAATAGGAAATTGATGGAAGAACTTGTAGAACTTGGACTGGTCGAAAACAGAATTGAAATGACTGAAGTAAGAGGGTGAACCGGCCACGCCGGTTCAGGCTGAACCGTGAACCGGTCGGAACGGGTTTACCGGAGGAAGAAGATGATTGTGCTGAGGCGCGTGAGGCTCACGTGCAGCCCCTTTGGAAGGCGCGTGGGGGCGTGTGGCACAGTGTCTAGGGAAGTTTTCAACACAAATTTTTATCGTATCGAAGTAACGAACATTTTAAGACTGGTTTCGAGTCGATCTGACATCGTCTCCATATGTTTCCAGATGTTCGAAGATTTTCGACCTCGGTTAAAAATAGTTAAAAATACTGGAAAATTACGGGGCTTAAGTATGATCATTGTGAAGTAGTTAGTGACCTTATTCTGGGATTTGGATAGGCTCGGGAAAGCCGGAGATAGCGAATTAGCCGTGAACGGCGTAGGCGCACGCGTATCGAAGCAACAGCGAAATGGTCTGTGAGTGGACTTTGCTTTCTAACTCTTGATGCATGCATATATGTTTTTATATTTTTTCTACACGTGATTCTCTGATTTGATTTATGATCTTGTTGGTTTACGGTTTTGCATGTTTTTCGAGGTATTTACGGAATTATACGTTTTACGAGAATATGATGGATGTTGTGATTTGAACCTGATTTTCATGCTTTGATTTCAAGATTTGAAATATGATTTGAGATCAATGATTTAAAAATGGATTTCGGAAAAGTGGTTTCGGGCTTGAAGCCCAGTTCAGAAAAGTGGTTTTAAAGAACATAATTTCGGGTTTTTGAATCGGATTTCAGAATGACGATTTTGAATTCGATTTTGGAAAATTGAAAGTGGATTTCCGGGTTTGAGTTCGGAATGGTTATTCCGGATGCCGGCTTACAGAATAATGGTTTCAGACTCGGATTTGGAAATGATTATGGATATGAGTTATGGGTTTGGATCTGGGATCCTGATTAGATTGCGGATTCGGATTCGAAAATGGAAAATGGATTTTCTGCAACTGGTTATTGGGTTTAAAGACCCCAGATATGATTATAACGGGGGCGGGCCTGTATTGGGTTTAAAGACTCGGATATTGATATTTCCCTCGTAGGCCTATTGAGTTTAAAGACTCGGGAGTTTAAAGACTCGAATTCTATTGAGGCCTGGATTGAGTTTAAAGACTCGGATAAATCTAGCAGGTTCGATGGATGGATATATGGTTTCAAATGTGTTTTGGATTTCACTGAGATTTGATGATGACGGTTTTCGATAATGGTTTTCTGATGTTTTGGGCTCTGCCTGGATGATACGTTTTTCGATGGTTTTTGGGGTGAGGCCCGGGATTTGTGAAAACAAAATTGAGTTTGGTTTTTCTTTACTAGTTGAATAACTTGAATTTAGAATGGTTTTATGATGTGGATTTGATATGCATGCATTGGTTTTTACATGGAGGGTAGAAATGCAATTATGTTTTCTGATAACTGTTTTTTGAACTTATACGTTATTTTTGTCCACTCACAGTCTTTTCGTATTTTTGTTGCCCTCCAGGTTGTTGCAGTGCGGGCTGTTGGTTGAGAGAGACGGAGACATCACACCTGCGATCCACAGTAGAATCTGCGCACTCTGGGAAGTCTGGAAACTTTTGGACGGTCGGATTGAGAATCCCTTGTCCGACTTACGTGTCACATGGAGGTTGGACGTCAGTTTAGCCTTCATGTCATGTGTAAGTTAGACGGGAGCAGGACTTAGCCCGTAATCCCGGGGGATTGGGGGTGGGTCCTGTCAAGTTGTGCCTGCATAACTGCATGTTGGGCCTCGAGGCACGCATGGCAAGCCTTAAACTCCGTATTTTCCGCTTGAAAGGTCTCCAAGTTACCCCGCAGCTAAGTGACGTCCTCGGGATTGACTCCCCGAGACGAACTCGAAGATCGGCTGGAGACGTCTCGAAAAAGCCTCGTTCCCATTCCCCGTACAACTTTCCTAGGTCATCGACTAAGATGGCGCTCTAGGATGCAATCGACATCTCGGGATCTGGCAGTTGTTCTTGTAGTGGGACCTCAAGTTGTTGTTGGGTCAACTGTTCCTGAGTCTATTCCACATCTTCTACCATGACGGCCTACAAAGTTGAATAAAGAAATAATTACAAAATTAGGTAATTAAAAATAATAAAATATCTAATAACTGCAAATATTGAACTTACGTGAATAGCATCAGCTGCCTCATTGCCTCGCCCAGCATAAACCTCCCCCCAGGCTTCTACCTCCGAGAACAGGGACTCAGGCGCAAGACGTGCCTCATGTCTAGCCAACAGAGGGCGCGATCCCCCGTGGTGCTCAAATTTCTTTTCTGCCTGATTCGCCTTATTAGCCTTCGATTTTACATGCACATTAGGAAAACAAGTATTACTAATACGAAAGTTAGTAAATTTATATTAAAGAAATATAGAAAAAATAAACTTACTTTAAATTGATTGATGATCCAATGCTCGCATAATCACTCCCACCCCCCACCAACTTGTCTCCTAGCATCTCCTCAGGAGGATTTGCCAGGGCCAGAGCATGCGAGCTCCAATGCTCGTAGTAGGCATGGAGCTCGAACTTCCAGTCAAAATACCGCTTCTGCCAATGGAAGTTTATATATTCCATTAGAGCGGCCTTGGTCTCATCCCATTCAAAATTAATCTGCATGGGCAAATATTAAAGTAGGTTAAACGATAAAAAATTAAAAAAATAATAAAATAATTAAAATTTTCAAACCCGTAAAGCAAACCAACAAATGACGAGGTCCGCGGGGGCTTGTTCTCTAAAGGTGTTAGCCATCATCTTCGATCTGGTGCGAATAATCGTCCCCATTTCCTGCACCAGCAGAGTATGTACATTGGGGTATGGTGCGGAAAGTCGTTCAACTCACTCCACCTGGATCTTCGTTTCGATCGACCTGCAGATCTGCTAAGACTTTAACCCCTTACTAATGCCCCGTACTTTTATGGTACTCCCTAAAAATTCGATTCACATTAGTACACAACGGTATGCAAAATATACATAAGTTTTAAATTCAATAAGATAAGGGGTCTTACTCGATGGGTTATGTGCATCGCCTCCCTCTGCAGCGGCAACTCCAATGACCTCAGGGGCAGTACGAGGTTGCCCTCGTTTCGAGCTGGTGCGATGTCTCGCTGATCGGGGTCCTGGTATCACCCGATCGTCAGGAATGACTCTCGGGTGTTCTGAGGAAGATCCTGGCTGATCTGTTGATGATGATCCATTTGAAGGTGATGACTGCACCGTCGAAGGAAAAACAAGTCACGGAGATGGCTGCTCCGTCAGAGACGGCACTGCTAGAAATGGCTGCTCCGTCGGGGAAAGCATTAAAGATGGAGATGGCTGCTCCGCGGGCTCATTACGACGACCTCACGAAGTGATAAATATACGTAAAGACATCTGCAAATACAAAAGTAATTAATAATTATTATTATTGAAATAATTAAATAATAAACGAATAATCAAATAATCAAATAATTTCTTACAATTTCTAATAGTTTCCAAAAACATGTAGTAATCCACTAACTTCTAATAATGTCCAAAAATACAAAATAATGCAATAATTAAATACAATTCAATAATTTTCAAAAATCATCGAAAAATTCGAGAATTTCCAAAAATACATAATTATTTCAAATAATTATAAAATATACTAATTTTCAATATTGTCTAAAATTTTAAAAAATTCGATAATCTTCATTTTATATATAAGAATTTCAAATATATTCCAATAACTAACTAATTAAATAATTTTCAATAATTCCCGAAATTTTCAAACGAGTTTTTTCCCAAAAATTTCTAATAATTTCCAAACATTTAAAAAAATATTAGTAATGCCATATTTTCCAAAGTAGCAAAATTCAAAAATTTCCAATAATTTCCAAACATATCCAAAAATACAACAATTTCCAATAATTTCCATTTCCAATAATTTCCAAACATCTTCAAAATTTCAATAATTTCCAATATTTTTCAACAATCCACTAATTCAATAATTTCCAATATTTTCCAACAATCTATGACAGGACCCGTCCCAACTGGACTTTGATAACCGTGCCCGGTCCTGCTCCCGTCTAACAAGTCAACTGAAGTCCCGAAAGTACCATTCAGCTCCTATCAGACAAGGGATAACTGCACTGATTTCCGTTCATGCCTCCGCCTCTCAATCAACCCCGAACGTCGTGCCACGACCTGGAGGGTCATCAAAACAGAAAAGGTATGAGTGGACAAAAACAATATCATTTAAAATATGTTTGAAACACATTAGTTACCCTCCAGTTTATCAAACCATGCATGCATAGGGAAAAACATATGAATCACAATCACCCGCCTTCCAGCCAAATCACATAATAAATCAAATCCCGGCTCTCAGGCCAAAACGTATGAACACATAATTTCCTGGCCACACAGACCAAAAACCCGTACTCAAATCCAGTACGTAATCACAAAACATCAAACAGCACTACTCACAAGTGCACAATCAATCAATCTGTACTATTCATCAAACAATCACACAGTCATATCTGCACTACGCGTAGGCCAACCTCGGGAACTGCACCCAGGCACCATCCGAGTCATATCAGTCAGGTCTGGGAACTGCACACGCACCATCTAGACGTACCACATACTCGGGAACTGCACTCACGCAACATCTGAGTCACGTCTAGGAACTGCACTCGTACCATCCAGCACATGATCCAGTATCCAGGATCCACAATCACAAACACAATCCATACCACAAACATATATCAATCATATCATTGACTTCAAACCAAGTCAAAAGCATTCCCGACATGGTTTCAAGCTCAAATACCAATTATGCGCAAATTCGTAAAATCACATTGAAAACATTACAATAATCCAGAAATCATCATTGACTCACCAATTAAGTCAAAATATCATTTTCAAAACCTTTTTGACGCCGGGCCTAGCCCAAAATACCATTTGCACATTTCTCGTAAAACGTGCCCGAAAGACTGATTAAAATAATCATTAAATCACACATAATCATGCCACATCATCAAGACGTCAATGCAAGTCAAATCATGCAATAAATAATGTAAAACATTTAACTATGTATGCATCATGGTTTATAAAACAAACGTCCACTCACACACCGTCCAAACTGCTCGCTTCCCGAGCTGCACGCATTTCCGTAATTTCTGACACTTGCCAAAAATCTCAAATCCTGTCCAAAATTATTATTCAGGGTTATTAACAACTCAATTTACATCATATCAATTCCCCATAATTTTCCGGGATTTAAATATTAATTAAAAACGTAACATAAACCTTCGGACCTTCGAAACAATATCAAAACGGTGTCTGATTAACTCGAAACCAACGCTAAAATGTTCGTTACATTACATAGAGTAAAACACCTGTTTAACACTTCCCCAGAAAACACTCCACGCGCCGCTGCAAGCGGCTGCGCGTGAAAGCCACGCGCGTGAACAATATCGTCCCTGCTACCCGACTACCTGTTATCCGGGTCTGCAACCCGCGGTGCAACCCGATTTATTCCTAGCCAATTCGACCCCAATTTCACCGTTTCTTTCACTAATGTTCATCTATTCAATCCTAATTAAGGATCTGTAAGTTCAATTTCATAAAACTAGGCCTCAAAGTAGTCGACTCAAAGTGAAAACCCGACGGGTCTTAAATCGAGTTCTACCCAATTTCAACCTGTTTCAAGAAATTAATCACACAGGAAGCATCCTATGTCCATGATAAACATAAATTTAAGACCAATTTCAAGAACCCTTACCTCTAAGTATTCGAACGCAACCTCCAAAATTCAAAAATGTCGCCGGTTCTGTTCTTAGTCGTATCACCACCAATTTCTTTCCTAATCGATTTGGTTCGATTCTTTTAGTTCCCAGAAGATGAAATACCACGTCAATTTCAATCAAAACCGTCTAAGAAATCAAATTCGACATTAATTGTTTTGGATAGTTTTTCGGGTTTTCTCAGTAGGGTTCTAGGTCCATATGGCCAGTATTCGTCTCAGTTTTTCACTCAGTTTCTCTGTGGTTTCCTCTTTTCGTCTCAAGTACTATCTGTTTTTCTCCTTCACCGATCAATTTGATCAAATTAAACAAGGGGGTTTGGGCGGGTTCGTTTGTTTGTGTTAGGCATTCAAAGCCACTAATCTTTTTCTTAAAGTGACAAATGTCACTTAATGAATAATCCTTATCCCAATAGGCTGAATCAGCCACTTAAATTAACCAATTACCCCTGCTGCAGAAAATTACCATTTTGCCATTACCATAGAAAATTACCAAAATGCCCCTCACAATTCCAGACCCGTAACTTTTTCATTCGGACTCCGATTGACGCATGCCGCCTGTCTACGGATTCAGCGTCTCGAGGCCTATCCAACGACACTTCCGGAAAGTACAAACAAGGTCCCCGAACAAAAAGTCAACTTTCGGCCCTTATAACTAGGGGCAAAATCATCATTTTCCTCAAATTTTCCAAATTTTTGTTTTTCGAATTTCCGGGTCGTTACAATCTACTAATTTAATAATTCCCAATATTTTTCAACAATCCAATAATTCATCCATTTCCAATATTTTCATCCAAAATCAACAATTCTATAATCCAATATAATAATTAATCCAATAACCAATCCAAAAACCAATCAAATAATATGAATTTATCAAAAAACCAATCCAATCCAATATAACATTCAATTAAAAAATAAAAATAAATTACAAAAATTAAAAAATGAAATTTAGGGCTTACATTGAGGAAAGTAAAAAGAGGAGAGAGTGAACGAGGAGAAAGAGGAGAGAGTGAACGAGCGGAGATGGCATGTCCGATTTGGGGGTTTGGAGTTGTGGGTCGTGGGTTTGGGTTGTGGAGAGAGGAATTTGAGTGAGAAAGGGATTTGAGTGAGGGAAGGATGTGAGCGAGGGATTTGAGTGAGGGAAGGTTGTGAGTGAGGGAAGGATTTGAGTGAAGGAGTGAGGGAGTGAGAGAGGAGGGTGGGGAGAGTTGCAGAGGTCGCATAGCTAGGGATGAAGACGTACGAGTGTGTTTAGGAAAATCTGAAGAGGAAGATGAAAGGAAGGGTCGCAGCTGTTCTAAATGAGTGAGGGACTTTGCCCGGCGCAACCCTCTGCCGGGCCAGGTTTAATGATGCGTCGGGCCACCTTGGGAGGCAGTTTCAATTTTCGTGAATTTTTTGGTGGAATTTTTGAATTTTTGCGAAAATTCATCCTCTGCCGAGCTAGGTCTTCAATAAATCTGACACTTTTGGGTTCGATTGATGTGGTAACGAGTGAGTTTTACGAATTCGACCGTTCAATTTGTAATAAGGTGTGTCTAGAGCTCGCGTGTCGAAAATGGCGACGTTTGGAGAGCTTAAAGGCAGTGGATCAACGAACGACGATTTGTTACCGTCGATTCGTTTCGCACCGTAACCTATTCTCGGGAAGTCGAAATTCCGTGAAATTTTACGAACATGATCTATGAGTGTTTATCATTAATTTGGACGGTTGGATCACTCGAACCACGAAGGAAAAATAGAGAAAATACTAAAAGTATCCTATTCATTAACACTTAGAACTTTTAAAGGAATTTTCAATACTAAGCTTCTTTTTTGGATTCGATTGATGTGGTAACAAGTGAATTTGACAAATCCGGCCGTTCAGTTTGTGATAGAGTGTGTCCAGGCCTCACATGTCGAAATGGCGACGTTTGGAGGGCTTAAAGGCCGTGGATCAACAAACGACGATTTGTTACCGTTGATTCATTTCGCACCGTAACCTATTCTAGGGACGTCGAAATTTCGTGAAATTTTACCGGCATGATCTATGAGTTTTTATCATTAATTTGGATGGTTGGATCACTCGAACCATGAAGGAAAAATAGAGAAAAATACTAAAATCATCATATTCATTAACACTTTGAACTTTTAAAGGAATTTTCAATACTAAGCTTCGTTTTTGGGTTCGATCGATATGGTAACGAGTAAATTTGAAAAATCCGACCGTTCAGTTTGTGATAGGGTGTTTCCAGACCTCGCCTGTCGAAAATGGCAACGTTTGGAGGGCTTAAAGGTTGTGGATCAATGAACGACGATTTGTTACCATCGATTTGTTTCGCACCGTAACCTATTCTCTTGACGTCGAAATTCTGTGAAGTTTTTTGGACATGATCTATGAGTGTTTATCATTAATTTTGACGGTCGGATCACTCGTACCATGAAGGAAAAATAAAGAAAATACTAAAATCATCCTATTCATTAACACTTAGAACTTTTAAAGGAATTTTCAATACTAAGCTTCATTTTTGGGTTCGATCGATGTGGTAACGAGTGAATTTGATAAATCTGACCGTTCAATTTGTGATACGGTGTGTCCAGACCTCGCCTGTCGAAAATGGCGACGTTTGGAGGGCTTAAAGGCCGTGGATCAACAAACGACGATTTGTTATCGTCGATTCGTTTCGCACCGTAACCTATTCTCGGGACGTCGAAATTCCGTGAAGTTTTACGGGCATGATCTATGAGTGTTTATCATTAATTTGGATGGTTGGATCACTCGAACCACAAAGGAAAATAGAAAAAAATACTAAAATGAGACGTGAAAGTTGAACATATTACAAAGAGGCTTGCACGGAGAATCCACGAGATGCGCCGCGTCAAATACCCTGGCCCGGCGGAGGTGCGCCGGGCAAACCCTTCTATCTAAACCCACACTTATAAACATATATATAATTATACTTGATTTTAATAATTATAGTATATAACCTATTTTGTAATATAATGTACATATATTACATATGAATATATACTAGCCTAAATATGAACCTATGTTATTATTTAATAAGTAAAATTTCCAAAAAAAAAAAACCAAAGGAAAAATATTATACAAGGATGTTGCACGGCGAATCAACCATATGCGCCGGGCAAAGTAACTTGGCCCGACGGATCTGCGCCGGGCAAGATCCCCTTGTAATATTTTTTATATATTGCATATATCTTATTTTAATTTATGTATTATATACACCTTGTAATTTACTAAGCAACAATGAAGCCGAGACCCACACTAAAGATTAAAAATAGCATATAAAAATAACATATAAAAATATCATTAATCAATGTAATTAACTAAGCAATAATGTAATTTTATATACATTCCATACTTATGGTGGGTAGACAACATTTAATCAATGTTGGTTTCACTATCCCCCTCCCAATCACCTTCATCATCTGAGCTATGGAGACTACTTGTTTCCTTATCGTCACTTTCAATTGGTTCTAAGGTACCGAGATCAATAAAATTATCATCAATCGCAACTGGCAGGGTGTGGTCGTCGGTTCGAACTCCTTTCCACATTTATGGTGGGTGTTGAGGAATCCTCCTAGTAAACAAAATCGTCAGTTTCCGTGTCACCACCATCTTAACGGTGCCGGTCCTCCAAGTCCTAATTGTTTATATGTTTCACCGTCTCAACTACTTTCCAACCAGCACCAGCTTTTGGATCATCAACGTAGAAAACTTGTTTCGTTGTACTAGTGATGATATATGGATCACTCTAAAACCACCGAATGATTGTGTTGACAGAGGTAGATAAATGATCTTTGATGATCCTGCTCGAGATACTTGGGTCCGTATCAAACCAATGACACTTGAACAATACTACAATCTTGCGGTCCGCATAAAATACCTTCACTACACTTAATAATTTACCGTAAAACCCTGTATCAGCATTTAATCCATCCCCCATCAAGAATACACAACTATTTTGAGTAGACAACTTGTCATTACGCTCTTTGCACACGAAATTAACTCCGTTGACGTAACAATCAGCGTATGTTTCTCCTCCAAGCTGCATCAATTATTTGCAGAACTTGGGCGAGTTGTCATCTTTCAATTGTGACATCTGAAAGGAAACACACAATGTTACACTTTTCACTTAAAAAGTAATTTGATACAATATTTGACTTACATGTTTGGAAAACCACTGAGGAAACAATTGTTTGTTCATTTCCTCCCAATTAGAAGGATATTGTACCTTCATCAATGCCTCGTGATCTTCGTGGAAAGGCCATACTTCATCACAATTGTTCAATATTAACCAATGCGCTACTTCCATACGCCATCGATGATCCCAGGGTAAAAATCGTCTCGCACCAAGATAACATACCTTTGATGCGTGCCAAAAGGATGTTGTGTCTGGTCCGCATGTCGGACAAGCAAGATAACCCTTAATGCTGCATCCCGCGAGCATCCCGTAAGCAGAAAAATCATTAATTGTCCACATTACAGCCGCGCGTAGCGTGAAAACTTCTCCACTGAACTTGTCATAGGTTTGAACACCATTTTCTCATAAATCCACAAGCTCATTAATCAACGGCCGCAAATAAATGTCTATTGAATTACTCGGTGATTTGGGCCCCTGTATTAAAGTACTAAGAGTTATGAATTCTTTTTTCATGCATCTCCAAGGTGTAAAGTTATACGGAACTAAAACTACCGGCCAAATGCTATAGGGCCTTGCAAAACTTTCAAAAGGTTTAAAACCGTCAGTAGCAAGTCCTAATCTGACATTTTTTGGCTCCGATGCAAAATCAGGATACATCTTATCAAATTCTTTCCAAGCATCTCCATCAGTCGGATGCCTTGGTGAATCGTCATCAGTGCATTCATCTTTATGCCACCTCATATCACGAGATGTGTGAGCAGAGATGAAGAATCTTTGTAATCTTGGTTTCAGTGGAAAATAGCGCAACACCTTATTCAGAATCTTATTCTTTCGAAACCTAGCCTCATTACACATAAGAAATTTGTCGAGATGCTCGAATTCACCGTAAAACAATGCACAGTTGTTCCTACATGTGTGAATCTTCACATACCCTAAACCAAGATCCTTCAAAAGCTCTTTCGAGTTATAATTATCTTTAGGGAGGCTGTTATCTTCAAGGAGCATTCGGGTGATGACGTCCATCATGTGATCAAAATGCTTGTTCGTTTGATTATACTCAACTTTCATGTGCATCAATTCCACAACTGCCCCTAGAACCGAAAAGGATTTACAAACAGGGTATAATTCACACTGAGCTTTTTTTAATAACCTTTCATAATGGAGATCTGACTCTTCGGGTTGAGAACTTGGGGCATCCTCATACATATCACCAGATGCAGGGAGAAAAATATCGGTTAATATCTCAACAAATTGATTATTATTACACCGATTATCTGAATCACTATCATCTCGAGGTTCCCCGTGAACTGAAGATATCGATGCAGTAAAATTCAGTTCCCCGTGACAAATCTAATTAGTGTAGTTATGTACGATCCAGTTCCGTCCCAGATGCAAATGGACATCACTCAACGACATCCAACAACAGTTGTTACATTTACGACACGGACATACGATGCGCCTTGCATCACTATAGTAAGTACGTGCAAAAGCGATGAAGCTATCAATCCCATCCAAACACTAATCAGAAGATCTATCCAACATTTGCATCCATCCTTTGTTCATTGTGCATGCTTCCACAAAATAGAACCAATGTAAGTATATAATTATAATGTTTGAGACTCTATACCATCCAAAACCAGCTCGTCTCCTTATGCCTCCGGTGATTTGGCCCTAACCCATTCGAGAGTGCACGTTCTCTGTTGTATAGCTTGTGACCTACGAGGCGAAGTTTAGACCGAGTGAAATTTCGGCAGCATCATCCAACAGTTATCCAAATACACGACGTAGATATTACAAGCTAATATCTAGTATGCATTCAGAGAACAATAAGGGGATATAAACTGAATTTCACACGATCCAAACCTAACCACATAGCCAGCAAACTATACAACACATAGTTGTGCACTCCCAAACTGTTCCGATAAATGGACAATTCAAGAGTCAGTCAATCAATCTGATTCACTGACTCTCAAACGGGTCTAAGGTTTTCAATCGAATTTCGATATACAGAGTTAATCGGGTTGATTAACTTTGAATTAATAGATAAACCAAAATTACCTTACACAATAATATCCAGATTTCTAAGCATTTTCTACAATATATCAAAATTTTCAAACATAATTAAATACAAGTTTTTTAACATAATTAAATTGAGAAGCAAATACACATACCTGTTATAAGTAACCCTTCAAATCAATCACAAATTACCTAAAAAAAAGTAATTTTAGCTTATAATACAAATTAAAATCCCAAAAACAAAAAACAAAAAATAAAAAACAAAATCATTAAAATCATTAATTTTACCTTGGGTGAGGTATTGATGATGAAATAATGATGAAATGATGATGATATTATGTAGGGGTTGTGAGAGTACATGAAGGAGAGAATAATGAGAGAATTAATGAGGAATGAGGAAAAAGATGAAGAAATGAAACCGTTCTGCACTAAATGAAGATTAGACTTTTTCGAAGCGGGCAAGCTTTAATGAACTGCTGGGCTGACTATAGGCGCCAAAAAAATTTCGCGCTAAAAATTTTCCCGCCGCGAGCCATCGGAAACACTTTGCCCGGCACACACGGTTTGCCGTTAAATACATCTGGCCCGGCAGAGTTTGACCACCCGCCAGGCAAACCACCTCCTTTACGCGCCAAGGAAGCTGGCGTTCCCGCTCATGGTTTGCTCGGCGAGCTTCTCTCCATCCGCCGAGCGAAGCCCCCTTTACAGGAAAATATGGGTGCACCGGGCAAACCTTAGCAGAGCATGGTATATTTTCATGTAGTGTACATATATGAAGGTTTTAAATGGTTGTTTTTTGTGTTAGTTATTGTAAAAATTTCCTGGATTTCTATTTGAATTTGTTAAATTTGTTGAAGTTGAACTATCTTTTTTCTAATGTTGATGATTTGATGGAAACTAGAACTTCTTGTCGCCTTAATTATGTATTATAGTTTATTTTATTTCAATATTTTTTTTGTTTCATTTGCTTACGCAAATCTATGACGAGCAGATATCGCACAGCTACCGCTATCGTGATTCAAAGCTTGATAAGGATGATGACCGACGTCGAGCATCTGGAAGAATTTTCATAGGGGGACTTGCAAATAGATAGCAAGCTTCCATTCTTGTGGATTGTTAGGCCTGATGTGGTTGAGGTTAATACGTAGTGGTTGGAATAATTCTACCGTGGATGCTATAGTTGTTGGTGTATCTGTAATTTGCGGGTCTTCCTTTTCTAATCAGGCAACAAACCACTTGTTGGTACGCATATGCATTGATTGAAATATTGGAATGGAAGTGAGCCCCAATCAATGTCACGTGAAGGAAATGCTGGAACCGGAACAAGGGAGGAAGTGTTAGTTGTGCAGTGCACCAATTCTGATAGAGATGCAATACAACAGATGATTACCTCATGCATGTGTTAGTAAACACTTCAAGTTGTGATTGACATCTCTATCATTCTGTTAGGGAAGTTTACAGCTAGTGAGAAACAGTTAGGCTAATCAAGAGAGGTTTCTTAGTCTCCAAGCTAGTGGTATGATGAAAATGTAAGTATATAAAAGCCTACACGGTTGATGTGATTAAGCAATGTTTGGTCCATCACACTCTTTCATTGGCAATTCTTGAACCTCAAATGCATCACAAGTTCTCTTTCAACCTGAGCAAAGCACATTAGCATCTGTCAATTAAGGCCAATTTCAGCAATTTTCTGATAACTTCCAACAGTGTGGTTTCAATGGAGGCTACCATCAAAACAACAACAACTACAACAGTGGTTACAAGCGCAATGGCTACAAAGGAAAGTATAAAGGGAAGTGGAATCCCAGTTACAACAACAGTGGATCCATATCTTGGAATCACAACAACAATAATAAGAACAGTCCTGGTTTCCTTGGAACACCAAACTCTCAACAATTCTTTCCCTCCCCTATATGTCAAATCTGTGGAAGGAAAGGTCACACAGCTGCAGATTGTTATCACAGGCATCAAGCTGATTCTTCCCAAAACTAAGAAGGAGAATAATGCCAAATCTGTTGGAAGTTTGGTCATTCAGCCATTAACTGTTACCACAGGGGAAACTACTCCTTCCAAGGTTCATCACCACCACAAAATCTCACGGGTCTGAATGTTCATGGACCCTCCTCTTCACAACAACACGACTGCTGGATTGCTGACACTGGTGCCACAGCACACATGACATCTGAAATGTCACAGATTCAAAGACCTTGTCCATCTGCGCCCACTGATGTCATTACCACTGCAGGAGGCACATGTTTGAAATGTCATTACCACTGCAGGAGGCACAGGTTTTAAAGTGGCTCATATTGGACAGTCACAACTTGTCACCACTCAACCTTACCTCACTGTTTTGTTTTACCTGAAGTTCTACAAGTTCCTAACATATCTGCAAACTTTTTGTCTGTTAACAAATTGTGTAAGGACAATCATTGTCGTTTTGTTTGTGATGACTCCACTTTTCTTATACAAGACAGGTTAACAGGAGCAACACTCTTCCAGGGACTGAGTAAAAATGGACTTTACCCTCTTTCTTTCCATTTTCCTTCCACATCTCAGCCAAGCACTCAGGTTGCTTTTCTTGGAAAAGCAACTTAAATACAGGTATGGCATAGAAGTTTAGGTCATCCCTCAAACCAGATTGTCACATGTATCTTGAATAAAGCTCATATTCTGCACTCCAAAGATTCATCTCAAACTATCTGTGAATCTTGCCTCGAAGGAAAACTGTCTAAACAGTCATTCTCAAACTCTAGTTCTAAGTCTTGTGTTCCCTTTGAAATTGTGCACTCAGATGTATGGGGTCCTTCTCCTACAACCTCCATTGAGGGATTCAAATACAATGTTAATCTTGTGGATGAATGTACACGTTTTACTTGGATTTTTCTAATGCAAAATAAATTAGAAGTTCATTCTATCTTTCTTCACTTCTGTGCTTATGTTTTGAATCAGTTTTCTGTGTCGATTAAAACTCTTCAAAGTGATGGAGTGACAGGACCCACCCCGATTATCGCCTCGATAACCGGGAAGAATCCTGCTCCCGTCTGACAATCGAACACAAACAACCAAAATAACCACACAATAATTACACCACATACATTGTCAGACCATGGAGAACGTACGATACAACCAACTGTACAACAAGTCAACAGTATCACAGAGCATAGTTACAAAACAAGATAAGGATAAAACCCTACTCTGTGAGCTAACTACACCGCAACGGGAAAACTTTATGCTTCTGCCTCGGCGTTAGCCCCCAAAACTCGTACCACGACCTGGAGGGTATTAAAACAGAAAAGTGTGAGTGGGCTAAAACAAATGGTTACGGAAAACAGTTTTAATGAAATCAGGGTTCACCCTCCATTTTCAAACACGCATGCATAACTAAGTATCTGAAAATACTTGCATAAACCGTATGAAATCTGTTACAAAAGACAACTATAACATCATGTAAAATCGAATGTAACATCAATGGATCAAACCTGCTGGATCTATCCGAGTCTTTAAACTCATATATTAGACCTGCCCGGGATATCAACGAGTCTTTAAACTCAAAACACAATCAATAGGCCTCGGGGGACATCACAGTAACCGAGTCTTTAAACTCAACATATCTTAATCAAGGGCCCTCCCCCGTCATCAATTAACCGGGTCTTTAAACCCAAAACCAGATCCAACAATAGTACCGGGTGTTTAAACCCAAAACCATGTGTAAATAATAACAAATC
Source organism: Prinsepia uniflora (assembly GCA_032719365.1). Taxonomy (NCBI): domain Eukaryota; kingdom Viridiplantae; phylum Streptophyta; class Magnoliopsida; order Rosales; family Rosaceae; genus Prinsepia; species Prinsepia uniflora. The sequence goes on from CM064869.1 coordinate 23,634,212, forward strand.
CAGGATCCATCGTGATCCAAATTCCAAAATCAATCCAAACTCACATTTTATCGAAATAGGACTTATGTCCGAATTTCACGTTCAAATCCCAAAATCCTACTCACAAATATAATCAAAGCATCATTAAAACGTGATATGCACAAATCATATAAAATCACTCATCACACCATTATTAAAACATAGGAGAAACCATAGTCTCGAAATACGTGAAATATGATAATCACATCGAAAAGCGTGCAATTACGTAAAGCAGGAATACCACAATTATAAACATAAAATTATATATAGAAACATGAAACGAGTAAGTAAAAATAGTTATGCATGCTCGATTAGAAAACAAAAGTCCACTCACACTTTTCTGGTTTAATACCCTCTAGGTCGTGGTACGAATTTTGGGGGCTAACGCCGAGGCAGAGGCATAAAGTTTTCCCGTTGCGGTGTAGTTAGCTCACAGAGTAGGGTTTTATCCTTATCTTGTTTTGTAACTATGCTCTGTGATACTGTTGACTTGTTGTACAGTTGGTTGTATCGTACGTTCTCCCTGGTCTGACAATGTATGTGGTGTAATTATTGTGTGGTTATTTTGGTTGTTTGTGTTCGATTGTTAGAGGGGAGCAGGATTCTTCCCCGTTATCGAGGCGATAATCAAGGTGGGTCCTGTCAATGATCACAATTTGGGTCACAAACACTTTCATTAAGCTTATATTAATTTCCCCAATTTTTCGGGAATTTTCAACGTAATTAAATTAAAATCCTAAACCTTCAAACACTCAAAATTATCCCGAAACGACGTTCGATTGACTCGAAACTTGTCTCAAAATGTTCGTTACATTGAAAGGACCAAATCACATGTTGACGTTGATCGGAAATATCGCCTCATGCGCCCTCACACGCCACCCAAAGGGTCTGCGCGTGAAAGCCACGTGCCCTGCACAGTGTGCTACAGTGTCATCGTCTATACCCGACTCTCAGCTAAATGGGTCACGAACCCGCGACAAGACCTAGTTCATTTCCCTTCAATTCTAGCTTTTTTCTTTCAATTCTTCCACCGAAATCCTTCCATTATATCTTAATTTAAGTTCTCCATCATTAATTACACACATCAAGCTCTTAATCCCACATTTCTCTATTGATCAAACAAACAGTTTTAAATTTCGAATCTCACTCAATTCGACTTAGTTTTCAAATCAATTGATACAGAAGCATTTTAAGACTTAAATGAACATTATACAATAATCAATTGCACAAATCCTTACTTGTAGGTAGTCGTACTCAACCTCGAATTTTCCAGAATCTGGAACTTCAGTTCTTGGCCAAAACACGATCAAACTCCTACAATTTTTGTGTGGTTGAAGTCGAAATGAGTCCAGAAGACTATTTTTAATCTCTGTTTGGCTCCTCTTAACTCACAAATTAAACTTCGAATTTTCCCTCCATTTTCTCAATTTTCATGATTTTGGCTTCTTCTCCTCTCTGGTTCTCGGTTTTCCTCTCAAACTCGATCTCCCAATTCACTCTAACTTCTCTGTTTCTCTCAGTCCCTCACAACAGAGTGTTTAAAGCTCCCCGTCTCTCACTGTCTCTGTTTTCCACACTTGACCCAAAACAATACAAAATAACCCCCGTGCTCTGTTCTTCCATAGCACAAACAGCACACATGTGCTTCCACTCAGCCCAACCAGCCATTAATCCATCATTTCTTAGTGACAATTGTCACTTAATTAGTTAAACAACTCAGTTAAACAATCCACTACGGCTGATTCAAATTTCACCATCCAAATTACCATTTTACCCTTCCTTTACACAATTACCAAAATGCCCTTCCTCATTCTAGATTCATAACTCATTCGTCCGAGGTCCGATTTCAGCATGCCACCTGTCTACGGACTCAGGGAATCGAGACCTACCTAATGGTCCTTGAAGTTTGTGAAAAACACGCGTCACGTAAAAAGTCAACTTTGACCTCAATCTTTATAAGGGTAAAAACGTCATTTCATACATTATTTTACAAATTTATATTCTTTGAGTTTCCGAGGCGTTACATGGAGGGGAAGAATACATTAGTAAGGCCTTCCAAATTTTTTTATCCAGTAAAGGGATCACTCATCACAGATCCTGTCCCTATACACCATAACAAAATGGGCTTGCATAAAGGAAACATAGGCACATTCTTGAAACAGCCATTACTCTTCTTCAAACTGCCAAACTTCCTGCTAAATTTTGGTTTCATGCTTCAGCCACAGCCACTTATCTCGCTAACAGAATGCCTTGTCCCATCCTTGATATGAAATCACCCTTTGAAACCGTGTTCACAACATTACCTCTCATAGATCATTTCAAATTTTTTGGTTGCTCATGTTTCCCTTTGCTTCGTCCATATAATAACACTAAATTACAACCTAAAACCAAGAAGTGCATATTCCTTGGCTATGCTAAAAAATATAAAGGTTACATTTGTCATGATCCTGTGTCACAGAAAACCTTTGTTTCTAGACATGTGCTATTTGATGAATATCAGTTTCCCTACTCAAGTATTGTGTCATCATCTCAATCCACTCCTTCTTCCCAGCCTGTTGTCTCACAAAAATCTGTTCCCATGCATGTTTCCATACCTTGTTCTATATTTCCTTCCTTGTTTCAAATCCACTCCACTCCTACTCAGTCTACTCAGGCTCCTGTGAACTCTATCCCTGGTGAAGATAGTGAGGTACACTCCTCACCAACATCACTTTCAAGCTCACCTGTGCAAACTCCCAGTTTGACAACAGCTCAACCGGATGACTCAGATCCTCAGCCTTTCACAGGATTAGCTTAACCAGATATCTCAGATCATCTGCCTATAGTCTCATCTATGCATCCCAGCAACAGCATAGACAATGACTTTCAGCCCCAATTCCTTGAAGTTGTGTTACCAATTACAGGTGTCAACATGCATCCAATGCAAACAAGATCAAAAAACGGAATTGTCAAGACTAAGGCCCTTCTGTCTACCTATACCCATTCCCTTGAAGTTGATCTCACTCTGGTAGAACCCTCTTCCTTTAAGACAACCTCAACTAGTCCAGTTTGACAATAGGCAATGCAGGAGGAAATGAATGCCCTTTACAGTCAGGATACTTGGACCCTGGTTCCTCTTCCTTTCTCCAAAAACTTGGTTAGTTGTAAGTGGGTCTACAGAGTTAAGAAGAACTCTGATGGTACAGTTGCAAGACACAAAGCCAGGTTGGTTGCCAAAGGTTTTAGTCAGGAAGAAGGGCTGGATTATGGTGAAATATTCAGTCCAATAGTTAAGACTACCATTGTTCGATTGGTTCTCTCCTTGGCTGCTCATTTTCAGTGGAACCTAAGACAGTTAGATGTCAAAAATGCATTTCTCCATGGTGAACTCAAAGAGGAGGTTTATATGTCTCAACCCCCAGGTTTTGAGGACCCCAAGCACCCAGACTATGTATGCAAACTCCAAAAATCCCTCTATGGTCTGAAACAGGCTCCTCGAGCATGGAATGAAAAATTCGCCAATTTCCTACCTGAACTAGGATTTCAGACCACCAGGGAAGATTCTTCACTGTTTGTCAAACAAAACTCTTATGTTTTGATTGTTCTCCTATTGTATGTAGATGATATCATCTTTACAGGGAGCAGTGATGTAACAACCCGTCCCGAGAGCCGGGATTAAGTAGACTGATTAAGGTGTGATTAGTGAGGTTAATCGGCGGTTAGGTGGTCCCGATAGGTTCATGAGCCTAGAATGATGATTTTGCCCCTGGTTCGGGCAAAAATGTTGACTTTAGTTCGGGTGGTCGGATGGACTCTGACCGGTGACCAGGACGTAGTTTAGGACGTCACGAATCCGTAGGCAGGTGGCACGCCCGATTCCGACATCCGAGGAGGAAGTTATGATGTTCGGAAGGTTGAGGGCATAACCGTAATTTGGGTAAAGTAGGAGGAATAGTTGACTTTTTGTAGAATCGGGTTTTGGTACGTTGACCTAGGTTGGTTAGATAGATCTCGTCGTCCTGAGTCCGATGACAGGCGGCAAGTATTCATCGGACTTACGAGTTGTGAGTTATGGGTCTAGAAAGTTAGTGGTAAAACCGTAAATATGAGGTAAAAAGAAGGGTAGTTTGGTCCTTCTGCACATTGGGATTTGTGCACAGAGAAAGGAAATGGACGGCTGAGATTGGGCCATGTGGGAGTGTGTGGAGTGGATTGTGACATGTGGCAGGTGTGTAGAGGATTCTGGTGGAATCCTGTACATACACGGCCCAAATAATTGGGGTGCAGCCGTGCCCGTGTTCTTGTGTGTACACAGAGAGAAACAGAAACAGAGGGAGATTGAGAGGGAAAAATTGAGGGTTGATCAAGGTTTTGGATGAGTTCTGGTGATGAGTGAGGGACAAGAGATCGAAGGGAAGCCGGTGAGGTTGTAGAGAGGTGCAGCGGGTGTGTGTGTGAGTTGTGAACCACGGGAAGATCGGGGGAAAACAGGAAGGCATGCAGAGAGTTTGTGAGCTGGTGGTGGTGCGGTGGCCGTGTACGGTGCAATTGAGACCGCGGTGGTGTCGTGAGGGCAGCGTGGAGTCGACCAGCCCCGGAGGAGCTCACGGCGGCGACTGGAGGCAGGTAATCCCTCATCCCTGTACAGTTACTCTGTTTTTCCCGTGAGTTTAGATTCGAAAGTCGTGGGGTTGGGAGTAACGTCCAGGGAATTGGAGGCCAGGGTGAGACTCCTGGAGGTCCCAAGAGTCGACTGTGTGTGCTGCCGTGAAGGGTGGTGCACGGTGGTGGATGGCACGACGGAGGGACCTTAGGTGCTCTGTTTTGGTCGTGGGTTCAAACGGCAAGTCGTGACGATTGGGGCTGAGTCGAAGGTCTAGGAGGGTTGGTTTAGGTTCAGTGAGGTCCAGGGAAGAGTTTGGTGTAGCCACCGTGAAGGGAGGTGAGCTGGGTGGCTGGATCGTGAAACAGGGGGAGTTTGGCCGTCTGGTTCGAACTTAAGTCGACGGGATTGGGGCGGTGTCGAGGTCTGAGAAGCTGGGGAATGGATAGTTTGGAACTGGACGAAGCTTTAGGTGAAGAAATGGAGAGAAAACGTGCAGGCACGGCGGTGAACCGCTGACACCGGTCTGAGTTGCAGACCACTGTGCAGAACCGGGTTCGAGTGAGGAAGACGGTGCACTATAGCAGCGCGTGAGGGCCACGCGCAGCCACTTTGGGCGGCACGTGGGGGCGCGTGCGGCGGCGATGGGCAAAATGGTCTACATGGTTTTTGGTCTAGGTGCTCTAATGAGTCTATGGGAATTGGTTTCGGGTTGTTCGGATGTCGTTTGAGGTTAGTTCCGCGAGGATGACGGTTTAGGGTCTCAGTTTATTTCGTTTAGGATTCGAGGATTTTGGAGGGAAATTAGGTGGTTACTCGTGGACGTGTTAGTGACGTATTTTGGTGGTTGTTGACAGGATCGGGATTTCCCGAGGAAGCCGAGGAACGTGCAGGACGTTCGGGACACGATTGAGGGCTCGGTACTGTGAGTGGACCCTTTCCTTAAACTCAAACATGCATAACTTTTTTCTATAATTGTTTTATATATGTGATTTCATGACTATTGGATTTATGATGTGATTTTACATAATTGCACGTTTTTCGAGAAAATACGGTATTTGGCACGTTTTACGATAAAAGGTTGATTTTTGATTATAATGTTATAGTTTTGGGATTTCAAATGGTAAATGATTTCTAATGATTATAAATGGATTTTGGAACATGATTTTGAGAAAGGATTGGTTTTGAAATCGAAACTGACAATCGGACTTCGGTTAAAGGATGAAAAGTGAATTTCCGGATTTGGGTTCGGAATGACGGTTCTGAACGCCGGAAGGGCTTCAGACCGGGGATTTCGGATTCGAGTTTGGATATGGATTTCAAGTGGTTTTCAGATGGTTTTGGATTGGATTTGCTGGATCTGGTTATTGGGTTTAAAGACCCGGATATATTTGACGGGGGACGGGCCCAGATTGAGTTTAAAGACTCGGGAGTTTAAAGACTCGGATATATTGATTTTCCCCCGTAGGCCTTTGAGTTTAAAGACTCGGGAGTTTAAAGACTCGGATATTATTAAGGCCTGGATTGAGTTTAAAGACTCGGGAGTTTAAAGACTCGGATAGGTCCAGCAGGTTTGATCGGAAAATAATGAATTGATGTTCATGGTTATGACACGGCTTTATGATTCCCAAGCTGTGGTTTTTCTAACTGTTTTATAGTGTTTCTGTTTCTTATGATGTGGTTTATGGTAATTTGGTTTATAATTGTTTTGATAACGAGATTATGCATGTGGTTTTCAAAACGGAGGGTTAAATTCGGTTTTCTGATAAAGGATTTTAGAACTTTTCTTCTATTATGGTCCACTCACATTTTCTGTTTTTAAATTGCCCTCCAGGTTGTGGATGGAGCGAGCGCGGGGTCTTGACGTCGAGGCAGTGTCTGAGGCATAGAAGTGACGAGCGGGATTTCCGAGTGTTTAAGTTTTCTTCTGCGTGCGTGTAAATGTCATCGGTTTTCATTTCCTTGTGTTTCGTACTATGCTCTGTACATTATAACTTCGGAACATTGTATTACTCCTGCGTCTGACTGGGTTCGAGTGAGTTTTATCTGAATGTTGCGTCGGGGAGTCAGACGGGAGCAGGATTTACCTCGGGTTTCGGGGTGAAACCGGGGTGGGTCCTGACAAGTGATGTTGCAATCACAGAAGTTGTTTCAGCACTAACTGCTGTCTTTGATATGAAGGATCTAGGAAAACTGCATTACTTTCTAGACCTTCAGATTGACTACACTCCCACTGGTCTCTTCATTTCTCAGTCCAAGTATATACATGATCTTCTCACCAAAATTTCAATGCTTAACAGTTATGCAGTTGAGACACCAAGTGTGCTTGGTTCCAGATTGAAGAAAGATGATGGTCCCTTGTACAGCAACCCAACAAACTATAGGAGTATTGTAGGTGCCTTGCAGTATTTGACCTTCACCAGACCCGATATTGTTTTTTATGTGAATAAAGTCTGTCAGTATATGCACACTCCCTCAGAATCTCACTTTATGGCTGTCAAACGAATCCTCCGATTTCTAAAGGGTACACCCCGTCATGGGATCTCATACAAAGCTGGTTCCTTGGACCTCATTGCATACACTGATGCAGACTGGGCAGGCGAATCCGAATGATAGGAGATCAACAATAGGAGTGGTTGTTTACCTTGGTGAAAACCCTATTTTATGGATGTCCAAGAAACAGACTACTGTCTCTCGATCCAGCACAGAATCTGAGTATCGTGCTCTAGCCATTACAGCTGCTGAAGTTTCATGGATTCGACAACTTTTGTGTTCCTTGCACATTCCACTTCTTAAGCCTCCCTTGATATATTGTGACAGTACTTTAGCTACCAGTCTATGTGTCAACCCGATCTTCCGCTCTCGAGCAAAGCACATTAAATCGACTACCACTTCGTGCAAGAAAAGGTGGTTCGAGGTGATCTTAATGTTCAGCATATCCCATCCGGTGATCAAGTTGCGGACATTTTTACCAAGGCCTTGACTGATGACTTGTTCTACTTGCACTCCTCCAATCTGATAGAATGGGGGGATGTTAGATGTGCAGTGCACCAATTCTAATAGAGCTGCAATACATCAGATGATTGCCTTATGCACGTGTTAGTAAACACATCAAGTTGTGATTGACAGCTCTATCATTCTGTTACATTTTGTTAGGGAAGTTTACAGCTAGTGAGAAACGGTTAGGCTAATCAAGAGAGGTTTCTTAGTCTCCAAGCTAGTGGTATGATGAAAATGCAAGCATATAAAATCCTGTACGGTTAATGTGATTAAGCAATGTACTGTGATAAACAATCAAGAATACAATCATTGAGTCTCTTTCCTTCTTCTTCCTCCTGTTTTCTTTCTGTTCTTCTCTAAATCTCACTCACTTCCACTCATCAAATCACTCGAGTCTGAATACCAAACAGGAAGACGAGGGAAAAGGCTAAGCAATGAAAAAAAAACAGTAATACAAAGTTGTGATATTGTTGGAAGGTCGTCTTGCAATAATTTTGAACGATTGATTAAGGAGGCCCTCCAGTTTGGTGGGAGAAAAGTAAGTGCCAGATATGATGCTTAGTTTGTCCTAATTTTCACGTTTAACATGTTTGGAAGGCTAGGGTTTATTTTCATTTTTTTTTTTGTCATTATTGAATCTAGGGTTAGGGTCGGAATTATTTTCATGTCTATTTGTTGCCATTATTGAATCCAGGGTTTAGATTTTGGGTTTGTTATTTTCATGTGTATTGGTTGTCACTGGATTTCAGACTAAAAATCTCAGTCTGTTCTCCCAGTCGTTACAGTATGGTTGAAGCATTTCGACTTGGTTTTTTGAATAAAATTAGTAAAATCGAAAGAAACAGAATGAAGAAGCAGGCTGGCGGGTTGGATAAATATTAGATACATTTTACCTTAAATTATTTTGCTTGTCCAAAATTTGGAATGGGCCGTCTCACTGTTTGCCAGACTTTCTTCAGTTTGTTAGAGCTAGCTAGCTAGTATCTCTAACAGAAAGGAGTAAATTTTACTAGCTCGATCTCTTTGAATTCTACTTTGTTGGTACCTTATGTAGAGTACAATTTGATACTTAAAAACTTTGCACTTACGTATTACATAGTTTGATTGCAAGATGTAGTCTAGTGGTTTCATTGGCCTGGTTTGTTTCTAGATTTAGTTTCACCAGAGAGAGTAAAATGTGTCACTGACCAGATATCAACCTTAATCTTCCATCTGGTTCTATGAGGGGCAAAAATGAATTTCATACTAATATTTGTCTTATATACAGTCACCAGAGAATGTAAAATGTGTCCCCGACTTGATATCAATCTTAATCTTCTCTCTGGTTCCATAAGGGGCAAGAATTATTCTCATACTAATATGTATAGGGACACCTTATACAAAAAAAAAAAATACATGATTTTGAATTCAAAATTCTGATTATATAAAAGATATAGGGAAAAAGAAATTTTGTAACTGCACCATTTGAAACTTAAAATAATTTTCAAAATTGGCCACTTATAAGTATCATGGCCTAATACTAATTAATAGTATATTTTGTTCTCCATACATTATGTGGGAGGTATTGATTTTGAATTTCGTATATGGCAAGATCGAAACCTAATGCATGTGTATGTAGGAGATATCGGGTATATATATCATTATATGAAAATAAAAACAAAAAACAAAGAAAAAAACAAAAAATTGTTTTAAAAGTGTATTAGTTGATTAGTAATCAATTATATGATCTTTAGTGTTTAAGATTTAAGGGGAAATGGTTGGCAGCTTTTAGATATAGTTAAGGGACTGGCAGTTTTCCCCTAAGAGATCAATATATATATATATATATATATATATATATATATATATAATAACCATGCATTAAGAACAAATAATACTTATGAGAGAGGAATAGGGATCCTAATTAATTTTCTAACATTTATTAGAGGCATTTTTCATATGCGCTCTTTTAATACCGCGTTAACTGCTTGTTTCGACTTATGAAACCCATGCATGCATGTTGAATTGTTGAATGTTGATGAGACCAGACTGGAAAACTTGATTATATTTTGCCGGCTACGTTCATGTCGTACACGTACTGTATCACCGACCGACTTAATTAATTGGTGTTACACACAAGACGTACGTACACCAAACAAAATAAATAGCAAGCAAACAAGGACCCGTAACAAGATTGAACCGCAACATCGATCAGCTGCAATTATGAATCACAATAATCTACCCTCCTTCCAGCTATATATGCATGCACTTATGTTTTTAAGCCACGTTAGATGATAGATCATATTGATATTGGATTGAATTGAATTACTTGTCAATTTCATTGTATCTTTGATAGCGATTATCCAAATGTTTTATGAGCGGGTTCTCTCACATGCACTTTGATAGCGATATAGTACGTAGCCAGTCATCTTTATACTTATTGTCCCAATTAAGTTTCAATAAGTGAAGTATAAGCACTAATTCTGGGGAAAAAAAAAAAGTCTTAAGGTTTAAAAGTAATTATCTGCATTAGCATATGTGGAAGATTTCAAGTTTTACAGTTATAATTCATAAATGACGAGGATATATATTCATTGTAATGTCGTTCTTGCTCCTAACATTATTATATATATATCTCCGACTTAATTAGTGTCAGGGGCTTGAAGTTTTCATAGTGATACAAAAGAAAAGAGTAAAAAAAGATTGCTATAAATGCAAGGAGAGCAAAGCAAGGAAAGTTATGCCATATTTCCCAACTCATTAAGACTTGTGCGCCTAGTTTAATTGGTAAAGAGATGGGATCAGAAGCAGGCTTAGAGTTAGAAACCAAAAAACCCCATGCAGTTTTTGTGCCTTACCCTGCACAAGGCCATGTTATCCCCATAATGCAATTTGCCAAGCTTCTCCATACAAGGGGATTCCACATCACCTTTGTCAACACTGAGTTCAACCATAGACGTCTAATCCGATCAAAAGGTCCTGACTCGATTAAAGGGTTATCAGACTTCCGATTTGAGACCATACCGGACGGACTGCCTCCTTCGGAGAAAGACGCAACCCAAGATTTTCGAGTTTTGAATGTGTCAATTAGAAAAACTTGTGAAGGTGCGTTTAAAGAGCTGCTACTTAAACTGAACTCATCATCGCCAGCAGTTACTTGCGTAGTTGCAGGTGGTGTCACCGGCTTTGCCAGCAAAGTTGCAAGGGAATTAGGGATTCCAGAGGTTCAATATTGGACTGCCTCTGCTTGTGGCTTCATGGGATACTTGCAATTCACTCAACTCCTCAAACGAGGCATTCTTCCTTTCAAAGGTAGGCATATATATACTTCCCTTTTGCTTAATAATAAGTCATTTTAATACTTTAGGAGCTGACATTTGTTAGAGTTCGGGATTGCATACATATATGTTCATAATAAGGAAAAGGGGAGGACATGGTGACAACTCCCACTTTAACCATAGATTGAGTATATAATTAACGTAAAAATATAAGTAAAATGATAATATTTTAACTACAGTTAAATATGATATTTCTCTTAATTTTTAATTAACAAATTGCCATATGTGAGCGAGTAACGCTCACATGAATGCACTCGTAGTAACAATCAATTTGAATTTACTTTTATCGATTCTTAGTATAAATTCAAATTTAGAATCCCTCCAAGAATTTATTTATTGTAATTGATTTTTTTTTTTTGGTGAAAGAGGAACACCGAAAAGAAATTGTGCCATGCACATTATAACTACCGGGCAACGGCATCAAGTCGTATACGTACTTTTCAATATTAATTATCCTTCAGTGACTATATTTTTCAAGTTTCAAGTAGAACAAAGGAATAAACAAAGCGAAACAAGAAAAACGCTCACCAACCATGACAAAATGTTATCAATTGTCATATATATATATATATATATATATATATATATATTGCCACAAATAAATAATTTTCACCTTCCATGAATTTCAGATGAGAACTTCATGCATGATGGTACGTTAGATACACCAGTTGATTGGATCCCCGGAATGAAAAATGTTCGGCTTAAGGACCTCCCAAGTTTCATTAGGGTTACTGATGTCAATGACATAATGTTCGATTACTTGGGATCTGAATCACAGAATTGTTTGAAGTCTTCTGCCATTATCTTCAACACGTTTGATGAATTTGAACACGAAGTGTTAGAGGCAATATCAGCTACGTACCCTAACATTTACACCATAGGCCCACTTAAGCTGCTTGGCCGGCATTTTCCAGCTGAAAGCAAAATGGTGAATTCAATCAGCTCAAGCTTGTGGAAAGAAGACACAAAATGCATTGAATGGCTCGACAAAAAGAAAGAAAACTCAGTTGTCTATGTGAATTATGGCAGCATAACAACGATGACCGATGATCATCTCAAAGAATTTGCATGGGGGCTTGCAAATAGCAAGCAGTCTTTTTTGTGGATTCTTAGGCCAGATGTGGTGAAGGGTGACCTGAAAATTTTACTCGATGACTTTTTTGAGGAGACTAAGGATAGGGGTTACATAGCAACTTGGTGTCCGCAAGAGCGAGTGCTAGGTCATCCATCTGTTGGGGCATTTTTAACACACATTGGTTGGAATTCTACCATTGAAACAATAGTTGAAGGTGTGCCTGTAATTTGCTGCCTTTCTTTGCTGAGCAGCAAACCAATTGTCGATACGCTTGCACTTCTTGGGAGATTGGAATGGAGGTGAGCTCCGATGTGAAGCGTGACGAAATTGAAGCACTTGTAAAGGAGATGCTGGGAGGAGAAAAGGGGATGAAGATGAGGGATAAGGCTAAGGAATGGAAGAAAAAGCTGAAGAAGCTACTGATATTGGAGGGTCATCGTACAATAATTTTGAAAGATTGGTGAAGAGGCTCTCTACTTAATTAATATGAGTAACAACTTAATTTTCTTCTTTGTGAAAATCTATCAAATCCATGCTGGGCTGTTTTTATTTGCAATAGTGTTCTCTTTTCATGTTTTTTTTTTGTTGGTTATGTAATTCTGAATTGCATGTTTCTATATATATTACTAAATAAATTGTCTCACAGTTGAAGGAGACTTGCCTTTTGAATAAAATTAATAATAAGCTTTATTAATCGGACATGTAAGTCATGGAATTAGCCAAGCTTCTTCACTCTAAGGGCTTCCACATAATTTTTGTCAACTGAGTTCAACCCCAAACGAGTATAAATGTAGTTTACAAGTATTATCTTTCTAATATTTTCCATAAAAAAGTATGTGAGTATTTTGATATATTTTTGGAAGTGTCTGTATTTCGATGTATTTTTTCTAGACTTTTGTTACCTTTTCAAGATGGAAGAAATCTATTGAATCCTTATGGATGAAAAATAAGATATATACAAGATTGTCTCTTCTTCTTGAAGTGAAATATTAGTCACTGAATTAAGTGTACCGAAGGCCCAGCAACATTTACACACAAGAAGATAACCCAAATTTTTTATAATTATGAAAACCAAGCCCAGCACTATTATTGCCGTATGTGGAAAAGTAATGGTACTTCTCTTGACTGCATAGCGACTAGTTACAGATGCCAGTCTCCTAGTTATAGATGCCAGTCTCCTAGTTATAGATGCCAGTCTCCTAGTTATAGATGAGGTAATTATTCAATGATTAAAATCATAACTAAATTTGAAGTTAACACTTTAAGTTATAAGCTCCCTCACTCAGCCACCTCCCCTTTTCTCCGAAACTATGCAAACTAGTAATTAACGGCCATGGTATTCCTCTACACTAATAAGTGCGTGAATTTTTTTTAGTTCGACTCCATATATATCTGGGATGATATACCTATGGGGGAGTTCAATGCTAGTGACTGGCCCTATTATGTCGCTTATCACAAATCCTCCTCCCGTGACATCATTGTACTCATACTACTTATAACACCAGTGATTTTGTTTAGGTGAATAATTAAAATCACATTTTAAAAAAAATGGACTCAACGAGTAAAACAGCAATTCCAAAAAGTTAAGTTTATGTAATTATTTGCTAAAAGTTAAAAATGAAATCATATACAAGTCATCCACACTATCTGATCGATCATACCTTTTCCATGCATATTTGAGACAAGAATGATCGATCACACGGGATGCACAAATTGTTCGGATGAGGGACTTGCCTAGCTTCATGAGAGTGATTGATCTCAACAACATGATGTTAAATTTCTAGCGATCCAAAACTCAAATGTCAGGACCCGTCCCAATCCCCCCGGGATTAATGAGGGACGTTCCTAATCCCGTCTGACACGGAGTGTTCAAGATCAGGGAAAATCTGAACCTTTAGCCTGATCGGCTTCCAGAGAACACCAGGATCGGATGAGGTATGTGATGTCTCGGTCTCTGCTACCGTCCGCACCGTATTCAACATGAAGGGCATTGAAAACAGAAAGACTGTGAGTGTACAAAAATAAAAAAGTTTATAAAATATATTTCATAAAAGGCTTTTATGCCCTTCACTAAAAAGCATGCATGCATAGTAAAACCATTTATCAAACCACATATGTTTCAATAACCAAATCTATACGGGCCCCTGCCCAAAATGTAACGACCCGTCCCGGGAGTCGGGATTAGATTAGAGTTAATGATGGATTAGTGAAGTTAATCGGTGATTAGTTGGAGGTGTTCGGCCGGACGGTGCAAAATGACGATTTTGCCCACTAGAATGGGCAAAATGTTGACTTTTAGTTCGGACGGTCAATTGGCATTAACCTATGACCGTGACGTAGTTCAGGACGTCACGAGTCCATAGACAGGTGGCACGCCCAATTCCGACATCCGAGGAGGAAGTTATGATGTTTGGAAGTTGAGGGCACTTTCGTAATTTGGTTAAAAGAAGGGCATTTGTTGACTTTTTGAACGACAAGGTTTCTTGTAACGACCCGTCCCAAATTCCAGGATTAGATTAGTGACTAATCACGATTAGTGAGGCTAATCGGTGATTAGTTAGGCGAAATCGAACGAACGATGCAAAATGACTGTTTTGCCCCTATGCGTGGGCAAAACGTTGACTTTTCATTCGGGGCGGTCAAATGGACTTTGACCGATGACCATGACGTAGCTTAGGACGTCACGAGTTCATAGACAGGTAGTACGTTCAATTCCGACATTCGAGAAAGAAGTTATGACGTTCGGAAGTTTAGGGGCATTTTGGTAATTATGGTTAAAAGGGGAAAATAGTTGACTTTTGACCTGGGATGTCCGATGCCGAGGGCCGAGGACTATTACGTAGATCGGGACGATACGAATCCATAGACAGGCGACACGTCGAATTCGGACGTTCGACGACGAAGTTACGGTTCACGGAAGTTTAAGTGCACTATTGCGCAAATTACGAAACGGTTGCATTTTGGAATTTAGTGGGGCCCAGATATTTTATGGAGGCCCAATGGATGAGTGACACTTGTCACCCATCCACAGGCCACCCAAATTGATTCATGCATCTCCCTTTCCCGTTGCATCTCCATTTCTCCATTTCAAACCCAAAACATTTCCCCGATCTCACCATTCTCCTATCCTCTGTGCTACCCAAACCCTTGACCCTATGATCGTGTCTGAGAAGCAGAGAATGAGCTGAGGACCAGATGAGGGTGGCTGGACAGCCAGAACCGCCGTGGGCTGCGGCTTGGAAGAGAAGGACCCGAGAGGTATCGGTTAAGCCCGTTTTGATCCATTTTCCATTTCTGTGATTATGGGTTGTTTATACCAGTTTTAATGGGTTATTTAGGTTGCTAAGGGGTTGTTAATGTGGTTTTGGTAGGTTTTGGATGGCTGTGAAGCCATGGGGGGAGTTTTGGAAACTTTGAACCGTTTGGTTCAAAAATCAAACCATGGGATTTAGACGTTTTTTTTATTAGTTTTAGGGATTGGAATGGATGCGAAACATCAAATTAGGAAGAAAAGAATCAAAAAGGAAGAAGTAGGATGAAAAATGGGAGTCTAGAGCACAGAACCGGTCACATCGGTCCAGTTGGACCGGCCAAACCAGGTGAACCGGCCAGACCGGTCGGCTGTGTGTGGAAGATGATGAATAGTGTTTTGAGCCTTCTAGGAGTGCGTGAGGGCGCGTGAACAGTAATTTGGGAAGTTTTCAACACGTGAAATCTTCTATTCGATGTAACGAACATTTTGGGACTGGTTTGTATCGATCGGACACTGTCTCGATATGTTTCGAGGTATCGGAAGATTTAGGGTCGGTTTAAAAATAGTTAAAAGTTCGGAAAATTACGGGGTTTTAATGGGGGGTTAATTAAGTAGTTAGTAACCTTTATATTACAATTTGGACAGGTTTAGGAGTCCCAGTGATAGCGATTAGCTCGGGAGAGCCGTATAGCACGCAAATCGAGACGGCAGCTCGGACGGTCTGTGAGTGGACCTTGTTTTCTAAATTGGTGCATGCATAAATATTTATTATATGTTTTAAATACTTGTTTGTGATGCCATGAGTGCATTTGTATGTGTGGTTACGTATAGGCACGTATTTCGAGGTTTCGGCCCTATACGGGTTAGTATGTCTTTATTGGTCTAAATGAAATGGATTTGGATTTCCAAAAGGATAAATTCAGGTATGAGATCCATTTGGTTTTGTCTCGAGCATATGACCTCAGATATCAGGCACGGTACCCAGCTGATGTCCTATGTTTGGGCACGAGACCCAGGTTACTTTACGGTTTTGATTTCAGGTCAGGGAACCTTAAATGGATTTCCCGGTTCATGACGTTTTATGGGAACCGACATGAACCCTTGTTATGGTATTATGGTTCATGACGGATTATGGGGACCGGCATGAACCCTGTTTATGTTATTATGGTACATGACTACGCCCAAACTACGCATTAAATTAAACACGTAATTCGAGTGTTATGCAATTTAAACCCTTTTTGTGTAGATGTAGTATTGGTAAATAGGGATCGTTCTTAACTGGGGAAATTAGGGAACATTAATAATGTGTTAGTGAGAGATGAATAAAAGAATAATGAATTAAATAATTAAATAATTAAATAATTAAATAATCAAAGAATTAATAAATTAAAGAATAGATGAATGAGAGAATAAAGAAATAAAAGATTCAAAGAATAAAGAATTAAAAGAATAAAAGAATAAAAAATAAAAGGGATCAAAGAATAAAAGAATAAAAGAATAAAAGAATAAAGAATAAAAAGGGGGTTTTGAAAAGATTTGTAATTTAAGCTAAAGACAACACTAACTAAAAATTAAAATGTAAATGTTCATGCTAATTAGAACTTACAAACCATAGAGTAGTTTCATAGACAAAACCCACACTTTTACGTAAGTAATTTCGAATTAACAATCACATTAATTCTAACATTTTGCTCATAATAAACCAATCACGAAATCCTACCTTCATCATCTCAAATACTTACATACATCTTTCAATATTATAAATGCATCAACCATTAATGTGCGTCAAACATCAATATGCTTCAAACATTTACAACATGATTTACCTTAAGTTTATAATTAAATGCGCCGACAGCGATCAACATTAATCTCTTCAATTCTACTCTAAGTGCACCGACAGCGGATAAAACACTTAACATCAAATTGAAGTTTAAGCACTAAAACATATGAAGTAAAAGAAATTCAAAAGTAAAACACATGGAGATTGCATTCTTACTTACAAATGTTAGAAAGAAAATACCAAGAACAATAGTAAAGAAGAAATGAAAATAACATAAAAATAACATAAATTACGAATAAGAATTAAAAGAAAACTAATTAATAAGAAAATCTACAAGAAGTAAAAATGGTCCCCAAAAATGTCTCTCAAAAGAGAGAGAAACAAAAGAACTAACTAAGAACTAAGAACTAAGAACTAAGAAAGAAATGGAAGAATGAAACTAATTGGGGACTCCCCAAATACATGAAATGACCTCCCTATTTATAGAGGGAGTGCCACAATTGTTTAATTAAAAGTACAAAATTAAAATATAAAAATAGCAATAAAATAGTACATGAAGAAGTGATGGGAAATGAGGAGATTGGGTGGGAAAAGATGCTGATTTTGGGGCAAATATGCTGATTTTAGGGAAAAGTGGCTGATTTTGGGGAAAAGTTGCTGATTTTGGGGCAAATATGCTGATTTTGGGAACTATTGGGGGGCTGCTGGATTTCAGCAGCTTCCCACCGAATTTCCTTGCGATTTTTCGGTGGTTTCTCATATTTCGTCCATAATTTCTTCGTTATAATTCCGATCGAGACGATTCTTTCACCAAAATGCTCCAAATTCCAAGCTTTATTTATTTTCTACAAAAATATCACAAAATAAATTAATTTGTCTAATTATTTATTATTTTAATATTAAAAGTCAAGTATAAAGGGTATAAAATAATATAAAATAACGCTTATTTGAGGACCTATCAGTACATGACGGTTTATGGGAACCGGCATGAACCCTTGTTATGGTATCGTGGTTCATAACGGATTATGGGGACCGGCATGAACCCTGGTTATGTTATTATGGTACATGACGGTTTATAGAAACCGGCATGAACCCTTGTTATGGTATCGTGGTTCATGACGGATTATGGGGACCGGCATGAACCCTGGTTATGTTATTATGGTACATGATGGTTTATAGGAACCGGCATGAACCCTTGTTATGGTATCGTGGTTCATGACGGATAATGGGGACCGACATGAACCCTGGTTATGTTATTATGGTACATGACGGTTTATGGGAACCGGCATGAATCCTTGTTATGTTATTATGGTACATGACGGTTTATGGGAACCGGACATGGAGGATATGGTCTATATGTATATTAACTGGATATTATGGATCATGACGGTTCAGGGGAACCGGGCATGGATATTTGTATTATGTATATATATGTGCACCGATCCTGTGATTTGACTGTGGTTTTAATGATTTGATTTCAATGATTTGAAATGAATTTCGGAAAAGTGATTTTGGGCTTGGAGCCCTGTTCTTGTGATTTCGAAAATGATGTTTTGGGATTCGATTTTGAGGTTTTTAAAGGAAGTCTGGAATTGGGTTCGGGACGATGGTTCCGGATGCCGACTTACAGAAACAT
The DNA here is from genome assembly GCA_032719365.1 of Prinsepia uniflora. Classification (NCBI taxonomy): domain Eukaryota; kingdom Viridiplantae; phylum Streptophyta; class Magnoliopsida; order Rosales; family Rosaceae; genus Prinsepia; species Prinsepia uniflora. The sequence goes on from CM064869.1 coordinate 23,652,873, forward strand.
CGTTGCGAATTCGACTATGGATTTTCTGTGGTTTTCACTGATTGGATGAAAATGGTTTTGAGTTTAAAGACCCGAAAAAAAAAAGAGAAAACCCACTGGATCTGGTTTGAGTTTAAAGACTCGGATTGATTGACGGGGGGAGGGCCTTGGATTTATATGTTTTGAGTTTAAGACTCGGTATATGTTTTGAGTTTAAAGACTCGGATATGATACCCCCCCCCCCCCCCCCCCCCCCCCCCCCCCCCCCCCCCCCCCCCCCCCCCCCCCCCGAGGCCTGTGATTGTGTTTTGAGTTTAAAGACTCGGATATTCCGGGAAGGACTGGCTATTTGCGCATTTTGTTTTGAGTTGAAAGACTCGGGTGCATTTGAGATCCAATAAACTTGTATGATTGATGTTTTTCACTGGTTTTCCGATATTTTGGTAGTGGCCCGGATAAATTGGATTTGATGAGTTTTGGGACCGAGTTCCCGGATTGAGATTGATTTGAGATTTGAGGCTGAGGCCTGGATTTGAATAACGGTTTTAATACAGGTTTTCAAATGGTTTTTCTTGGATGGTTTTTTATATGAGGTTTTTGAGATGAGTGATTTCAAGACTTGAATTGATATGCATGCATTGGTTTTTGCATGGAGGGTAAAATGTACATTGTTTTATTGAACTGTTTTCTGAATCCATTACTTATTTTTGTCCACTCACAGTCTTTCGTGTTTTCGATACCCTCCAAGTTGTTGCGGTGCGGGCTGTTGCTCGAGAGAGAGACGGAGACATCACAACAAAAATCCACAGTAGTTCGGCGCACTCTGGGAAGTCAGGTTACTCTTAGGTTGACTGGATCAAGAATCCCTTGTCTGACTTACGTGTCACATGGAGGGTGGACGTTAGTGTAGCCTTCGTGTCACGCGTAAGTCAGACGGGAGCAGGGTTTAGTCCTTAATCCCGGGGGATTAAGGGTGGGCCCTGACACAAAACCATTTACTGAAATATAGAACATTATAAACATATATGGGATCTCAGCCCAAATCCATTATCAATCATAAAACACAATTTCGCAAATCCAAGAAATCATGTTTATCCAATTCATATAACCAATCCTGTCACGGTATCTAGAGCTACGCACGAGGGTACCCGGGGTCTCAAAGCCCAAGTCTCCCTAGGCTCCACCCAGGTCAATGTCCGTAGATCAATGACCCTCCCTGGGGGTTATAATCCATAGCCTTTCTGAGAGTAAGAAACCCAACAGGGGCGACTTCACTCAGTTAGTGCTCCGTGACTACTCCGGGGTCCACCCAAGCCAACGACCCTCCCCTGAGGAGACAATCCAATATATAAAGGATGGTATACGAAAAACCTTTTGAAATCATTCTTAAAACCTTTCAAGGGTTCATGCCCGGTCCCCATAAACCGTCATGAGCCATAAAAACCTTTCAAGAGTTCATGCCGGTCCCCATAAACCGTCATGAACATAAATTCATTTATGGGTCCCCGACCCAAATCACAATTTTAAAACATAACTAGGCTCTAAGCCCGAATACACATACAAACTGGATCTCCGGCCTGAATCGTAAATCCAACTGGGTCTCGTGCTCGATTTTGTAAACCAAATGAACCTCGTGCCTGATATCGTAAACCAAATGGGCCTCGTGCCCAATTTCATAACTAAATGGGCATCGTGCCCGATACTTGAGTCAACTGGGCCTCGAGCCCGATACGCAAACCAATTGGGCCTCGAGCCCGGTACTTAAACCAACTGGGCCTCCGCCCCGATGCCTTGTTAAATCAAATGGACATCATATCCGAGAGTTCATAAATCAAATGGGTCTCGTGCTCGGTCCATATTTCCAAATCCGAAATCGATTCAAGAACCAATTGGGCCTCTAGCCCGAGAACGTAGCTAAATGGACTTCGAGTCTGAGGGTTTCCAAAACAAATGGGTCTCGAAACCGAGTTTACCTTTCCAACTCCAAAACCATTTCATGAAATCATTTCCAAAACTATAAGTACGGAAAATCAGTGTTAAATCGAAAACCTCGCCTCGAAATGTGTGAAACCATGTAAATCACAATCATCCAAATCATCATCATAGTTACATATCCATAAAACATATAACACATTTATGCATGCATCAAAGTTTAGAAATTAAAATCCACTCACAGAACGTCCTAAGTTACCGCCTCGATTTGCGTGCCGTAACACTCACTGGGACTCCCAAACCTGTCCAAATCAATCTAAAGGGTTACTAACTACCTTATTAACCTCTCATTGAAATCCCGTAATTTTTCCGAATTTTTAAGTACTTTTAAACTTAATCCTAAACCTTCGGATATCCCGAACATTATCGAGACTGTGTCCGATCAACATGAAACTAGTCCCAAAAATGTTAGTTGCATCGAATAGATTAAAAGTCATGTTGAAGTCATCTACAAAGGATGCTTCACACGCGCCGTCCAAAGGGGCTGCGCGTGAGACCACGCGCCAATCACTATTCACTATCCCCTACCTCCAGCTGACTGGGTTCGCTGGTTCGAACCGGACCGGACCGATCTGGACCGGCACGGCCGATTTAGGGTCCAAACTCACTCATTTTCGATCCAATCTTTCCCCTTTCAATTCCTAACCTCTGTCTACTCAATTCCTATCGATCTAGCCAATCAAAGCGCAAGAAGACCCACTGAAATCATACCTTCCATGAACAAGCCGTGAGCTTGATCTTCAAGCTCGGTTCCTTAGCTTCCTAGCCATCCATTCTCATCCAAATCGATCCTAATCAAGTTGTCTTGGTCCCTAGGTCATATTAGAATCGAATAGAACACCAACATCAATCAAATCTTAACTTCCAATTTTCAAAATAAAGACTGAACTCTCGGGTTCGGTTTAACTTACCCCCCCCCCCCCCCCCCCCCCTCTCTCTCTCTCTCACCGTGAGCCGTCGTGGACCCCCGTCTCATCACTCTCAGTCTCTCACTATTTCTCACACAATTGTATTGATGTAAGTTTGATGGCGGTGGTATGTCATGTGGGTTGGTTTGCTCAAATGAATGGAGAATAGAGGAAGGGGGGTGCTCGGGTTAGAATGAAACAGAGAAGGATGGCTGATGATGATCAGGTGAGAGGGAAGGAGAATGGACGGTGGAGATTGAGAGATTAGATGAGATGGAGGGTGGAGATGTGAAGTGGTTAGGAAATATAATTAAAATAAAACAAGTATACCAATCATCATTTAGATCCACAAAATAGGGGTTTGGGCTAATGGGATGAGTGACACTTGTCACTCATCCATTGAGCAGGAATTAAATATTTGGGCCCACCAGTATACAAAAGTAATCCGTCTCGTAATTCGTGCAATACTTTACCTCGAACTTCCGTAAACCATAACTTTCCCGTCCGAAGTCCGATTTCGGCATGCCGCTTGTCTACGGATTCGTATCGACCCGATCTACGTAATGGTCCTTGACCCTCGACCATCGAACCTTCCGAGTCAAAAGTTAACATTTTGCCCACGACTAACGGCAAAGTGGTCATTTTACGTCGTTCGTCCGATTTCGCTCAACTAATCACCGATTAACCTCACTAATCCTTGATTAGTCACTAATCTAATCTGAAATTCGGGACGGGTCGTTACATCGAAACTGTTTAAACTCTTCTACAATCATCTTCAACACATTTGATGAGCTTGAGCATAAAGTGTTGGTGGAAATGTCAACCAAGTTCCCTAGCATATACACCATTGGCCCTCTTAATTTGCTTGGCCCGACATTCGTCTCGAACCGAAACCAATTTGGTCAAATCTCTTTGGCTAAAGCTTATGGAAAGAAATCACAAAAGACATTCCATTCATCAACAATTTGATTGAATCACATTAATTTACATCTGTTTTACATGTAAGCTGTGAGTTAATGAATGAATGCAAGTATTGAGCTCAGCCATTCCCATTTATACATGAAAAATTTAACAAAAACACTACGCCAGATGGTTGTTTGAATCCCTGGTCTTAATTGGAAATGACAGCATTTTGAAGTAATAAATCCAAGTCTTGTAGTCTGTAAGGATCGTTGAACCATATGTAAGTGTATGCCTACTGATTTAATGAAAACAGATGGAAATGTATTTTCTCAACATGAAGAAAATGGTTATAGCATACCTTATATTACTCAAGTCGGGATAGATCGCTATCGCATCTTTAAAATCCTAATCAAATTACCAAAAAAATTAAATAAATAAACACACAAAAAATCCCAATCATCTCTTAATGCAGATATATCTGGCTCTCTTTTTCCATCTGTTGTAGATAATATATGAAGAGACCTTACCTGTTCAGCTGTTGAAGATGTGTAGGTAATCACACATGCCATCCCAGCTTTTGTTGCTGCCTAAAGAGACAGTTTTCAATTCACACATAAGCTAATCATGTTTACTGAATTTTATTTATTGAGGAATTATTCAATCTGGTAAATCTTCTGAAGTCTTTGCAATACTAATTCTTACTATTTTTCTAAAACACGAATTAAGAATATATATAAAGTAACTGATTGTTACAGAAAAAGGGAACAAGATGTACCTGTAGCCCAATAACGCTGTCCTCAACGACCAAACAATCTCTCTCTGAGATACCGAGGCTCTGTAGGCACCAAAAAAGTTACACCCTTTCTATGATCATATTCATATACTTCAACTTAGGATGTTCCATTACTGACCTCGGCAGCTGTAACATAAATTGAAGGGTCGGGCTTTTTTTGCTTCACATCATTACCTACAACAAACATGACAGAAAAGATTGATTTTTCATTTTAGTACAAGAAATATTGAATTGATGCATCCTTACTTTAAAAAAAAATAAAAGAAACCAACAGATTCCAACAAAACAACTAAACAAGTTCAATCTGGATAACTGGAAAGCATGATAATACTGAAACGAATGAAAAGACCAGTACAATAAATCTTGTCCATCCATGCACCATAAAAAATCATACAACGGAGGGACTGAAAACTAATGCTACTCAATGATGCAAATAATGTCAATGTTCCTATGCGCATCAAAGAAGTAGATAGCGATATTTGTCTCATGACATGTGTCTCTCACACAAGGTTCAATCAAAATAATTACAGAAGAATATCGCATTTCAAAAGTAACGGACATACCAGCAAGGAAGCAATCCAGACCTTGAAAGCGCTCCTAAGATCAGGATGGTACAATACAATAAATTGATGAGTCATTGTTGTCGAAACAAAGAACTAAATACTAGTTCTCACTGCGATAACAATATCAAAAAAAAAAAAGCTTACAATTCCTATAAGATTTTGAAGACATAGTATTACTGAACTTTTAGTTGCTGCCGAGCATACAGCAACCTTTTTGCCCTACAAAAATTAGAGAGAGAACTTTCAACAAACATAAAAATGCACTCTAATGCAATAGAGCAGATACTGACAATAGCAAAAGAATAAACAGATCATGATGAGAACGTTTTCATTAGAGATAAACTAATGAATAAAATTGTAAAGAGAGTAAGAGACCTTTTAAAACTGAAATGTAGATCAAGGGAATCTATGTTACCATACGTGATTTGAAGTACAGAGAAAACAAAATGAATTTTCAATCGTAAAAATATTAGCTTACAGCGGCCTTGGCCTCATCCATTAATCTTAAAACTCCTGGTCTTGGTTCCACCTGCTCCATAAACATAAATTAGTGTATATAGCTGATACTTATTTATTCACATGTCTGCTAATAAATTTTCAATATAACAAAATCGAGAAGAAAAAAACAAAAACACAATATATGCAACGTGTATAAATGTTTGCTTACAGTTCCGGATTTGATAATTTCTTTGTACCTCTCAGTCTTCCAATCCTACAAAACCATAAAAGGATCAACATGAATAAGCTACACAGCATTCAACCAATCCAATGCTCAAAAATCGAAATTGCAAACTGCATATCGGTAAAGTAAGATAAACTCAAGCTTTCCAACCTCAATGCAATGCCTGTTTATTTTATTTTCAGATGAGCTGTAAATTTTCTAATTCGTTTATGCCAAATAGGAACGCCAAGATCATACAAATTAACAAAGGGCTAAAAACAACTCGCCCTCAATTATTGCATTTTTTTAGTCGTGAACTATACCTTCAGTGCCATTTTGGTAAAATTTGGAGGGTATAATTTAACCAAGATTATAGAATTTAACCTTACACTCTTTATGTGGAGGGTGGAATAAAACTTAGCCCATTTGATAGAGTTTGAGGAATTGAGGGGCCAATTGAGGCATTAACCCACGATGTATTTTTTTCTTCCTTTTTTTTCACAACCCAAACGAATAGAAATGGAAAAAGTAAAACCTGAACAGTATCGATGAGTTGGGCCCGGTCCTCATCGGTTTCTGGAGGCTTCTCGAAGATTGTGGACGACGGCCAGCCGTGCTCCTTAAAGTACCTTAAACAATCCAAATCCCCAATTCAGTAAATTTTGAATCTTTAAGAAAACTGAACAATAATAAAAAAAATCAAAAGAGAGGAAGAAATAGACCATCGCATATTTGGGCTTGCCACCGCCTATTTGGTTCTGGAGCTGATCATAGAATTCGAGGTCCCAATTGAGGGGCTGAGAAGCAGAGGAAGAGCATCGGACGTTGAAGT
>CM064869.1:23660003-23710003 GCA_032719365.1 Prinsepia uniflora
AATTAATAATTTTCTAATTCATTTTATGTTAAAAGCTAAATAACTCTTGCATATCATCTCCCACCCACATTACTGAAGTTGCCGATTCTCTCCCGCCGACGGAGCCTCTTCCATTTCGAAAAGAACAGAGGTTTGATACATAGCAGGGGGAAAGGGCCGAGATGGCCGTTGACTCTCGATCGATCGTGCTACGAGCATCGGTGATCCTGAGTTGCTGGGGCTGGGCCAAGCTGAGACGTTGACACTCAGCTTAATTAATTTCAAAGCAAGGTGAAATTGTAAAATTCAAACATAATGAATTGCATCTCTACAAGCAGGATATCATAACAATGGGTAAAATATTCAGGCAAGAAACTAAAACCCAAGATGCAAGAAACAGATGGTTCTAATTATACACAACTTAAAGTGAAGGACGCTGAAATAAATCGATTGCGAACCCCCATCGACAATGACCAAATTTGCTGTGCTTATGCTTCCCGTATTTCCCCTGCTTGAACTTGTCGTGCTTCCCGACTCGATATGATGAAATTGTGAGCACCGTGAGCGCCATAACCGCCAGGCATTAGATTGTGAGCACCACGTGAGAACCATGGTGAGAAGAAACTTGAGTAAGATGATGAACAACGTATGCAGCTGCAGCACCTCCAGATAGTACTCTGTACTCCCCTTACGCTCGTAGCTCGCGGATAGAGAGTCAACGGCCGGCAATATCCGCATCTCGCCCTTTCCCTCCACTCTATTTCAAACCTCTGTTCTTTTTGAAGTTTAAGAGGCTCCGTGGACGAGAGAGAAGCAGCAACTTATAGAATATATGTATATTGTAGAGTTGGGTACTGTTAAAACCGCTAATTGATGCGCTTAAACTGTTATTTATTCGACGGTTTATATTTGACTGGATAAAAGTTAAATGGTTTGAGAATTCAAACGTTCCATTAGTAACGGTTTGGATTTTCATTTTAATTTGTAGAAATCCATTAAATTCAACCGAATAGTTAAGAAATATATTAATTTCTAAGAATTTAATAAAAGATTATTAAATACTTTGTTGATAAATTTTAGTATAGTAATAATGTTTGCATTTTTTTTAGTATTAAATATTGATTCTTTTTTTTTTGTATCCTTATTTTTTCTATACCCTTATTTTTTTTATTCTTTAACGGTTTTAAACCGTTTCAATCCAAATTGAACCGTTAGTAACGGTTAGATTGAAACGGTTTTATTTCTAATTTTAGAAAATTCAAACCGTATCCAACCGTTAAAATTTATAACGGTTTGAATTTGAATATTGTCAATATCTATATCGAACCGCACCGTATTCATCTCTAATATATTAGGTGGGAGATTTAATCATACATCAAGGTCAATTTGTATCTTATAATATAAAATGAATTAAAAATAGCTTAGACTCATCCACATCAAATCAACACATTATTGAAGAAAAATAGAAAACTTGAGGGAAGAATCCTGAGTAATGTTGTTAAAATATTAGATAGTAAAATAAAATATTTTAAATGAACATGAATGATTGTATTATTTAAAAATATAGGTTATATTGATATTGATTATTTGTAGTTATTTTATATATTATTTTTTTATTTTTATTCTTTATTATATATATTTATATATTAAATGATTTAAAACCGTTCGATTCTAGTTAAATTGTTAATAACAATTTTATTTTTAATTTTAAAAAATTTTAATTATATAAATTAATAAAATTTTAATAGTTTAAATTTGAATACGATCAGTATCGAATCGCACCGTGCTGATTGCTTAATGATCATGCACCCTCTCCGATAAACACCCACCGTTACTAGACGAATACATATTTTCTCCTCCCACCGACCATCTCTGGCAAACACACACCATCACCATCCCCGGCTAAATCTCTTCTTATGCTTCCTCTTGAACTCCAGTGCAAGATGATTCCAAAATTAGCTGACCAGATTAACCCTTTAGAATTCGCCGGTCTTACAAATTCGATCGGCTAGTCCTCGTCCTCCCTTGCCCGCCCAACACACTGAAAGAAACAAAATCTTCACTGCCGAGATGTGTATCGCCGACGATGGCCTTCACTTGAAAAATCCCTTCCTCGATAGTTTAAAGCGAGACATCAAAGTACCGTCAACCTCGATAGAAATCAAGATGTTCTTCTCACCTTTTTTCTCTAGGCCTTCTGGTCGAGGTTGTAGGCCATGGCTATGGCAGTGGCTCGTTGATTATTCGCATTATGTTGAGGCCGGAAATAATGTCGGTGCCCTTGTCGAGGTTGTGCCAAGGTCGATGCCTATGGTTTGCCTTCATTCGTTGCTTGCATTGATGAACTGCTTCGAGCTCAATTTCACAGATACAAACGAATTTGGAAAAGAGTTTGGAGCACTTTTAATAAAGTACGTTCATCATTTTAGAAATATTTGAAATTGTGAAATGGGTTTGGTATAGGGAATCAAAACTTACCTTATTGTGCAATGGCCTTTGTGGATGAGATTAGAGTACGAGATGGTGGTGAAAATGACAGAGAAAGAAGAGGTTTAATTGGCGACGGTGATGGTAGGTGTTTACAAGAGATGGTGGGTGGAGGAGGAGAAGAGTATGAATGGTCAAATGGGTTTTTTTTGAGTTTGTCCGTAAATTCTTACCCTATATGAGTACAAATGGGTTTTATTATTCTAATTAAGACTTATCCTCAATTATTTGAGTGTTTATCCAAATCCTACACATTGGGTAATGAGTATTATAACATTTTACATTTATTTCTCCTTTCAATTTTTTTCCTTATGCTTTATTTTGTTTTAACTTCTAATTTTTTTATCTCTTTCAATTTATTTTATTTTTCATTTTCTTTTTACTTTTCATTTTTCTTTTACTTTTTTTTTAAAAAAATTTCATTTTTCTTCAACTTTTTATTTTTAACTTCTAATATTTTTTCCTTTCAATTTTGTTTTTTTTTTGTTGCTTTTCATTTTTGTTCAAATCCTCTCAATTTCTATTGGAGTTTATGTTACAACCAAGGATTGAAATATCGGTATCGACGGATATCTCGCTAGTCAAATTTACAGATATCTCGGCTCAAATATCGATATCGTTTACGGTCAACAAAAATGACATAAATTCGGTCTTAAAGTTGGAAATTTGGAATGAAACTTTGGGAAAAATTTAAGTACTCAATAATGGTTATATTTGACTAATAAAAATGATAAAATAATTTTGCTATAATAAATATATGATGAATCATATGATAGAATATAGGTCTGACGATAACTAACAGTAAAAAATCTTAAAGAAAAACTTAAATTAAAACATAATTTTTATTGATAATATTGCACTAACAATACTTTACACATTGAACTTCATTAAAACCTGCTAGATGAAACTTTAATCGCGTTATGCCTCCACACTCTGAAACTGATGTTTACAAAATGAAATATGACAACGTTTTTTATTTACAGGAATTGCAATGGTATATTTCCATGCTGGGTCAATTTGTCCAGGGTCTTTGGCGGCTTTCACTTGCAGACCGTCCTAACTGTTATCTCGATATGCGCGCCATAAGCCTTCCCGAGGCAAATCACCATACACCAAAACCTCCGGACCTGTCCAAACCATACCGCAAGGTCTAATCATCTCAATTAACCTCTCATTAAATCCCCCTAATTTTCCAGAATTTTAAACTTATTTAAAATAGACCCTAAACCTTCAAACATCCAAAACTACCCCGAAATAGTGTCCGATCAACTCGAAACATGTCCCAAAAATGTTCGTTACATCAAAAGAATGAAATTACATGTTGACTACATCTCCAAATCTGCCCCTCGCGCCCCCACGCACCACTGCAAGAGGCTACGCGTGAAGCCCACACGCCAGAACAATGTTGTCCCTGACATCCATTCGAACCCGTTTAGACGGTTCACTAGTTATCCGGTTCGACCAGACCGGCGAGATCGGTTCTTAGCCAATTCTACCCCGTTCCACTCCTGTTTTCCTCCATTACCTTTGTCTAACCATTTCCTATCGATCTATGGGTTCAAAACTAGAAAACCAAGCCTAGAAATTACCTTCCCGACCGATGAATAACTGGCCAACTTTCCTTCGCCCAGTTCTCGCGATTCCAAGTCCAATAGCTTGGTCTCAACCTCTAGAACATGTTCCAATCATCAAAATTGATTAACAACTACTAAAATCGAGATTATTATTTTCAAGCGAAAATAGGGTCGTGACCACAATTGGACTCTAGACCGTCCAATATTGGTAATTTCGGTCACTATCGCCCAAAATCGACGATATGCGTCGATAATGCCCGAAATCGACAATATTGAGGGGAAAATTACCTTCACCCCCCTCCCATTAGCTATCGTCGACCGGAATTAACGAAATTTCGGCTACATATAGCCAAATTTGGTGATATTTTCATCAGTGGTTACAACCCGTCTTGAAATTTAAAGTGAGAATTAATAAATGACCAATTTACTCTTCTATCCTTAATTATCAAAATTTATCGAGTTGACCAAGGCTACTGAAGAATTTATTTGAGAATTTGACTCCGAACACTTTTCAATTAAATAAAGAATGAGTAGAAAATGTCGAAATGGAATTCAAAACTTGAAAACAAAACTCATTAAAAATTTCATTATAAACAATTTTTAAGAATTTATAAAACTCCCTTTAAATTATTTCATGGTTGTGAAATCTTGAAAAATTTATATAGTTTACTTTAATTTTTGTTAAATCATTCAAAATGAATGATTTAAGTTCTTAACAAAATTTTGATGTTAATATAAATTCGTAACATTTTTGTGTTTAATTTTGTTGATGAAAGATGAAATAACTTATATTTAATTGAAATAAAGATATTTTAAATAATAATACCTAATAAATAATAATAATAGTAAGAATAGAAAGAAAGAAAAAATTGTAAAGGGAAGAAAGAGTGTTAAAAATTCATAGATATTTTGAAGGATGAATACAAAATATACTTTGAATTTAATGGGCATTAAATACCCTCAATACCCATGGGTAAACCCTCACCCTCCCATTAGATAATTGGTAAATTTTTACTCATCTAATTTCTACCCATATCAACAATACCCATGGGTACCCATGCCCATAGGTAATTATACCCATCCCTAGAGAAGAGGTTTATTCGTTACTTTTTTTTATTGTGGGAAATGGGAGATTTTTGAAAATTATCTATATAATATGTCGTTAAGATTCAAATTTGAGATCAATAATGGGAGATTTTTGAAAATTATGTATATAATATGTCGTTAAGGTTCAAATTTGAGATCAATCTAGAAGTCAACATTAAAATCAGCTGAATTAGATCCAATTGACAAGGTTTATTCATTATTTGTTTAAATACGTTATCCTTTCTTCGTTATTTTAATTTAAAATTGTAATTTCATTTAAATACATGACACTTGTGCTAATTTTTTTTTCTTTCATGTTTAATACACTCTTCAATTTTTAATTAGGATTTGATAATTTCGCTTCAAATTAGTAACTTGTGACTCATGTTTCATTATAAGTTGCTTATATTGATGAAAATAACTACTCCTGATCATTTTTTGACAAATAGTGTGACAATATTGATAATAACGGGTTACATGTCATTAAGTGTCGATTTATAAGTGATGAATCGTCACAAAATGAAAATATAGGTTGACCAAAATCTCTCCCGAATTTTTCTTTAAAATTCGTGAGAAGTCTTACTTCCGTTTAATCCTCAAAAATACTTCCTAAATTATCCTTACCCTACGAACCAAGCTTTAAGAGAATTCTATCGAGAATTCAACAGACTCTTAGTTGTAAACCAGTCAACTCGTTTTCCAAATGTCACAGGGATAATTTAAATGTCGAACTAATATCCACACAACACAAAACAAATTACAACAAAGAAACTCCAAGTCCTCAAAATTTACAATGCCCTAGAGTGGATTAGAGCACACTGCGTTGACTTAAACTTTACAGGACTAGTGAAATCCTACGTGATGGCAGCGCGACAAACGATTATGCCTAATCTCGTAGCATCGTCCTGCTAAAGCCTAGAGGCCATAACACTAAAACAATCTTAGTGGACAACAGAAAAATAATGAAGCATAGCCACACAAATAAGTGCTGATAACCATAATAAACAAAATTATGATAAACCGACCTCATAGTAAACCATACTTACAATAAAACTCTCCTTTACAAATATATATACGGGGTACAGCTTAGTTTACCTTGAAGGAACCCATGTCATATCTCATTGTACATGTCATCGTGATAACCCCGCCAAAATGGTATTTCAAGCCTTAGCCCCACATTCGAACTGAAGTCGTCATCTTCCCGAGCCATAGCTCGATATGCTAGCCCAGGGCCGTCCCAATGTCATAGAAGGCCTAAGGCATATTTTTCATCAGAGGCCTTCTTCATTTTATATTTAAATATATGTTTTTTTTAATTTCATCTAAATATAATTTTTTTTACATCCAATACCTAAGGTATATTTTTTTAACAAGACATTCTCAAATTTCACGAAAACAAAAAAAATGCAGAAGTGAGGTAAAAAAAAATAGTAAATTACAATAGATAAAATCAAATTTATTGAAAAATCAATCTTCTTGCTTTTTTAGATGCAAAATTATTAATTAATTTTTCATATTCAAGTTTTTCTAGCATACTTTTCTCAATAGATAACATGGCTAATCTATTTAATCTTTCTTGTAACATACTAGAACGTAAATAATTTTTTATAAGCTTCAATTTTGAAAAACTTCTTTCAGCGGAAGCTACAGATACTGGTGTTGTCAATAAGATTCTATAAGCAACCCAAACATTTGAAAACGAATCAAATTTGGCTATGAAATTTAATATTTCAATTGGTTTTTTAATTTCTATTGGCAATATTTCTCTTAAAATTTTCAGCTCTAAAAGTAAATCTAATTCATCAATGTCATAATTATTATCATGTTTTAAAAACTCTTCAAGATTAAGACATTTACTTTTCAAATCATCATCTCCCAATTTCTATAATTTATTCAAATCATACATAAAACCATAAATATTTTCAAATAATTGAAATTGTTCAAACCTATTTGTAATAGAAGAAATAGTTTGATCTATTATGCATATAAAGTAATCAATTCTAAATGATTCTTCAGCTGATAATATTGTTTCATTATTTTGATTCACATTCTCATCAAAATGTTTTTTTCTTTGTGTCTTACATTTTACTCTAAATACCGGTTCTATTTCCATCTCAAGTGCTAGTTTTTTTGCAGAAACCATAGCAGATTCAAAGCCAGTTTTTCTATAATTCTCAAAGAAAGAAATAAGACCTTTTAACACATGCATAATGTTGATGCAAAAATTGTACCAACGAAACTGTAAAGACACGCACGCACACCAAGACACAAGAACGTACGTGGTTCACCCAAATCGGGCTACGTCCACGGTGTTTCTCTTCTCTCATTAATAATATGATGATATGGTTTGTACAAGTATAGGAGGTTTAGAACCTTAGAGAGAGAAAGTAGAGAGAAGAGAGAGAGATCCCTTTTAATGGGAGAGTGGCTCCCTATTTATAGAATTTATTTAGGGTTTAGGTTAGGAGAATAGTAATGGGCTTTGAGGCATGGGCCTTGTGTAATCTTTGAGGTCTTCTGGTGGGCCTATCTCGTGGTCTAGTGTAATATTTTGACAGACCCGTTGCTTGATTAGATGTCATGTCGACACATAGCAACATCAATATCCATATCTTTATGTTGTAAACTCTTACTAACACTATTAACCGCATATAGAATGTCATACCAAATAAACATGCCCAATATAAACTCAAAGTTTTCCAAACCATATGTTGCTAAATTTTCAACATCACTTTTGGATTTAGGATCAAAGTCACCTATTTCTATTAATTGATGCAAAGCACCTCTTATTTGTGGAGCTTGGTCTCTTATTGCTCTAACACTCAATATACGATTTTCCCAACAAGTTTGTGACAATGGTTTAATACTTAAATTAGTCACATTATCTTTTAAAATTTTCCATCGCTTTGTTGAAGAAGAAAATATTGAATATATACGTTGTACCACCCCAAAAAAAGATTGAGCTTTATCACAAGAGTTTGCAATGTCACAAAGCACTAAGTTAAGATTGTGGCAACCACAAGGAATATAGAATGCTCTTGGATTTATTTCTAACAATCTATTTTGTACACCTTTCTTTTTCCCCTTGACGTTAGAGCCATTATCATACCCTTGTCCTCTTACATCATCAATACCAAGTTCAAGATTTGATATTAAACCTACAAGTTCATTGAAAAGTCCTTAACCTGAGGTAACATCTACTTTTAGAAATTCTATAAAGTGTCCTTCTATCGTTATTGGACGTTTAGATATATCCACGCACCGTATTACAAGTGACATTTGTTCTTGGTTACTTTTGTCTGGTGTACAATCAAGCATAACTGTAAAATATTTTGCCTCTTTGATTTTTTTTCGGAATTTTTTTTTTATTTCAGATGTTAACAAACTAATCAATTCATTTTGTATCCTATGACCAAGATAATGATTATGAATTTCGCAACCATTTATTCGTCGCATATGTTCTTTCATTATTGGATCAAACTGCCCAATTGCTTCAATAAAGCTTAAAAAAATACCATTGCTTTCTTGGTAAAGCTTCTCATTTGTTCCACGGAAAGCCAAATTATTTTTTGCAAGAGTTTTAATAACTGGAATTATTCTTATTAATACTTCTTTCCAATGTTCTTTCTCTTTGTTAATTTGCTCACAATATTATTTGTTGATAATCTCATTTCTAAATCAATCCAACTATTCATATTAGGCATACGCTCAATACTTTGTTCATGGCTTCTAAGCCTATCACTAAGGTTTTTCTAATCTTTAAATCCATCATGAGCAAATTGACTTCTACTAATTTTTGAGTTGAATAATTTGCAGCAAAAACAAAATACACTGTCCAAATCTTTTGAATAAACTAACCATTTTCTATTACGAGTTTCTCTATTTGGTAATTGCTTATTGTAATGGGTTGTAGAGAAATGTTTAGAACTCTCATCTATAGGAAAACTAACATTATATTGTCGAATAAGACCTCTTTCTACTAGTAAGTTTCTTATATTTGTATCTATGTTCTTCCATTGCCCAGGATCATCAATATTATCAATGTGAATTTTTTTCCACTGTTATTCAATATTAGTTTCATTTTCTTCTTTTTGATTAATCATCTCATCAAGTTCATTGTTTGTTGCATTTTGCACTACATCTACATTGGGTAAATCCACATTTTGATTTACAGCTACATCTGCAACCATATTTTCCTTTGTGACTGCCACATTTTCTACTACATTTTCTGTGTTTCTCTCTTTATTTATAATAACAAACTTATCAAGAGCTATTTTTTGAGATTGAATTAATTTTTCTATTTTTCTGAAGTTTTGCATACCCAAATTCAAATTTTCTAGTTGACATATTTATAAAACAAGACAAGATATAAAGTGTGAAGCAACGATTGATAAAACCTGGTTTATCAATTAATATATTTGAGGCTTGAGAATCCTAAATCCTCTCCTTGTATCCAAATGAAGTACCTGCAATTTTGTTAAGAATCAAATTTGATCAGCATTAAAGTACATATGGGCATGGTTACATTACAATATGTGCAGATGTTCCCTATTTGATTTAACAAGACTTGTGTTGAGTGGATTAAAGCAGTATTACAACTAAGCTGATTTCGGTTTTACAGCAACTTCCAGAACCCCATCCACACACCACCAAAAGAAAAACAGTAATCAGTATTCAGTAACATGAATAAAGACCAAAACATTCACCAGACAGCAATTTAAAAAAAAAGAAAAAAATTGATATAAAAGCTCGTAACCAATATTTGAAGCCATAATATTTTTAAAACATACCTTTAACTTGTGGAAACATGTGACAATTTTATAACCAATGTCATTTTGCAGTGCATAAATAAGACGAACTGTTGTATAACCAAAAAGAACCTATTTTCAAATGTAGATCCTTATAATCATCTTTACCACATTTCCTAGAAGTATACCCGCCCCCCGTACATAGATTTGATTATAACGTTCTCACCATGAGACAAGTGTTTTGGTATCATGTGAGGGTTTGACTACGATTTACGAACATAGTAATTTCTATATAAAAGGCTCCTAAATTAATCACTATACTATGTTATATTGAAATTAGAATCATAATTAAAGTCCTCACATAAGTAAAGAACCTGAGTGCTTACTATTTCCCCCCTTGTGAATCATGCTCTCCACCAAAATCAACCGAAAATTGGAATCTTTATCCTTTCTATTCCTTTCCAAATTCTTCCTAATTGACACTGCCTTCTTGATAAGGTGATATAAATCCACCGAAATTTCAGGTGCAAGACCTACCTAATGACAAAATGAAAATATAATATGTAAACATTAAAACAAAAATTGGCAGATTTTAATTTAAAATTTCAAAGGAGAAGACCTTACCAATTTCAATTTGAAACTCCAAAATCCAAATACAATAAATACTTGAATCAGATTTAGTCTCAAATTCAGAGTAGAAGGGTTAGGCTTAGGGTATGAAATTAGAGAAAGATGGACTTGAAGCAGTAGATTTTTTGGTGATAAACAAGGGAGGGAAAAGACGAATTTAAGGGGGGAGCTGTGACGTGAGGCAACGATAATAAATTTGCAGTGTCCTGCTGCAGATGCAACTGCAAGCTACTGCAAGCTACGAGCACAGCTAAGAGTCTACGCAGGCGGCCTCTCCCTAGTCCAGTACAATACTGCATCTAACTTTTCCCTTTCTCACGTTCTCAGAGATAGCTATTAGCTGTCTTTTTTTAAAAAGAAAAACATAAAACCTGGGCTGTTAAATAAGGTGTTTTAAATGGGATTTAAAAAAAAAATCTGATAGTGAATATGAACTTATATGTTAAAGGAGGCCTTTTTGAAGAGTGAAGCCCAAGGCCTAGGCCTTGTTCACCTTAGGCTTGGGTCGGGCCTGGCTAGCCATAGCCATCAACCCTGAGCCATAACTCATTATCAGCTTATCCCTAGTTGTAACTCGATATCCTGACTCATTTAGAGCTGTAACTCGATATCCCAACTCATCCCAAGTTGTAACTCCATATATCGTCTCAATACCTCGTCAAGCTTATGATGGAATCTTCTATAACATAACTCATACCATACTAAATGTAGGATAGAATCCTTCATGCTATACCCCGTATCCACTCGAGCATAAGATGAAATCCTCCATAACATACCCCATATCATCCTGAAAGTATGATGGAATCCTTCATAACACACCTTATATCATTCTGAGCGTATTCCTCTATAACATACCTCAATATCCTTTCCAACAGAGCTAAAATTTGAACCAAAATCCCATGTCGAAGCCCCAAAACCAATCAATTACCTGGATCTAAGCCCCAACTACGTAACCTCAAACCCAAACCCAAACCCAAACCCAAACCCAAACCCAAACCCAAAATCTATAAAATTGGATTCCCTAAAACCACTATTCCAGTCTAAGCACAAGTCCTTACAAAAAAACATTTCCCAAGACGATTATTGAGATCCATATAGGTAATAAATCATAAAACGAATAACCGTAGTTCATCATGTCACGTAACTAATCATGAAATATTTGGAAGGATCACCTTTAAGTTCCCAAACGCACAAATAATAATCGAACAAATAGAACATGCACTTATCCATGCATTATAATTTTAAATCCGAAATCCACTCATCGGAAGCCCAAGCTAACTTTGAGCTTTGGGGTCCTATGTAGTCTCCAAAGCAGTGTAGCCTATCAAAAAATGACCATCAGAGTTACGAACCAATATTCCTAAACCTTACCTTCAACCCCTATAACCTTTAAGAACACACACACACGTTCTATTGTTCTAACGCATGTAAAATAACTTTAGGTGTCTAAAACGACCCCTAAACAAACTTCAATTGACTTGAAACATGTGCCAAAAGGTCCGAACTGTCGAAAACATTGGAAAAGAAGTCGACGAAGCCCAAGGGAGGGCCACATGCACCCTTACACGTCCCTACGCGCCTCTGTTCACTTAGGGGGTGCAATTGCATTATTCAGTCGCCCCTTACCTCAGCTCGCTGGCGATGCTGGCTGGCTGGCCGGAAACCATTACAACCGTCCAATCTTCACAACTTCCTAGCTCATTCATTTCTGAGCGAAATTCAATATTATATTATCCACTCGAACTAGTGAATCCAAATATGAAGTCCAAATATGGTGGGTATGCTTAAGCTCAGAGTGATGTGAGGAAGATGATGGTATGATTTGTTGGTTATGGCTTGGCCTAAAAGGAAAACTCACAAGGCGGGGGGGGGGGGGGGGCGTGTGTATCGTTCTTTGGCTGGGAGAGATCAAGAGAGAAGATAAGATGAAATAAAAATTTGGATCATTTGGTTTTTAAAATATCAAGCCACAAAATTACTGAAATATCCTTAAAGTTTCTAGACCCACAACTCCCCCATTCGAACTCCTTTTTTAGGATGTTGTCTGTTCGAACTCTACGTAACAATTCAAGACAAAGTTTCAAAAGTGCCTCCAAACCCTTATTAAACCTCAAGGGTAAAATTATCCTTTAGTAAAATAAATTATGAAATTCGCATAATTAAATAAAGGAGTCGATACAATTTACCTCCATTAAAGAAATTTCTTCCTCGAAATTTACATCCATCCAAAACCTTCATCAAATAAAAACGCCATACTTAAGAGTAAAATCAACACATGCCAGGGTTAATCTTGGGAGCAATCTGTGCCTCCTGTTGTGCCATCTCATATACTTGTTTACACGAGTTCTAGAAGATCGACCATGTCCTTGTATTAAGGGATGTTTACTTGTATTCCTTGTTTACACGAGTTAATAGTTTCAAGTTTATACATAGATCTATATATATATATATATAAGAAATTCTTATTTAATTTAAAAATAATACATACTATTAATTTTTATAATAATGTTATCCATTGTAAATTGAGAGGTAATAAAATAAATTCCAAGTATCAACATACAAAATGACAATTATAAATTGAGAGGTAAGCTATTGATTTTGTTCAAACTTAGGTTGTGAATTTTGGTGTAAAAAATTGGGACCTCGCAGTGAAGAAACCTTCCTGCAACATTGGATACCCTTTATACAGAATGGTCTTGTCTATAGAGCAATAGGCAATAGGTGAGTTGACCCTTTTTCATTGACCTACAATAGTCCCAATTCTATAAGGCCAATAATATATAGGGAACAAATCACAAGGTTGGCAATGGCATTAACTTCTTTTCGTTGTTAGTTGCTACCTAGCTAGATACGGATACGTAGGTAGCTACTTACTAGACATGCAGAAATTAACAATATGACTAAAATAACCTTCAACTGTCCCACACCACTCCTTCAATGCTTAGGCATTTCCGTCAGTCTGACGGCGATTGTGACACTACTCAAAAGATACGAGCGAGGACCAGCGCGCCGAGAGTGATGTATCATATATATTCGTCAGTATATCACCAGACTAAAAAACAAAATCCAAAAAGTATTTATTTTTAAACAAATTTCAAAGTTCCTCTTCTAATTTTTTAAATAACTAAAAGACTCATTATTATTTTTTTTTTTTTATAGTTATGTGAATAAAACTTTATTTTTAAAACGTTGGATGCAAAAGGAAAAACGAAAGAAATACACAAAGTTAAGTACATGGTTCTATTTTTCTCAGTCTATTCAATGGTTCTCTTTTCTTAGTCTATTCAAGCTCAATAGCCGTGTCGATGGCAGATGGGGGATTGTCCACTTCCATTGTCTTGAAGTGTTACTTTTTTAATTTTTTATTACAACGATATTGAATGAGAAAATGAAAAGGAAACATTCAAATACCCAAATCAACCAAACTCCAAATAGGCGCACATATGTAACATATATAGTAACCTCTTGGTTTTTTTTTTTTTGTTTTGGGATAATTAAATAGTTGCCTCTTGTTATTGCGAATTGCTACAGTACAGCACCGTACTAAGTACATCATGCTTTTTTAATAGGATATAATAAATAATAATAATAATAAATATATCCCTTCATTTTATAACCGTTAGATTTTGATCTAACGATCTGCATTCCACACAGCACTTAATGCAATGGGGTATTGTAGAATTTCTGTTTGTTATCTATTCAGTTGTGTGTCAATTTATTTTTGACTTTTTACTTAAAAGTGCACCTTAAATTATTATTTTTATCTTAAAATGCATCTTGAATTTATTTTTATGTCAGGACACACCCTGAAATCATTTTTTCGTTCCAAGTTACTATTTTTTTTTATTTAAGAACGTTAACTTTAGAGGTAAATTTGTTAATTTGCTTGATTTTCAGAGAGGAACGACGATGGTTTTTGGGTTTGTTTCTCAATCTCTTTCTCCTCATGTTTTCCAACTTCCATTTCATTCGGTTACAAACTTACAATTCAAATTCCCTCACATTTTTATAACATTCATTATAAATATATGCACAGACCACTGTCATCTTCCTCTTCTTTGTATCGTCAATCTCCTCTCATGGCGGGTCTTTACTCTTCCTTTAAACCCTCAACATCTTCCTCCTCGTAATCGTCGTTGTCATCATCTGCATCATAATCTTCCTTTCAGACCTTCTCCTTCACACCTCCTCTTGCTTCTTACCATCCTCCATCTAACTCTTTCTTGCTTCGCTTTCGTCCTCCAATGGTGTGGCTTAAGAACCCTATTAAGTGATGGTTACCTGACCATCACAAGTTCCCCGATCGAGGAACTTAGAATGGTTTTGGGGCTTTTTTCCAACAACTTTCCTCACGTGATGGTCACCTAACCATCGTCAGAATTTGACGCCAACAAAGATAAAGTTGAATGCTTGCAGGGGAAAAGGATTTTGGTTCTCCTTGTGGCGAACTAACTAACACCACAAGGATTCAATCCACAAGGTTGTTGATCCATAAACACTTAACATTAGAAAGAACATATTCAAAATAGAAAATAGGCTTACTTGACAGTGAAGCCATCGTTGAGTAATCGTGTGATTAATGTGCAATCTACAAGGTAGATGAGGAATTGATGGTCTCTCCTCTCAATATCGATGATCAACTTATATAGGAGAAGTTTTCTGGAATGATCGGGCGAAAGGATGAGAGGGCCCAATGTGAGGACCCGTCCCAAATTAGCGGGATTAATTAAGAATTAATGACGGATTAGCGAGGCTAATCGAGGATTAAACGAGGATTAGCGGACGTTCGGGCGAAATGGCGATTTTGCCCATAGAATGGGCGAATCGTTGACTTTTCGTTCAGGCGGTCAAATTGTCAAGACCCAACCCTCCTCGGTCAGGACCCGACTCATCTAGCACCATATTGTCCGTTTTGGGCCTCGCCTTCACGGTTTTGTTTTCGGGAGCTCATGGTGCAACTTCCCAGGGGGTCACCCATCATGGAATTACACCAGCCTCAACTCGCTTAACTTTGGAGTTCCAATCCCCCCCAAAGCCACTTGAGCTCCCAAAAGGCCTAATGCTAGATAGGTGTGTGCCTACACCTTTAAGGCACACCACCATCCTCTCCCAGACCATTCCCCCTCGCAGGAATGTGGGATTGTTCACCGTTCCCTTCAGGACACGGGTCTTACACAAATGGACTTTGACCAATGACTGTGACGTAGTTCGTGACGTCACGAGTTCATAGACAGGTGGCACGCTTGATTCCGACGTTCGAGGAGGAATTATGACGTTCGGAAGTCCAAGGGCATTTTAGTAATTTGGGAAAAAGTTGACTTTTGACCCAGGAGGTCCGATGGTCGAGGGCCAAAGACCGTTACGTAGATCGGGACGATACAAATCCATAGACAGATGGCAAGTCGAATTCGGACGTTCGACAGCGAAGTTACGGTTCACGGAAGTTTCGAGGAACTATTTACGGCGACACGTCTTACGAAACAAAAAGTGAAGTTTTGTCTTTTGTGGGCCCAGTTGCTTTTCAGTGGACCAATGGATGAGTGACAAGTGTCACCCATCCACTGGCCAACCTCATTTATTCATTCATCTTCCACCTTCATCGATCATTCATTTTCTTTCCACCCAAACAACCAAAACCGATCCATTCTCCCTCCCCAAATCCAAACCTGAACCCTACTTGATCATCCTGGTGAGGGCTAGAGGCTGAGAGGAAGAAGGATGGATGGTGGTTGCCGGCTGGAAGCCACACCGCCGTGGACGACGGCCTTGAACCCGAACACCGTACCCAGTTAGGCCCAATTGTCATTTTAATTCGATTTCTTCGTTATGGTTGCTTTTAGTTGATTTTAGGATGTGTATTAGGTTGTTAGGAAGGTATTAAAGAGGTTTTGGGTGGTGGTTTTGGGCTGCGCAGCCGTGAGGGTGGCTGGGAAAAACAAGGACCGTGGGGACAATTTGAACCCCGTGTGTTCTAGGGAGTTTTAAGGGTTGTGGTTTATATAGTTAGATGCATAAGGATGTAAGGAAGATTGTAGGATTGATTAGGAAAGGAATCAGACCAAAATGAGAAGGGGAAACCATTGGACCGGTCACGTCGGTCCGGTTCGGTTCGAACCAGGTGGACTGGTTGGTTCACCTGAGGACGAAGGAAACTATGCAGGGCGCGTGAGGCCCACGCGCAGTCCCTTCTAGGGGCGCGTGCGGGTGTGTGAGTTGTCCTTTGGGGGTGGTTCCAACATGTGAAATCATCTATTCGATGTAACGAACATTTTGGGACTGGTTTCGTATCAATCAGACATCGTTTCGATATAGTTCGGGTTGTCCGAAGGTTTAGGTTTGCGTTTAAAAATAGTTAGAAAATCGGGAAAATTATGGGACGTCAATGAGAGGTTAATGAGGCTATTAGTAACCCTCTAAATTAATTTGGACAGGTTCGGGAATCCCGGAGGCGACGATTGACCCGGGAGACAGTTATGACACGCGTATCGAGGCGCGGCTTCAGACGGTATGTGAGTGGACTTGCTTTATGAATTCGATGCATGCATAAATGTTTTATAATTGTTTTAGAATATATTTTGTGATGCCATGAGTGCATTTGTTTGTGGTAGCTTAGGATCGACATATTTGCACGTTTTTCGAGGTTTTCGGCTTTATGTCGTACCTTTGTGTACCGCGCTTTCGATGACGGTTTAATAAATGGATTTTAGATTTAGAAATATGAAATCGGGCACGAGACCCATTTGATTTACGAACTCTTGGACTTGGAGTCCATTTGAATTGACGAGGAATCGGACCGAGGGTCCATTTGAGCCATACGATCGAACCGAAGGTCCAGTTGGTTTACGACTCGGGTTTGAGGCCCAGTTAGTTGAGATATCGGGCTTAAGGCCCCGTTGGTTGTGAAATCGGACGTGAGGTCCTGTTGCTTTATGGTTTTGGACTTAGGGTCCAGTTAGCCGTGGTATCGGGCTTGAGGCCCCGTTGATTGTAACATCGGGCTTGAGTCCCAGTTTCAGTTTACGAAATGAGTATTCAGGCATGAGACCCTGTTGAACTGTGGATTTAGACCGAGGCCTGCGAAAGTGATTTGAATCGGATTCGAGGAATCCTATTGAGATGAATTGGGTATGAGACCCAGTTGAAATACGTTTTGAGAAAGAAAAAAAGTATTTGAAAATGGATGAACCCTCCATATGATTTATATGGTCTCCTCCAGACGTCGACCTGGAGAGTCACGATTCACAGACCAAAATGGGTATCCCCATAGGGATCCCGTTCCAGGAGTGGTGGTTACTATATTGTTGTGGTCCCGGACCATATTCCGGAGAGATATGTGGACTAGATCCTGAGAGAGAGCTCGAACTAGATCAGAGATTGAGCCTCCCAGATGGAGATACCTAGGAGAAGACTCGGAGTGAGACCCCGAGTAGTGTGCACACTAGATAGATTGATGTCATCGTGACTATATCGGGGATACACCCTAGGGGCTGTGTGCCCCGAGTTGGCATCTTCTCCGGAAGTGCCTAGGATGGGTTATACGTACGAGTACGTATGAGGTTTTATAGAAAGTGATTTGGGGGTGGAGACCTCGTATTCGATGTTTTAGAAGTGATTTGGGGGCGGAGACCCCGTACTTGATGTTTTGGTATTTCACTGAGAATGGATTTGGAATTGTTTGACAAATGGTTTTTATGAATAATTGATAAATGGTTTTGAATGCATGCATATGCTTTTATGAAAGGCATAAATGTCTTTATGTGAAAATGTTTTTATTAAATTATTATTTTTGTCTACTCACAGTTTTCGTGTTTTAATGCCCTTCAGGTTGATCGCGGATGCGGGCTGTAGCAGAGACTGAGACATCACTCCCCTCCTACTACGATCCTGACGCACTCTGATAGCCCCGGCGAGGGCTAGAGACGGAATTTTCCCTGGTCTGATACTTCGTGTTAGACGGGATCAGGCGGGTCCCACGTTAATCCCGTGGGATTTGGGACCGGTTCTGACACCCAAATCCCTTCTTATATGGATGACATGGAACTGTAAATCCAGTCACTTGACAGTTCCAAACTGAATTGGACAGATCCAAGATCCATAACCGTCCCATTTGAATTTGAATCGAAATAGAAGATTTCCCTCTCATTCGACAGTTAATATACTTTCGCCACTTGTTGTGCATTGGAAGCCATCTGTACCCGAAAATTCTGATGACGTGTTTGGGATTGACCTCTGAATGACCTTACCATAAGCACTAAAGAAGTGGAAAGCTTTTGAGGGTGATAGAAACCTGTATGAATCTTCGTCTTCTTCATTGTTCCTTGCCAACGGGGACAATACCTGAACCATCATACCTAACCGGCTGTCCGGATTTGCGAAGTCATTCACATCATTTTGAGTTGTGCTTATTTCCTCCCAATGTAGCAGGATGATGATCATTTTATTTTTTATTTTTTTTTGTTATTATATTTTATGGTTAAATAGCTTAAATGTCTGGTACTCTAAACGTGTGGAGATTAGTAGACACCAGAAATACTAAAAATAGGGTATTTGCTCTTTAATGCTCTCATTCTTCTTGTGTAAGGATTTCTATGATCAGAAATCTTCCAAGATAAAAAAACAATCATGTATCTAAATCACTTTCTACAACATAAACACTTAACATTAGAAAGAACATATTCAAAACAAAAAATAGGCTTACTTGACAGTGAAGCCATCGTTGAGTGATCTTCTGATCAATGTGCAATCTACAAGGTAGATGGGGAATTGATGGTCTCTCCTCTCAATATCGATGATCAACTTCAATAAGAAACGTTTTCTGGAATGATCGGGCAAAAGGAGGAGAGGGCCCAAATCCCTTCTTTTATGGACGACATGGAACTATAAATCGTATCACTTGACAGTTCCAAACTGAATTGGAAAGTTCCAAGGTCCATAACCGTCTCATTTGAATTTGAATTCGAAATAGAAGATTTCCCTCTCATTCGACTAGTCATTGTTTTTCTTGGGATTGAAGTTAAGTTCTTACACTTAGTTCATTCAATCTCAAATTTCTAACAATTTTCTATATAAGCTTGAATGAACTAGCTACAAGGACTTCAACAATTAAGTGATCACTAATCAACATAAAAATAGCACATCTAAACAACAGCACAAATTCCATGTGACAAATCATAGAACCTCAAACGACTTGATGTAAGGCAATCTCCATTAGCATTTCAAGACCACATATGATTAACACTGTGTGAATTTACTGTCAAATGGAAATCTGAATTAGAAGATTGTTGGTACCATAACACCTTCCCACATGAATTTGGTCCTTGAACATCCATGGTTCTTCAACACAACAACAATAGTTCAGATAGCTCAATGAAAACTAACAAAATAATTACTTCGTCAAGTAAGTAACTTATAAGATGAACCTGTTGAATTCACAAGGAGTGGATTTTTATCTAACATTAAAACTACTGATATGATCAGCATCAACAACATCACTAATGATTTAAGTCAGTACTCTATGATTTGTTCCCACATTCAATCAGTAAGTGAACTTTGCAACCCCATTTGATTCACAAATATATGGAAAATAGTATCATCTAAAGCTTTAGTTAGAGGGTATGTAATCATCTGGTATGTTCCTAGGTGCACTATATCAATAATTCCCTCTCTTACCTTGTCTTGTACAACAAGGTACTTAATGTCCATGAATCTTGATGATTATGACCTCTTATTGTTATTTTCAAAGAAAATTGATGTAGTATTGTCACAAAACATCTTTAAGGGGTTTTCAATGCTTTGAACAACCTTCATATTGAGTATTAGGTTTCTGATCCAAACAGCATGTCTGGTGGTTTTGAAACATCCAATATACTCAAATTCCATTGTGGAAGTGGATCTGGTTGTCCGTTTCTTACTTCTCTATGAAACAGCTTCACCAGCAAGCATAAAAATGTATCCACTAGTTGACATTCAATCATCAACACACTCTCCTAGATCAACATCTGTGTAACAGGTTAATTCCAAATTTTTAGCCTGCTGGAAAACCAAAACATGTGAACGTGTCCTTTTTAATATCTGAGCGCCTTCTTTCTTGCATTCCAATGTGTTACTCCTGGCTTTGATTGAAACCTTCCCAAAACACTTAGGGAAGAAGCTAGATCAAGTTGTGTGCACACTTGTGCATACATCAGACTGCCTGTAACGACCCATTCCGAATATCGGGATTAAATCTTAATTAATTATGAATTTAGTATGAATAATCGGGGATTTGTTGAGAGAATACGGACGGACAGTGTAAATGACCGTTTTGCCCCTAGAATTGGGTAAAATATTGACTTTTGACTTGGGGAGTCAAACATACGAGGACCAATGACCATGACGTAGATCGGGACGTCACGAGTTTATAGATAGGCGGCACGTCGAAATCGGACGTCGAACGGGGAAGTTATGGTCACATGATCAAAATTGGGATAATTAACGTTTCGGGATTCAAATTAAATTTTAATGAAATCTGCTTGGCTGATTAATTAATGTGGGGCCCTTGGATGAGTGACAAGTGTCACTCATCCTATTGGCCACTCTCCTTAAAATGTGGATCTATGTTGATTGGGTGATTTTATTATTTTAATATTTTACTCACTCATCTCTCTCTTCCCTTCCCGTGTTTATCTTCATCTTCTTCGTAACTCAAGCACACAAACACACAAACCCATATCACCTCACCCTCATATTCCTCCATTATCTTCCTCTTCATCGACTGGACGTGTGGGTGAGAGTGTAAGAGTGAACCAGGGCATTTGGGAGGGGCTGAGCAGCCACGGTCACGGCGGAGGAGAAACCAAAAATCGTGAACCCATCATATACAACACCTTCAATCCTTCATCAAATGATTATGGTTCGTGAATGAAAAAGATAGAGGAGACTAAGACGATGATGATGGTGCTAACGGCGTCGATCGTCGTGGACGGTGGATGGAGAACCCGAAAATGGTAAGCTTACATTCAAAATTGGAATATGGGGTTTTAGGGGTTGTCAATTGGTTCTAATGGTTAGGATTGCTTCCTGGTGGTTTTACGAGATGATTGGGATCGAAAACGAAGATGGAGGTGGTCGAAAACGGTGGCAGAACGGAGTTGCAGGGCACGAGTACTATTCACACGATCACAGTTAAATTATTGATTTGGTTTCAAGGTTTTAGCTACTTAGAGCGATATGAAATGATAAGACGTAGAGATAGGAACAAATGGCATTGAAAATGGATGAGGATTGAAGGAGAACCGGTCTCGACGGTTTACCGGTTCGGTTGAACCGGAAAATCAAAGAATCGGGTGTGAACCGGGTTCGACGCGAGGTTGACGATGACTGTCCCTAGAGCGTGGGCTTCACGTGCAGTCACTTGCGAAGGTGCATGAGGCAGAGTTAGGGGTCATGGTCAACACGTGATTTCATCCTTTCGATATAACGAATATTTTGGGACAAGTTTCGAGTCGATCGGACACAATTTCAGCGTAGTTTTGAGTGTCCGAAGGTTTTGGGTTTATTTTAAATACGTTTAAAAATCTAGGGAAATTGGAGGACTTCATGTTAGCCTATTTGAAGTAGTTAGTGACCCTCAAGTGTGATTTGGACAGGTCCGGAGGTTTCAGAGATGGTGATTTAGCCGGGGAGGCTTATGGCACGCGTATTGAGATGGCAGTTAAGACGGTCTGCGCGTGGACTTTATTTTCTATACTGTGATGCATGCATAACTGTTTTATATGTTTTACATATGTGATTTCTATGATGATGATTGTGGTATTGGTGATTTCCATATTTTCACGTATTTTGAGGTGATTTTTGCATTTGCAAGTATTTCGAGGTTTACGATTTTATACTGTATTTCTACGTGATTGTGATTTTAATAATGGTTTAGTGGTATGATTTCGAATTTGGAAATATGGAATCGGGCTTGAGACCCATTTGATTTACGAACTATCGGACTTGAAGTCCATTTGATTTAATAAGGCATCGGGTCGGAGGCCCAGTTGGTTTGCATGATCGGGCTAGAGGCCCAGTTGATTATGATATCGGGCATGGGCCCCATTTGTGATTTATAAATGTGATTTCGGGTTCGGAGACCCTAAATGGATTTAGATTTGAGAGATCGAATTTCTGGAATTACGGTGATTCATGGAAATCTCGGGCATAAGCCCATTTGGAAGGTTTTAAAAGGAATTTTGAAATGTTTTCCATATACCATCCTTATATCTATGGATTATCTCCTCCAGTCGTCTGGGACGCTAGAGTGGTCACAGGGCATTGCCTGCGAGGGGTCAGTGCACGGAGCGACCGAACCGTACAGTGACTCAGGGGTAGGATTGCTAGAGGTCTGGGACGTCAAACATCTGGGATGTCCGAGATTGACTCGGGTTGAGACCCCGGGTAGCACGCGTATCTTGGACCGTGACATGACGTCTGAGACACCAGGCATCTAGGATGCCGAGGAATGATATATAACAGTGTTTGATTGGATTGTGATTTATGGATTTACCGGATTATGTATTTGGATTTCAGATTTATTGGACTTATGACATGGTACTTCAGTGTTGGTGGTTTTGGACAGTGGCCCACACGATGGGATTACGGTTTTGGACTAAGTTCCCACATACTTGGATTTATGGTTTTGGGCTAAGGCCTCAATGATTTAATTAAAGTAAATGGTTCGATTATTGGTTTTCAAATGTATGCATTCTTTTATTTGAAGGGCATATATGTTTTCTTATGAAATGTATTTTTATTAAGCTATTTATTTTCGTCCCCTTATAACTTTTAATGGTTTTAATGCTCTTCAGGTTGATCGCAGATACGAGTTGTAGTAGAGACTAAGACATCACACTCCTCCACCGATCCTGGCGCACTCTGTGTAATCACCCGTCCCGAATTTCGGTATTAGATTAGTGAGGTTAATCGGTGATTAGTTGGGCGAAATCGGACGAACGATGCAAAATGACCGTTTTGCCCCTAGTCGTGGGTAAAAAGTTGACTTTTCATTCTGGCGGTCAAATGGACTTTGACCAATAACTGTGACGTAGTTCAAGACGTCACGAGTTCATAGACAGGTGGCACGTTCGATTCCGACATTCGAGGATAAAGTTATGACGTTCGGAAGTTCAAGGGCAATTTGGTAATTACGGTTTAAAAGAGGCAAATGTTGACTTTTTGACTGGGAGGTCTGATGGTAGAGGGCCGAAAATCGTTACGTAGATCGGGGTGATATGAATCCATAGACAGGCGGCACGCTGAAATCGGACTTCGAACGGGAAAGTTATAGGTCACGGAAGTTCGATTTCACTATGCACGTACTTCGAGGCGATGATGAGGTGGCCTATTCTGTTTGGCCAGATATTTTAAATGGGACCTATGGATGAGTGACAAGTGTCACTTATCCCATTGGTCAATCCCCTAATTTGTGGATCTAGTTAATTAAATAATAATATCCTTATTATTTTATAATTCCCATTTATCCCATCTCTAATCCTAGCCATCTTTTCCATCCCTCAATCAATCATCACCATCCATCTCATCTCTCCCCATCTGATCAAACTCCATCATCTCTCTGTTATATCATAACCCGAAACCCCATTTTCTTTCCTTCCATACAAACACATATATCCCCCACCTCCATCGTCCATCTTGTGTGTGTGTTACCTTGAGTGTGACTGAGGGAGTGTGAGGGGCTGAGAGTGGCAAGGAACGGTGGGCCACGACGATGATCCACGGTGGAGGAACAGTGAACCCGCGAGGTAGGTTGGGTTTAAATTCGGGTTTTTGGATTTAAAGGTTTTGGATCAATTCTAACGTACGAGTTGGCTTTAGGGTGAGCTAAAGAGGATTTCTGGATTGTTTTCTAGTGCTTGGACGGTCGGGAAGCACGGCGGAGGGAGGTTGCAGCCGCCGTCACCATTGTTGATCCTTGGAAGTACAGTTTTCTTTTGAGTTGGGTGTTTTTAATTGGGAAAACGTTAGGAAATGAGATTAGGATCATATAGGAATTAAAAAGGAAGGAAAGGGATTGAAAATGGACGACTTAGGGCCTTGAACCGGTCTAGACCGATTCGGCCGGTTCAAACCAGTCAAACCCGATCTGACCAAGCTTGATGATGCTGAATAGTGCCTGCGCGTGGGCTTCACGCGCAGGAACTTCGTTGGGCACGTGGGGGTGCGTGAGTAGTAATTTGGGAATGTCTTCAACACGTGAAATCTTCTATTCGATGTAACGAACATTTTGGGACTGGTTTCGTGTCGATTGGATACCGTCTCGATAATGTTCGGGGCATCGGAAGGTTTAGGATCAGGATTAAAAATAGTTAAAAATTTCGAAAAATTACGGGGCTTTAGTGGGAGGTTAATTAAGTAGTTAATAACCTTCTATTACGATTTGGACAGGTTTGGAAGTCCCGGTGATAGTGGTGAGGCCTGGGGAGTTCTATAGCACTCGTATCGAGGCGCATCGTTGGACGGTCTGTGAGTGGACTTTGGTTTTATAAATCTTATGCATGCATAACTGTTTTATATGGATTATGATTGTGAGTATATGATGTTGATTTGGATATTGGTGAATTATATGGTTTCACGCATTTCAAGGCGACTTACGTGCTTGTACGTAAATTGAGGTTTTCGATTTTACTCTGATTTTCCGTACTTACGGTTTTGGAAATAGTTGAATGAAATGGTTTTGAAATTGGAAAGATGAACTAGGGCATGAGGTCCAATTGTTTTGGAAACCTCGGACTTGGAGTCCATTTGAGTTACGTAATCGGGTCGGGGGCCCAATTTCTTTATGAAATCGGGCCAGGGGCCCAGTTGTTTACGGAATGGGGCTGAGACCTATTTGAGTTTTATTATCAGGACAGGGGCCCAGTTGATTTACTAAATCGGGCCAGGGGCCCAGTTGATTTACGAAATCGGGTTGTGGGCCCAGTTGGTTTACGAATGTGATTTCGGGTCGGGGACCCTAAATGGATTTGAATAAATGGTTTTGGATTTGAGAAATTAGATGTTTGGACTTGTGATGGTTTCATGGAAATTCCGGGAAGGGCCCTTGAGATGTTTTGAAATGATTGATAAACTATTTTCCATAAACCATCTTGATACGAGGATATGTGGATGGTCTCCTCCAGGTGTTTGGGACACTGGAGAAGTCACGATGACGTCTGGGACGTCAGACATCTGGGATGTCAGAGATATGGACCCGGTGAGACCCAGTGCAGTACACGTTGCATATACCGTGAGATATGACGTCTGGGACGTCGAGCGTCTGGGACGCTAGGCATCTGGGATGCCCAGGATGGTTTAAACATGTTTTCCTTGAATGGTATTTATGGTTATGGTTTTGGGCGGTGGCCCACTTGGAATTGGAATTTGGTTTTACAGTTTTGGGCTGAGTTCCCACTTGGTTTTGGATTTACGGATTTTGGGCTAAGGCCCTAATGGTATATTTGAGTAAATATTTTGAATTACAGATTTTCGATGCATGCATACGTTTTAATGAAAGGAATAAATATCTTTGTGAAATTGTGTTTTATGAACTTATTTATTTTCTTCCACTCACAGCCTTTGTTGTTTTTAATGCCCTTCAGGTTGATCACGGATGCGACTGCAGCAGAGACTGGGACATCGCATGCCTCTTCCATCGATCCTTGCGCACTCTGGAAGCCCCGTTTGGGCAGTGGCTTTAGGTTATCCCTTGTCTGACACTTCGTGTTAGACGGGAGCATGGCACATCTCACGGTAATCCCGGGGGGATTGGGATGGGTCGTGTCACTCTGGAAACCCCGAAAGGGCAGAAGTTTGGAGTTATCCCTTATTTGACACTCCGTGTCAGATGGGAGCATGGCACATCCCGCATTATTCCCGGGGGGATTGGGATGGGTCTTGTCAGCTTGGTATCAGAGAACGGTTTGCTCTTGTGGTACGCGCAGGTCAAGGATGCGATGTCTCTACGTGGTCAGCCTGTTATCAACCTGATTGTTGGGTAATAGTGCGAGAGTTAGAGGGAATGAATCGTGGATAGTTTTGGCTCGGCATTTGATGCTTATATATGCCATAGTTCTGTCGTGGTTTGGCAGTATGGGACCCCACTAAGGGATGAACGTAACAGTGTTTTAGAGTTTTAACTATGGGATGGTTACATCGGGATCGTCTATCATAATATTGCAGGGTCGGATATGACGAGATTGCCATGTGGGACCGCTAGACGGTCAAGTCAGGATAGTGGTGCTGCTGAGAGTAGCCGGGTTCCTCAAAGCCTAGTGGTGATTGATGGTTTAGGGAATAGAAGTACAACGAAGTTAGTAGTTGACCTTGGGGGTAACCCTAGTGTGTGATGTATGGTTTGGAAATGTGAGTCGGCGAGTGGTTTAACTTTGGCAACTTTTCGGAGTCGAGATTGTTGGTTGGTCATGTCATGTCAGCTTTGGTGATTGTGCAGCAGGGTGCAGCTGAGGTCATGGATGACCTAGAGGACGATTCTGGTTGAGTCTAGTTGAGACTACGGAGGTTGATTGGCCTGACACTGAGTGAAATGATGGAATCCGATTCGTGAGTACCATTATGAGATGATATTTAGGGTCTCGGGGTAGACCGATTAGTAGTGTGGACGCTTGGATACGGAGTATCGATAGCAGTGTCTTTTGGTTGTGTCTGTACGAGATTGTGGTAGGCACTAACATCGAGGGTGGATGTAGTTGTGGTCGTTGAGAATCAGGGGATGTTCAAGGAACGTTCATTTCCTCATGTGAATTGTCAGGGTGATTGCACCCAGAGTTGGTGAGTTGTGGGAGGCAAAATTCCTTGAACCTGAGCAGAGATTGTGGATTCTAGCTTGGTATGAGCTGAGATTTAGTTTGGGTTTGATTCGCACGCTGTGTGCCAGTGATTGCGATGACGATAGGAGACGTTGAGCCACGAGCTGAGGATGTGACTCAGTTGTGATGTGCTTGTGTTCGGTGTTGATACGGCGATGAGGATTCGTCGACTGGTGTTGATTCTTGGGAGTAATGTCGAAAAGACAGATATGATAAAGATGGACTAGATGGGATCCAATAGTGGATGAGATGTGTTGGGACTCTAACCCAACCGTGATTGAGATAACAAATGTGATTGAG
Source organism: Prinsepia uniflora (assembly GCA_032719365.1). Taxonomy (NCBI): domain Eukaryota; kingdom Viridiplantae; phylum Streptophyta; class Magnoliopsida; order Rosales; family Rosaceae; genus Prinsepia; species Prinsepia uniflora. Next base: position 23,687,649 of record CM064869.1, read on the forward strand.
ATGACTAAATGGTGATTGAATGAAACGGTATATACAGATAGGCGAGTTGGGGTAATAAGTTAGCTTAGTATGGACACATGGTTGAAGTTCAAGTGAGTTGGTCCCAACATGGTTGGAACTTCAGAATCAAGAGAAGTTGTGATTGAGATGATGAGAGGAGTGCTTGATTCCGCATTGGTGATGGATATTCCAAAGTCATTGAGGGTGACTTCTCATTTTCTGCCCATGGCAAATAATATCTGTTGTCACCAGTACGTTGATTGGGTATTGTTTGGTAGAACCGTGATTGGTTTTGGGTAGTTAAGAGGAGTTGGGCATTTCGAAGTTGGTGAAGGAGATTTCTCATTTTCTGCTTAGTGGCAGACGATGTTGGGTTACATGGTGTGGTGAGTGCAGTGAGATTGTGCTTGCACTCACGAGGGATGAATTTTGATGTCATTATCTTGGATCATCCTTGATTTTCCCTAGGTGGGATGATAAGGATTGATATGAGGTAATTGAAGTGAACCCACAGTCTAGACGTATTCCGTCTTTGACTGAGTGATTAGATGTAGAGATTTGACGAGAGTGATGTGATTGTCGAAGGATTTAAAGAGGGTGTAAGACCCTATGACCTGAAACCTGGTAGTTAGCTGAGAGTAAGCATGTGTGGATCCTAGGTGGATCAGGATCGTGATGTTGAGGATCTAGGGTTTTGTGACGATCGAGGATCGTGATGTTAATGATCGGGTGATGTTGTGATGGATCTGGATCGTGATCTTGATGATTAGGTTATGTGGTGGATCAGAACGGCGTGGATTGTGTTGTTGTGCCCGTGCTAGGAGACTTCGCCTTGCTGATTATGCTAAGTTAGGAGCAGAGGAGAATCGTATTGTGAGACAGTTGAAGAATATCTTGAAATAGGACGAAATTATTATCCAACCTTTTTTTTGTATACGTGAGTGTGTATGGTCATGGATATGGGAATGTTGGGTCGACTTCCTTTTGAAGTTAATTCGGTATGAAATGGTAGTTAAGTGAATTGAGGTGTATACGATTTGTCTTGGATATGTGGATGAGTATGGATCTTGGATCTACTCATTCAGACTGGATGTGTCAGTGACTGTCAGGTGGAGGCTATCTCCGTAAGTGAGGTGTATTACTGGGATTGGCTTCCTTTCGAAGTTAATCTGGTACGTGATATGGTAATCGAATGAACATGTATCCAGTAGGATCGGAGTAGTACGTCTCAGTAGACGTGGGTGAAATTGGTTACTCATTGGGCATGAATAGGTACGCCTTGGTGGACGTGATTCAGATTGGTACGTATTGGATTACGTGATTGGGAGTTAGACGTTTTGATGCTGGTCGGGTGACCAGGAGACTCGAAATGGACACGAAATTGGAGTGTATGGTCTGTCTCATACGGGATTGGACAGATAAACTCCTGAATTGAAGCGTAATTGGCTACGAGCTATGTAGTGGACTGGTTAGGGAATGGATGTACGTACTGACTGGGTACGTTTTGTAAGGATCGATACTGGATAGGCCTGAGTGGTGCATGGTGACAGTGTATGTCATATACCAGTGGTATGTTGATGAGCGTGTTTGTAATCGGCTTAGTTCCAATATCATTGGATTGGTTGAGGACGTGGAATGGACATTGGATACTATGCGACGGCCAGAGTGATTTTGATGGGTTTAGTGATTGTATGAGCAGGTGCTCAGAGCCGTGGATGGCTAGTGGAACCCTAGAGCAGGGATGTGTATCACTGCTGAGCAAGTATTCGAGGGGGTCCAGTTACACAATGGTCGGGTGAGATTCATTTCATTGTTAGGGGATCCTATCGAGCTGATTTTAATGTCTATTGAAATTTAAGGTAAGAAATATTTACTGCAAGTTCCCGAGTGTATCGCTGCCCCTTTGCCCTTGTTTTTCGTAGGAGCTACGTTTTGTCTTTGTTAAACTAGGAGCTGGAAGTTTATTAATTGGGTAAGAAATATTCTTTCACCAATTGAACCTTTTGGGTGATTCCTCTAAAAGGCGAGTTTGGGGTAACCGAAAACATTGAGATCTTGTGTCATCTTTAGATATGTCAGTAGATTGATAACCGAGGAAAACCGTCAAGCTGAAAAGCTAAACGTGCCAGCGTAATAGTAGAATTATCATGTGGTATCGACTCGGGATGGGTGATCAATGTCACTCGACATGGTCGAGTGTAGACGATGCGACGTGAGTATAGGTGGAACGTCTGGGTGCAGACATGTATTGTGCTTGTTAGTGGGTGTACACGTGAGAGGACCCGTCTCCGAAGGACTTTGATAACCGTGACCGATCTTGCTCTCGTCTGACAAGTCAGCTGAAGTTACGAATTTACCCTCAGCACTTGCCAAACAAGGGATAACCACACATGTGCCTACTCATGCCTCCACCTCCCGATCAGCCTCGATCATCGCGCCACGACTTGTAGGGTCAATAAAACAGAAAAGGTATGAGTGGACAAAACAAACTTTTATAAATACGTTTATCAAAATACATTCTTACCCTCCAGTTTCACAAACATGCATGCATATCATAAAATTTGAGTAATAATTTGAAATCAATCAAGTATGAACAGTGGACCGAAAAAATCAAAACATGTTTTCCCATGGTCCACATTTTCTCTGAAACTCATGTTCATCAAATCAGTTCATGATATAAAGTATCTGGACACAAATATCAATAAATCACAAATATCACAATTCCTCAATATCCAATCTCAATATCCAAGTAACTGTCACGATATCAATGCAACGTGTGCAAACTTGGGAGTTTCACGTTCGAGTACATCCCCAGGATCTACGACGTCTGGGGTGATATTGTAACGACCCGTCCCTGAAGTCGGGATTAGATTAGTGGTTAATAACGGATTAGTGAAGATAATTGGTGATTAGTTGGATACTTTTGGACGGACGGTGCAGAATGACGATTTGCCCTTGAAATGGGCAAAATGTTGACTTTTAGTTCAGGCTGTCAAATGGACGTTGGCCGATGACCGTGACGTAGTTCGGGACGTCACGAGTTGATAGACAGGTGGCACGTCCGATTCCGACATCCGAGGAAGAAGTTGTGATGTTCGGAAGGTTAAGGGCATTTTCGTAATTTGGTTAAAAAGGGGAAATTGTTGACTTTTTACGTGGTAAACATTCTTCACGCAATTCGAGGACCATTAGGTAGATCTCGACGTTCTGAGTACAACGACAGGTGGCACGCCGTCATCGGACGTCGGATAGTTAAGTTATGGGTCTAGGAAGTGAAGGGTAAAAGGGTAATTTGGACATTTAGGGGCAAATCAGTCTTTTAACTCCTTGGGATTTGTATAACTGGATAAGGACACTTGGGCAGAGATAATTGGATATTTGTGAGGGCTGGACCACAGATGGGAGGACACCTGGCCTTTGTCTAGTGGTTTCTAGCCAAGTCGGCCGTGCACTTTACATTTTAAAATGTGTGGGTTTATCGTTCAAATGAGAGAAACAGAGACTGAGACAATGAGGCAATCGATCAGTTTTCAGGGTGTGTGAGTCCTTGAGTTAGAGTGTGAGTGATCAGAGATAAAGTTGAAAGCTTGGTGAGTGAACTGTGGTGTTGGGTTGAGTAGGAAGAACTGTGAGAAGGTGTGAAAAACTCAGGAAACAGAGATGTCCACCGTGCACGGCTGAGGGTTCGATTGATCAAACCAGTCAAGTCTGGGCTTGTGGTGGTGTTTAGCGTGCTGAGGAGTGGCTTGGGCGGCGGTGAGCAGAGAAACATGTAAGTTCTCTGGGTCCCCTGTTTTTCCAGAAATGTTCAAACCAAAAGTCGTGAGTTTTAGGGCTTGATTGAGTGATTTTGTTGACCCTGGTAGATGTAGGAAGTCACTGCCAAGCTCAGGGACTCGAAACCGTGATTGGAAGGACGACTGGTGGCTGAAATCCGAAGGTCGAAATTCTGAGTTTTTAGTTCGACTTTGGGAGGTAAGAAATAAGACTTCATTTCGTGTTTTTATTAAGTGAATCAATCACAAATTCAAGGAAGAAACTGAGGGTGTAGATAGGATTGAAAATGGCCTGGAAACAAGAGAAAACTGGCCTCGCCGACTCGGTTGGACCGGACCGGTCTGAACCGGGTTGGCTGGAGGTTGACGATGACACTGTAGCAGGCGCGTGGCGTGAGGGCGACGCGTGGGGCTTCTTTTGGGGAAGTGTTCAACACGGTTTGCACACTAATCGATGTAACGAACATTTTAGGACAAGTTTCTGGTCGATCGGACACCGTTACGGGTTAGATTTGAGTGTTCGAAGGTTTAGGGGTTCGTTTAATTACGTTTAAAAATCCCGAAAAATTGGAGAAATTAGGGTAAGCTTAAATGAATTGTTTTTGACCCAGAATGGTAACTTTTGACAGATCGGGATATTCCGAAGACAGCCGAGGAGCGTACGGGACGCGATTGACGCGTTCGGACCCAGTGAGTGGACTTTTTGTTTTCTAACCGAGCATGCATAACTGTTTTTAATTATTTATTTATGTTTCGATATATGATTTCCATGTTTTCGATATATGATTTTATGCTTATGACTTCTATATTATTGCTTTACTTGATTGCACGTTTTTCAATACAAGTTATCGTATTTGCACGTACTTCGAGAATAAGATTTCTGTTATGCTTTTCAAGATGGTTTCAGATGGATGATTTATGTTTATACGCATTCTATTTTACTCAGATTTGCGGATGTGATTTGAGATTTGGAAGTGAAATTCGGGCGGAAGTCTCTTTTCGATCAAACTGGATTTCGGAAATGAGATTTCGGATTTGGTTTTGAGACTTGGAAAAGGAAATCTGGATTTGGGTTCGGGACAGTGGTTCCGGATGCCGACTTACGAAATAATTGTTGCAAATTCGGATAAGGCTTTTCTATGGTTTTCACTGTTGATTGAAAAATGGTTTTGGGTTTAAAGACCCGGAAAAAGAGAAAAACCCGCTGGATCTGGTTTTGAGTTTAAAGACTCGGATTGATTGACGGGGGGAGGGCCCTGGATTGAGATGTTTTGAGTTTAAAGACTCGGTATGTGTTTTGAGTTTAAAGACTCGGTGATTGTGATACCCCCCGAGGCCTGTGATTGTGTTTTGAGTTTAAAGACTCGTTGATATCCCGGGAATGCCTGGTTATTGTGCATGGTTTTGAGTTTAAAGACTCAGGCGCACTTGAGATCCAGTAAACTTGTATGAGTGATATTTTTCACTGGTTTTCAAATGTTTTGGGTTGTGACCCGAAGAACTTGGTTCTTATGGATTTAGGGCCGAGTGCCCGAACTTTGGTTTTGATTTCTGATGATTTCCGCACTTATTTTCATATCGTACTTATGGTTGTTTTAAGATACTTGGTTATGCATGCATGTTTTCAAACGGAGGGTGAACCCTGGTTTATTTCGCAAACGGTTTTTCTAACTCTTATTTTTAGTCCACTCACGCTTTTAATGTTTTAACACCCTCCAGGTCGTGGTGCTAGTGCCGGGGCTAACGTTGAGGCAGAGGCGGAGGCATAGAGTTCTTCCGTTGCGCGTGTAGCCAGCTCTTAGTAGGATTTTTGTCTTATCTTGTACTGTACTATGCTCTGTGCTACTGTTGACTAGTTGTATTATAACTTCTCCCTGGTCTGGCAATGTATATCATCTCCAGAATCTACGACATCTGGAGGATATCATCATAATCTCACACTCCTGAGATTGAGCCTCCCTCGGAGCTACTCAGCTCTAGACAGTGGATCGTGACCAAGGATTGAAATATCGATATCTATGGATATATCGCTAGTTAAATTTACGGAAATCTCGTTCTAAATATCGATATCGTTTACGATCAATAAAAATGACGGAAATTTAATCTAAAAGTTAGAAAATTTTAATGAAACTTTGGAAAAAACTTAAATATCCAATAATGGTTATATAAGACTAATAAAATTATAAAATTAATTTGATATAATAAATATATGATGAATAATATGATGCAATATGATTCTGAGGATGACTAATAATATAAAATCTTAAATATAAACATAAGTTGAATTGAATTACTATAATTCAATGTTAACATTATTTAAAACATAACAATATGAATAAAAAAAATTAAATTGAAGAAAAATGATAAAATAAATCAAAATATATTTGAAATTGGAAAAAAGATGAAAAAAATAGGATCTAATTTAGTTCAAAATTTGGAATGAATTAATATATTTAAAATTATAAAAACAAAAAGAGAAAAAAAAACCAAAGATTTGTTGAAAAATTGAAAAGAAAAAAATTAAAAGGAATTAGTGTACTGGGGGGTTTTGAACCCGAGACCCCCCACCCACCCAAAAACGCCAGCACCAATTCAACTAGGAAGCTTTAGTTGACAACCTAATCAACATATAATATATAATGTAATTACAAAAAGCTCACAGTCATCTCCTTCTTCCTCCAGCAGGTCTGCAAATCCTTTAACCCAACGGCATGACCCGACTAAAACAACCTTATTTTACGTCTAATTTTCAGAAATTAATCGTTCATCTTCGTCGTTTTGATTCCAGAAATGGATCTGTGTGCTCCAAATAAACCAACACTCCGATATTTCGGTCAATTTCTTCACCCCCTCCTTATGTGTCGCCGGTGAAATTTTCCGAAATTTCGGCGAAATTTCGACCGAAATTTCCGATATTTTCATCCTTGATTGTGACTACTCCAGAATCTACGACGTCTGAAGGAGACTATAAAATCACAGAGGATGGTATATGTGGAACAGTCACCAAATCCAGTAATCTCACTTTAAAAGCATTCATGTCTCTAATCAAGTCAAAAACATTTCAACAGGGCCTATGCCCGAAACATAACTTTCACAAAGCAAGTTCCACAAATCCGTCATAAAACTGTGTCGAGAAATCATTTCATAAATCAAAATCATCAATTTCATTATATTCACATTTGTCTCCAAATCCAAGTCAAATCACTATCCAATTGGGTCTCAATCCCAAAATATAATTTTCATGCAAATCCGTGCAAACGCAACCTCAGTTGCCATTTTCACATAAATCCATAAAATATATCCAAAAAGCATTACAAATCCATCAAATCATTCCCTGACTCATAATCCGAGTCAAAACTGATCTCAAATCTCGAGCCTTCGCCCAAAACAACAATTTTACAGTTTTCTCGAAAAATTGTGTCTAATATAATATAAAACAATATAATATTCCCAAAATCCAGCAATCATCATATCGAAACATTAATCATTCCAAATCATATAATAAAGCATTTAAAACATATATGCATGCATTTTGGGTAGAAAAAAAAAAGTCCACTCACACACCGTCCAAACGACCTGCTTCCGAGCTACACGTTTTTCCTTAAATTCCAGAAAGCACAATTCCTTGAGATGAGGATGCACGCGCCCTCACGCGCCGCCATGAGTGGCTACGCGTGGGAGCCACGGGCCAGCTACAGTGTCTCTTCCTCGCCCGATTACCTTGCAATTGGACTCAATCCTATCGAGTTCAAATTCAAAAATTCAAAGAACAGGTGGGTTCTGTTTATCCTTCAATTTCACAAACTCTAGTTCACTAATTCGACATGATCGTAGGTCCAGTTCTTGGCTAAAACCGCCTCGATTCCTTTCGTTTTTGGAGTGGGTTGACTCGAAATAATCTCAGGAAACTCACTCCCATCTGAATTTCATTGTTTATGGCTCAGAATTCCAAATTCTGTTTTTGATCAATTCCAAATGTCGAAAGTTTTTCGTTTCGGGTTTGTTGGGATTCCCTTCACAATTCATCTCCCTTCATCTTTGTTTCCATTATGCCTTCTTCCCATCTAATTATCTCTTTATTCTTCACACAGATCGATCAGAAAGGAAGATTTGATGTCTGCTATTTGAGCATACTGATGCTTTGTTTCTTCCTTCGCAATTTCACACATACACGTACATATACGTACTCAAATCAAGCATCATCATATACTTGCCACCAATCTCAATTATAAAGTGACATATGTCACTAAATAGACTGAATGAGTCACGATCAGGCTGAATCAACCCGTCCAATTTACCATTCTGCTCTTCTTTGACAAATTACCAAATTGCACTTCGCCGTCTCAGACCCATATCTTTTATATCCGAACTCCGATTGATGCATGCCGCCTGCCCATGGATTCAGCGTCTCGAGACCTATCCGACGGTCCTTACGAAAAGTCCAAACAAGGTCCCGATAAAAAAGTCAACTTTCGCCCCTCATAACCAAGGGTAAAATCGTCCATTCCTTCAATTTTTCCAAATTTTCCTTTTTTCGAATTTCCAGGTTGTTACAACACGTGTATACATGATGTGGGGCCGAAGTTGCTTCCCACGTGGTGGATGTGGAATCGAGAAATTTGGAATTTCGAGGACGAAATTATTTAAGGGGTGAAGGTTGTAAAGACCCGTCTCGAATACCGAAATTAAATCTTAATTAATTATGGATTTAGTATCACTAATCGGGGATTAGTTGAGAGAATTCGAATGGACGGTGTAAAATGATCGTTTTGCCTATAGAATTGGGTAAAATGTTGACTTTTGACTCGGGAAGTTAAACATACGAGGACCAAAGACCGTGACGTAGATCAGGACGTCACGAGTGCATAGACAGGCGGCTCGTCGAAATTGGACGTCGAACGGGGAAGTTATGGTCACGGGGAGGAGAAACTGAAAACCGTGAACCCATCCTATACAAAACCTTCAATCCTTCATCAAATGATGATGGTCCGTGAATGAAAAAGAGGGAGGAGACTGAGACGATGATGGTGGTGCTAACGGCATCGACAGTCGTGGACGGTGGCCGGAGAACCTGAAAATAGTAAGCTTACATTCAAATTGGAATATGAGTTTTTAGGGTTTTTCGATTGGTTCTAATGATTGGGATTTTTTCCTGGTGGTCTTACGAGATGATTGGGATCGAAAACGAAATAGAGGTGGTCGAAAACGGTGGCAGAACGGAGTTGCAGGGCACAGATACTGTTCACGCAATCACAGGTAAATTCTGAACTTGGATTCAAGGTTTTAGCTACTTAGAGCAATAGGAAATGATGAGACGCAGAGGTAGCAACAAAAGGCGTTGAAAATGGTTGAGAATTAAAGGAGAACCTCTCTCGACGGTTTACCGGTTCGGTAGAACCAAAAAACCAGGGAACCGGGTCTGAATCGGGTTCGACGCGAGGCTGACGATGACTGTCCTAAGCGGGTGAGCTTCACGTGCAGTCGCTTATGACAGCGTGTGGGGCAGAGTTGGGGGTCATGGTCAACACGTGATTTCATCCTTTCGATGTAACGAACATTTTGGGACAAGTTTCGAGTCGATCAGACACTGTTTCGGGGTAGTTTTGAGTGTCCGAAGGTTTAGAGTTTATTTTAAATACGATTAAGAATCCCGGGAAATTGAGGGACTTCATGATAGCCTATTTGAAGTAGTTAATGACTCTCGAGTGTGATTTGGACAGGTCCAGAAGTTCCGAAGATGGTGATTTAGCAAGGGAGGCTTATGACACGCGTATCAAGACGATAGTTAGGACGGCTTGTGAGTGGACTTTTTTTTTTCTAAACTATGATGCATGCATAATGTTTTTATATGTTTTTGCATATGTGATTTCTATGATGATGATTGTGGTATTGGTGGTTTCCATATTTGTACGTATTTCGAGGTGGTTTTCGTATTTGCACGTATTTCGAGATTTAAGATTTTATACTGTATTTCTATGTGATTGTGATTTTAAAAATGGTTCAATGGTATGATTTCGGATTTGGAAATATGGAATCGGGCTTGAGACCCATTTGATTTACGAACTATCGGACTTAGTGTTTATTTGATTTAATGAAGCATTGGGCCGGAGGCCCAGTTGGTTTGCATGATCGGGCTAGAGGCTCAGTTAATTATGATATCGGGCATGAGCCCCATTTGTGGTTTATAAATGTGATTTCGAGTTCGGAGACCCTAAATGGATTTGGATTTGGGAAATCGGATTTCTGGAATTACGGCGATTTTATGGAAATCCCGGGCATAAGCCCATTTGGAAGGTTTTAAAAGGAATTATGAATTGTTTTCCATATACCATCCTTATATCTATGGATTGTCTCCTCCAGTCGTCTGGGACGTAGGAGTGGTCACAGCGCATTACCTGAGAGGGGTCACTGCACGAAGCGACTAGACCGTATAGTTACTCAGGAGTAGGATTGCTAGACGTTTGGGACGTCAGACATCTGGGACGTCAGAGATTGACTCGGGTTGAGACCCCGGGTAGCACGCGTAGCTTGAACCGTGATATGATGTTTGGTACGTCAGGCGTCTAGGACACTAAACATCTAGGAGGCCGAGGAATGGTATGTAACGACCCGTTCCGGAAATCGGGATTGGATTAGTGATTAATGACGGATTAGTGGAGTTAATCGGTGATTAGTTGGATGCATTCGAGCGGATGGAGCAAAATGACGATTTAGCCCTTGGATTGGGCAAAACTGTTGACTTTTCGTTCGGTCGGTCAAATGGACTTTGACCGATGACCGTGATGCAGTTCGGGATATCACGAATTCATAGACAGGTGGCACGTCCAATTTCGACATTCGAGGGAAAAGTTATGATGTTCAGAAGGTCGAGGGTATTTTGGTAATTTGGTTAAAAAGGGGGAATTTGTTGACTTTTTCCACGACAAGTGTTCTTCACGCAAATCGAGGACCGTTAGGTAGGTCTCGATGTCCTGAGTACAATGACAGGCGGCACGTCATCATCGGATGTCGGACGGTTAAGTTACGGGTCTAAGTATTGTGAGGGGTAAAATGGTAATTTGGACATAGAAGGACAAAATGGTCCTTTTGGCACCTTGGGATCTGTGAGCAATCAGGTGAAAACACCTGGGCTGTTGGATTGGATATTTTTGGGCTAAAACCACATATTGGAGGACACCTGGCCAGCCTCTAGTGGTTTCTAGCCAAGTCCCACACGGTTGGCTGTTTCAAAATTGGTTGTTATCGATGAAATGGGAAAACAGAGATAGTGAGCATAGTCGACCATTTCTTAGTGAGTGAATCATGTGTGAGTTCCTTGTGATAGTGAGTGAGTGATCAGAGGCTCACTGGTGATCCTTGTGAGTGTGGATTGAGTGAGAAGTCTGTGTGAGGAATAAGGAACCAGAAAAACAGAGAGGCAATCGTGCACGACCCTGAAACCTCAGTCAATCAAAAACCATTGAACTCTGGTCTGTGGTGGTGTTCAGTGAGCTAGATTCAAACCTAAGACATCGAGAACCACGGTGGAATCCATGGCAGAGGACTGGAAGCGGGTAAGTCCTCTAGGTTTCCCTGAGAGCCTCCACGTCGACCTGACCAGCCACGACCCTTGAAGGATGAGGGTGCTCCCCTGTAGCCCCCTCCCTTGTTGTTCTTATGGACCGATGGCCCACGATGTGGGCGATCCTGACGTCGTCCCTGGCCCAAAGGTTGTCGTGTCTGGTGTGCCGCCAGACTGGCCTCGACACGCACCGCAGCGTCGACCATATCTCTCAGAGAAGCATGAGTAGTAGCAGTCACACTTGCCCGGATCTCCCCTCGGAGTCCAAGCTCGAACCTTTGGCATTTGTCCTCCTCCGTGCTCACGAATGATGCAGCGAACCGGGAAAGTTTCCCGAAAGTTTGCTCGTAGTCCGCAACGGACATATCACCCTGCTCCAATCGCAGGAACTCAGCCTCCCGTGCCGCGCGGAACGATCGCGGGTAGTACTGGTCCAGAAATCTGGAACGGAAAGCTTCCCAAGTAGTGGTATGGACAGACCACCCAGACATTTCGAGTCCGTGCCACCACTGGTAGGCTTCTCCTTCCAGTAAGAAGGCCGCCAAGGTTACTCGTTCGCCCGGAGGGCAGTGCATCACCGAGAAGATTCTCTCCCCCTTGGTGATCCAATCATGAGCATCCTCGGGGTTTGATCCCCCGCAGAAAGGAGTGGCTCTCAAACGTTGAGCCCTTTCAATGCTCGCGCATTCCATCTCCCTTTCCAGATCCTCGTCCGTTCGAATATGAGGAATTCTCCTAGGAGGCATAACCAACTGTCAAGAGGCATAGATCAGATAACGATATTCTTAAAAGTCGAAAAGTAACTAGTACTAATCGCTAGTCTAGCATGCTGACCATACCCTTGTACTGACCACAACCTAGTGCTCTGATACCAAGCTGACAGGACCCGCCCCGATCCCACAGGGACCACAAGGGGACGTGCCCTGCTCCCGTCTGACACCCAATAATTCATACCAATTTTAACCCCAAAACATCAAATGGATAAATAACCAAATTAAAGTCATACATCAAATCCGAATTAAACAGATGTCAGACAAGGGATGAAATCCAAAATTACAAGTTGCGAGCACGACTCTAAAATAAAACCTGCGTTCAAACCACCCAACAGGGGTTCAGGTACGCAGAAGTAGATCTATGCCTCAGCCTCAGGTTCCTCCTCTACCTCAGTATCGTGACCTGAAGGGGTTACCAAAAACATTAAGGGTGAGTGGACCGAAGTCAAGTTTATAAAACCATTTGATAAGTAAAACATATAATTTACCCCTCCGTTTTCCAAACATGCATGCATCATTATTTAAAATCATAAACCATATAATATGAACCATAAGGCATGTAATAAAACCATAAGTATAATTTTAGTTGCTGCACTATACACTCCAATCCCGACATCACCTGATGTTTGACGTTCTTGACGCCTAATAAGGTCACAATAATAACAAGGCTACGCGTGCCACTCGGGTCTCAAGTTCCGAGTTAAATCCCCGAATCCCGTTCGGGTACAACATCACCTGATGCTTAGCGTCATAGACGCTGGACGTACTAGACGTCCGTGACCTCTCTGGGGTACCTCGCCGGAGGAGACAATATAATATGAAAGGATCTATACAGTGCAGTACCAAATTTTATTGATATCCACATGCAAAGCATATATATACATAGATAAAATCCGAACCAATCATTAAGTTTCATCAGACGACTCTCAAGCCCAAATACCGTGAAACGTGCCATAACCATATTTTTCATATCATCAAAACCATTATTGTTTTAGCATGTGAATAAGTATAATAAACCAGAAAACATTTATGCACGCAAGGGTTTAAGAAAATGGCCCACTCACTGTACGATCCTGCGGTGAACCTGCACGTACGAACTTGTACCGGGATTATCGTACAATTCCTGTCAGTCCAAATCACATGTAAGGGTCACTACAAGTCTTAAATGTTTAACCACAAAGTCCGTAATAGAAACCGGCTAGGGGAATCCGTCGACACGTTCCCCGAGGCAATTGGCCCTAAACTGACCCATCAAAAACTATCTCAGATCAACATGGTTACTTCACCAAAAATGTTCAGAATGATGAGAGGGATAAAAGTCATGTTGATCGTGATTGGAGATAAGCCCCAACGCGCCCTCACGCGCCGCCCAAAGTGGCTGCGCGTGAAAGTCACGCGCCTGACACTGTAGCTACAGTGTCAGCACCTTCACCCGTTTGTCTGTAATTCGGGCCTGCCACCCACGGCTTGACCCGGTTAATTACCCATCAATTCCTACTCGATTTCAATCCAATTTGATCCTAACATGTTAATTAAATATTCAATTTAAGTTCTGGGCTATTAATTTGCCAAATCGAATCCTCAAACGGCCCTTCGACCCGTGATCATCCAAACGGGTTGATCACCCCAACTCACTGGTTTCTAAACCGAAATCAAATTAACCTTTCATGATGCATCATAGTATCACAACGAACTGGAAAACACACTCAATTGAATCAACACTCACCTAGAAGTAGTCGTCCAAACCTCTGAAATTCCTCTGAACACGGCAGTCACCGTCCCAGCTCACCCGTGGCTGGTTGCCTTCGATTTTGATATGGTTGTGTTCCAAATGCTCCCAGAAAGCTTACTCTACGATTAGATTGGCCCAACACACCGTAGAAATCAAAAACCCGATTTCCCTCCAAAAATTCCCGAAATGGTTTCTCTCTGGTTCCACTCTTATTTTCAATCCTTTCAATACCAGAGTGAAGCTCACACACTATATAATCAGTTTTAATATATTTCAAGCCGTCCCAGAGGCTCGTGGGTGCCCAATTGTCCACTGAAAAATGTCCCCCGAAAAGCTTCAATCTTGAATTAATAATAGGGTCGTGCACGGTGGATGCAACAGACCACGGTCTAAAGCATCAGACACTCCTAACTTTCCAGCACACAATTGCACAATCAATTGCACGATTGAACCACCGCACATGGTGGTGCCGCCCATGTCTCCCGCGGCCTGCTACAGTAACCAGGGCAAAAAGACCAAAATGCCCCTGGTTCAATAATTACCAAAATACCCCTCACTTCCTAGACCCGTAACTCAGCCATACGAAGTCCGATTTTGGCGTGCCGCCTGTCTACGGACTCAGGACGTCGAGACCTACCTATCGGTCCTTGAATCGCGTGAAAATTAATTGTCAAACGAAAAGTCAACATTTTCGCCCGTGAAGTCCAACTTACGGTAATGCCCTTGAACTTCCGTTAGTCATAACTTTTTCCCTGATCGTCCGAATTGGACGTGCCACCTGTCTATGAGCTCGTGACGTCCCGAACTATGTCACGGTCATAGGTCAAAGTGCATTCAATCCACCAATCAAAAAGTCAACAATTTGGCCATACCATTCACAAGGGTAAGAACGTCAATTCACCCATTAAATTGAAATATTAAAATCCTCGAATGTCCGGGGTGTTACACTCGGGGGAGAGGAGCTGGTCGAGGACGTGGTAACTCACGAGGACGTGGTCTAACGTCGGGACCACAGGCTCGAGTATTTGCTGTTACTCAACAGGAGGCTCGATCTACCCCAGGAGTGGTGACAGGTATGCTTCCTATTTTTGGTCATCATGCACGTACCTTAATAAATCCGGGAGCTACCCATTCTTTTGTATCCCGGGAGTAAGCCTTATTAGCAGACAGAGAGATTTCTGCGATCGGTTGTGATATGGGAGTCGGTACACCGACTGGTGATTTATATGTGGTCAACCAGGTGATACGAAATTATCCTGTTTTGATAGGGGGTGTGACCCTAGTGTCTGACCTCATATTGTTAGATTTATATGATTTTGACGTTATCCTTGGGATGGATTGTTTGACAACCCATCATGCCTCTATCGAATGTTTCGATAAGAGGGTGATACTCCGGAGTCCAGGATTACTGGAAGTCATATTCCAGGGAGATCGGCGAATGTTACCCGCCAAAGTCATATCAGCCCTTACAGCAGAGAGATTCTTACGGAAGGGTTGCCAAAGTTATCTAGCACATTTGATTTATGTACGGGATACCCCAGTTAAGGTCGAGGACATCCCTATCGTATGTGAGTTCCCAGATGTGTTTCCTGAGGATTTACCAGGGTTACCGCCGCATAGGGAGATGGAGTTTACCATTTATTTGATTCCTGGTACACGACCTATTTCCTTGCCTCCTTATCGTATGGCACCACTGAGATAAGGGAATTAAAGGTGCAATTGCAAGACTTAGTCGATATGGGATTCATTCGACCGAGTGTGTCACCGTGGGGAGCCCTCGTACTGTTTGTGAAAAAGAAAGAAGGCAGCTTGAGATTGTGTATGGACTACAGGCAACTAAACAAGATGACGATCAAGAATAAGTATCCTTTGCCTCGAATTGATGATTTATTTGATCAATTAAGAGGAGCTACATATTTTTCGAAGATTGATCTTCGTTCTGGTTGCCATCAGCTGAGGATTCGAGAAGAGGATATTCCGAAAACAGCCTTTCGGACTCGGTATGGTCATTATGAGTTTCTCGTGATGCCCTTTGAGTTAACCAATGCCCCGGCAGCATTTATGGACTTGATGAACCGAGTCTTCCGGAAATATCTTGATCAGTTTTTCATTGTGTTTATTGATGATATTTTGGTGTATTCAAAGACTGAGAAGGCGCATGAGAAGCACCTGAGACTTGTACTTGGAACTTTGAGGGAGAATCAACTTTTTGCTAAACTGAGTAAATGCCAATTTTGGCTGACTAGTGTGGGATTTTTGGGACATGTGATTTCTGCAGAAGGAATTTATGTTGATCCCCAGAAAATTGAAGCAGTGGCAAATTGGGAACAACCCACAATAGTGACTGAAGTGAGAAGCTTTTTGGGTTTGGCCGGTTACTACAGATGTTTTGTGGAAGGATTCTCTACGATTGCTGCTCCTTTGACTCGCTTGACCAGGAAGGGAGTTAAGTTCATTTGGGATGAGACTTGTGAGCAGAGTTTTCAGGAATTGAAGAAACGATTGACATCCGCTCCAGTATTGGCCCTTCCAGATGACAGTGGAGAATTTGAAGTTTATACTGATGCATCCTTACACGGCTTGGGGTGTGTGTTGATGCAGCATGGGAAAGTGATTGCTTATGCCTCTCGATAGTTAAAACCGCATGAGCGCAACTATCCTACCCATGATTTAGAACTGGCTGCAATAGTGCATGCGCTGAAGATCTGGAGACATTATTTATACGGTGAGACCTGCCGACTGTTTACAGATCATAAAAGTTCGAAATACTTTTTCACCCAAAAGGAGCTAAATGTGAGGCAGACAAGATGGTTGGAATTGCTTAAGGACTATGATTGCACGATCGAATACCATCCTGGAAAAGCAAACGTAGTGGATGATGCATTGAGTCGGAAATAAGCACATTCAATAGCCCATTTACGGACGACACATTTGCCTCTATTAGTTGAACTTCGTAAGACTGGTGTTGTGTTGGGACTTGATAGTCGAGATGGATTGGTAGCAAGTTTCCAGGTGCGACCAATCCTAATTGATCGGATCATTGATGCTCAATTTCAAGACGCGACTTTATGTATTCTTCGAATTGAAGTAGAAGCAGGAGAACGACAGGATTATACAATGAATGAGAATGGAGCCTTAACAACGGAAGGGTGATTATGTGTACCTGCAGATGAAGCATTGAAAAAGGAGATTCTGGCTCAAGCTCATAGTTCTGCGTACGCTATGCATCCAGGAGGAACAATAATGTACCGTACGCTCCGAGAACATTACTGGTGGCCTGGCATGAAACGAGAAATTGCTGAGTATGTGAGTAAATGTTTGATATGTCAGCAGGTAAAGGCGAAGAGACAGAGACCTTACGGAGCACTGCAACCACTTCCTAATCCAGAGTGGAAATGGGATCATATAACCATGGATTTTGTGTTTAAACTTCCGAGGACGCCCAGAGGCCATGATGGAGTTTGGGTGATTGTAGACAGACTTACCAAGTCAGTACATTTCTTACCTGTGAAGGAAGACTTTCAGATAACCCAGTACGCTAACTTGTTCATTAATGAGATCATCCGGTTACATGGTACACCTGCCTCTATTGTCTCAGATCGAGATCCACGATTTACATCTAGATTCTGGAAAAGTTTACAGGAAGCTTTAGGGATGAGA
Organism: Prinsepia uniflora; assembly: GCA_032719365.1. NCBI lineage: Eukaryota > Viridiplantae > Streptophyta > Magnoliopsida > Rosales > Rosaceae > Prinsepia > Prinsepia uniflora. The sequence goes on from CM064869.1 coordinate 23,705,151, forward strand.
TTTCATTTTAGTACAGCGTTCCACCCTCAGACAGACGGACAGTCGGAACGGACCATCCAGACCTTGGAAGATATGATGAGAGCATGTGTTCTGCAATTCCAGGGTACTTGGGAGTCATATTTGCCATTGATGGAATTTGCCTATAATAACAGTTACCAAGCAAGTATTGGAATGGCACCTTATGAAGCCCTATATGGACGCCAGTTCAGAACCCCTTTATGTTGGACAGAGGTGGGTGAAAGAAAATTGTCTAAGTCCGAATTGATTGATCTGACAACGGAGAAAGTTAAGCTCGTCCGGGATAGACTCAAGGCAGCCCAGGACAGGCAAAAGAGCTACGTGGATCGACGAATCAGGGATCTTGAATTTGCTGTGGGAGATTGGGTTTTCCTGAAGTTATCCACTTGGAAAGGTATAGTACGATTTGGCAGGCGCGGGAAATTAAGCCCCCGTTTCATCGGACCTTATGAGATTATCGAGCGGATTGGCCGAGTTGCTTACCGACTAGCATTACCATCGGAGCTTTCCAGAGTCCATAATGTCTTCCATGTGTCAATGCTGCGGAAATATATGTATGATGGGTCTCACGTATTAGAAGAGCAACCGATTGAGCTCAAAGAAGACCTTAGCTTTGAGGAACAACCTGTGCAGATCTTAGATCGGAAGGATAAGGTACTCCGCCGAAAGACAATTGCCCTAGTGAAAGTGCTTTGGAGAAATCAGAATGTAGAAGAGGCTACTTGGGAACCCGAAGCTCAGATGCGAGAACAGTATCCGTACTTGTTTCCGTGAAATTTCGGGGACGAAATTTCCTAAGGGGGGAAGGTTGTAACGCCCCGAAAAATCCACAAAATGTAAAATATTAAAATAATGTGAAAATGACGTTTTTACCCTTGGAGGAATATGGCTAAAAGTTGACTTTTTGTTTGGAATACTTTTTGTACATTTTTCGAGGACCGTGTTGTAGGTCTCGAGACGCTGAATCCGTAGACAGGTGGCACGTCGAAAACGGAGTTCGTATGAAAAAGTTATGGGTCTGGGAAGTTCAGGGGTAAAATGGTCATTTGTGCAAAAAGGGTAAAATGGTAATTGTATGCACGGGCTTTAGTTAAACGGTGGATATGATTGTTATTATATGGTTTAGGGTGCTGAATCACTTCACTTTAATTCAGCTAATGACATATGTTAACCTAAGCATCCACTTAGTGGCACTTGGGTGCTTGGTGTCTAATTAACACAATTAATTAACACTTGTACTGTTGCATAGCATACTCGACTAAGAACAAAAAAACACAGAACATAGCTTTCCTTCATCTTGATCGATTCTCAACAAACCAACAAAAATCAGTGCACTAGAGTGATTAATTAGCGTGAATTGGAGAGAAAAACCGAAAGGAAACAGAACAAAACTCAAATAAACCCATACTGGACATACCCGAAAAACCACCCAAAACCTTAATTATCGATTTTAATTTCTGAGACAGTTTTGTGTGAAATTGAGGTGATATTAAGCTTTCTGGGAGCTAAACGCATCAAACCGAATCGACTGGGAAGGAAATTGGTGGAGAATTGGTGACGAACAGACCCTTCGACTTCTTTGAAACTTTAAGCTTGAGTTCGATTACTTGGAGGTAAGGAATGGTGAAATTGACTTCATAATTGTGTTTACAATGGCCCTAGGATACTTCTGGTATGATCGATTGAAGGAAACAGGTCAATTTGGGGTCGAACCCGAATTCGGATCAGACGAGTGTTCTTCTTGAGTCGAGGAGTTTTAGAGCTTAATTGATTAAATTGAAGTTACAGAACCGTAAGTTAGATTGAATTGATGTTAATAAGTGAAAGAATGGACGAAATTGAGGTTGAATCGAAGGAGATTGCACCGGGTCTGATCGTGGGTTGAAGACCCGTTTATCAGAGAACCGGGTGAGGGAGACGTACTGTAGCAGTGCACTGTTCACGGCGCGTGAGGGCGCGTGGCCGGGAATCTCACCTTGGGTCCTACAGCAATTTTGATACTCTCGATGATACAAACCTATTAGCGTTGGTTTCGGGTCAATCAGATATGAATTTAGAGTAGTTTTGCTTACCCGAAGCGTGTAGGTTACGTTTAAAATAATATTATTTTATTCCGACGATTAGGAAATTTGTACAGGGGATTATGTGATAAGCTAGTAATATTATATTACTTGTTTGACAGGCCCGAATACTTTCAGGACGTCGGAAGAGTACGAACAGCTCGAAACTGAACAATCTGGACGGGGTGTGAGTAGACTTTTGTTTTCTACTCTGAATGCATGCATATATGTTTTAAATGCCTTATAATATGATTTGAAATGATTTGGTATGATTAATGTTTCGATATGATGATTTTCGGATTTTTTGGGAATCTTATATTATTTTATATGCTTTTGGGCATAATTTTCGAGAAAATTACAAAACTGATGTTTTGGGCGAAGGCCCGGGATTTGAGCTTGATTTTAACTTGGATTATGAGTTTGGCACTAGATTTGATGGATTTAGATTATGATTGAGTTTGTGATTGCACAGATTTGTGTGAAACTGGTTTACGGATATTGATAAATGGTTTTGGTATGAAATGTAACTGTTTTCACTGATTTTCATGATGATGATATATTAGGGCTTTCGGTGTGGAATATGTTTCCCCCGAAATGATCCCTGGAGATAACGCTCGCCTCCGGGATGGAAGTGTTTACCCCGGAGAGGTCACGTAGCACGGTCTGTTGTCGTGTAGCCAATGGAGGCTCGACTCAGACCAGATGTGCTGGATTATATGGAGGTCAGTTAGTGATATGTTCATGACGACCTGGATTGCCGGCTGGTGATGTGTTCACAGCGGCGGATGCTCGGGATTTGAGCGGTCCTTGAGCCTATTGATTTGCACGCGTTGCAGGGATAACGTGACTCTATATTGGACCTGGATCCTATGTTTTCATTGATGTTTGAGATTTATATTCATATCTTAATTATTTGATTTATGAGTTATGATATGCATGCATGTTTGTGAAAACTGGAGGGTAAGACTATATTTTGATAAATGTATTTCTAAACTTTATTTTTGTCCACTCACACCTTTGATGTTTTATTTGCCCTCCAGGCCAGTGCACAGGTACTGAGGCTACTTTCGAGGTGGAGGAATAAACAGATCGTTGCGTACTCAGACACTTTGCAGCGTAGGATTTTGATCCCTACTTGTAAATATTTCCTATGCTCTGTAAACCTGTTGACTAGGTCAACGGTCTCGGAATACTGAACTATCCCTTGTCTGACAATGATTATCATTTGTATGTTCTATATGTATATATTTAAAACTACTTTTGGCACTTTCGAGTTATTGTCAGACGGGAGCAGGATCTTTCACGGTTATCGAGGGATAATCGGGATGGGTCTTTTCACGGATTGATTGAAAATCGATGGTTTTGGCGTGTTATTGAACCACTGTGTGGTTGTTTATCATCTTAGGAGATTACCTAGGGACCCAAGGACGTGAAATCGTGACCAGAGAGGTGACTGGTGGTTGGGAACAGAGACTGGAAAATTTCTGAGTTTGGTTCGAAGTTGGGGGGTAAGAAATAGAGTCTCATTTCGTGTTTTAGTTAGTAGAATCAATCCCAAACTTAAGGACGAAACTAGTGGTGAACAAAGGTTTGAAATGGCTGGAAAACGGGTGAAAACTGGCCTCGCTAGCTCAGTTGGACCAGGCCGGTTCGGACCGGTCTGAACCGGGCTGGCGAGAGGAAGACGATGATGAACAGTGCCGCACGTGGCTCCCACGTGCAGCCTCTTTGGGCGGCGCGTGAGTGCGTGTGGGGCCTTTGGGGAAGTGTTCAACATGGTTTTCACTCTAATCTATGTAACGAACATTTTGGGACAAGTTTCGAGTCATCGGACATCGTCTCGATATGTTTCGGGATGTCCGAAGGTTTTAGGGCTCGATTAAAAATAGTTAAAAATTCAGAAAAATTACGGGACTTTAGTATAAGCCTTGTGAAGTAGTTAGTGACCTTATATTGGGATTTGGACAGGTTCGGGAAAGCCGGTAATAGTGGATTGGCCGGGAACGGTATAAGTGCGCGTGTATCGAGGCAGCGGCGAAATGGTCTGTGAGTGGACTTTGTTTTCTAACTCTTGATGCATGCATATATGTTTTTATATATTTTCTATACGTGATTCTATGATTTGATTTATGATCTTGATGATTTACGGTTTTGCACGGTTTTTGAGATATTTATGGAATTGCACGTTTTACGAGATTTCAATTGATCTTATGATTTGACGATGGTTTTAATGATTTGAAATGGTTTTCAGAAAAGTGATTTCAGGCTTGGAGCCCTGTTCATGTGATTTTGATAAATAAGATTTCGGTTTTGGAACTGGATTTCGGAAACGTTGTTTCAGATTTGGTTTTGAGACTTGGAAAGGAATTCTGGATTTGGGTTCAGGACAGTGATTCCGGATGCCGTCTTACGGAATCATTGTTGCGAATTCGGATGAGGATTTTCTATGATTTTCACTGTTGATTGAAAAATGGTTTTGGGTTTAAAGACCCGGAAAAAGAAAAGAAAAACCACTGGATCTGGTTTTGAGTTTAAAGACTCGGTTGATTGACGGGGGAGGGCCCTGGATTGATATGTTTTGAGTTTAAAGACTCGGTATATGTTTTGAGTTTAAAGACTCGGTTATGATACCCCTCGAGGCCTGTTGATTGTGTTTTGAGTTTAAAGACTCGGTTATGATACCCCTGAGGCCTGTTGATTGTGTTTTGAGTTTAAAGACTCGTTGATATCCCGGGAAGGCCTGATTTATTGCGCATGGTTTTGAGTTTAAAGATT